>JACGAQ010000086.1:0-405817 GCA_014119065.1 Orius insidiosus
TGCCGAACATTATGAAAAGGGTGGTTTTTCGGACCGAAAATTGAGAAAAAACTACCAAAATCCTGAATGTAGAGAAAAACTCTTAAAATTCTTGTGAAAAGTGGCAAAATGCCTGATAATTATGTAAAGTGTGGTTTTTCGGACCGAAAATTGAGAAAAACTACTGAAAATCCAGTGGAAAAGTAGTAAAATGCCAGACTATAAAGGGTGTTTTCTTGGACCAAAAATTGAGAAAAACTACCAAAAATCCTGAAAGTTGAGAAAAACTCTTAATAATTCTTGTGAAAAGTGGCAAAATACCTGATAATTATGTAAAGGGTGGTTTTTCGGACCGAAAGTTGAGAAAAACTACCGAAAATCCAGTGGAAAAGTAGTAAAATGCCTGACTGTAAAGGGTGTTTTCTTGGACCAAAATTGAGAAAAACTACCGAAAATCCAGTGAAAAGTTAGTAAAATGCCCAACTATTATGTAAAGGGTGGTTTTTCGGACGAAAAATTGAGAAAAACTACCAAAAATCCTGAAAGTTGAGAAAAACTCTTAAAATTCTTGAAAAAGTGGTAAAATGCCTGATAATGATGTAAAGGGTGGTTTTTTGGACCAAAAATTGAGAAAAACTACCAAAAATCCTGTGAAAAGGTAGTAAAATGCCTGATAATTATGTAAATGGTGGTTTCTTGGACCAAAAATGAGAAAAACTACCCAAAATCCAGTGGAAAAGTAGTAAAATTCTTGAAAATTATGTAAAGGGTGGTTTTTCGGACCGAAAATTGAGAAACTACCAAAAATCCTGTGAAAAGTTAGTAAAATGCCCGAATATTATGTAAAGGGTGGTTTTTTGGACCCAAAATTGAGAAAAACTACCAAATATCCTAAAGTTGAGAAAAACTCTTAAAATTCTTGTGAAAAGTAGCAAAATGCCTGATAATTATGCAAAGGGTGGTTTCTGGACCAAAAATTGAGAAAAACTTCCAAAAATCCAGTGAAAAGTCGTAAATGCCTGATAATTATGTAAAGGGTGGTTTCTTGGACCAAAAATTGAGAAAAACTTCCAAAAATCCAGTGAAAAGTCGTAAAATGCCTGATAATTATGTACAGGGTGGTTTCTCGGACCAAAAATAAAGAAAAATTACCAAAAATTCCGTGAAAAGGTCGTAAAATGCCTGACTATTTATAAAGGGTGGTTTTTAGGACCAAAAATTAAGGAAAACTCTTAAAATTCTTGTGAAAAGTAGCAAAATGCCTGATAATTATGCAAAGTGTGGTTTCTTGGATGAAAATTGAGAAAAAACTACCAAAAATCTAAAGTTTCTGTAAAAAAAAAAAAAGAGGGCTCTCAGTTTTAACAAGTACTCCAGTGAATATATGTGTAAAATTATTTGATTTTGATAAATTTTATTTTGTTTCAGATATTTAAAGCGATTTTTCTGCTTAGGAATCTTCTTAGTTTTAATTCTAGAATGTATAGTGAAAACTCAAGCTGTTTCTGTAATGAGTATAGACTTTGGAAGCGAATGGATGAAAGTTTCTATTGTTTCTGTAAGTATTTCTTTTTTTTTACCTCCAGAATAAAATCATATCTGATATTTAAGCCTGGGGTGCCTATGGAGATAGCGCTGAATAAAGAGTCCAAACGGAAGACGCCGATAGCGATCGCTTTCCGAGATGGCGAAAGGACGTTCGGTGAAGACGCCTTAGCAGTTGGCGTTCGATTTCCCAAAAACTGCTATTCATACTTATTAGACCTTTTGGGCAAAACTGTAGATAATCCTATAGTTTCTTTATATAAAGAAAGATTTCCTTATTATGACATCGTCGCCGATCCGGCCAGAAATACGGTCGTATTTCAACATGACGCTGAGACAAAATTCAGTGTCGAGGAGTTGGTAGCAATGATGATATCTAAAGCGAGAGAAATCGCTCAGAACTCCGCACAGCAACCTATCAACGAAGCTGTCATCACAGTCCCCGGATATTTCAACCAAGCCGAACGTTCTGCCATGCTTCAATCTGCAGAACTCGCCGGAATCAAAGTCTTACAGCTAATCAACGATTACACTGCAGGTGAAATCAAAACGAAGACATCACTATACTTAAATTTATTTTCAGTTGCTCTCAATTATGGGATATTTAGACGAAAAGACTTCAATGAAACCGCCCAGTATATCATGTTCTACGATATGGGCTCTTCTTCAACTTCTGCCACAGTTGTCAGCTACCAACTTGTCAAAACTAAAGAAAAAGGTTACGTTGAAACCAACCCTCAGCTCTCTATTCTCGGCGTCGGGTAATCATTTTATTCCATCTTTTTTTTGTTAATATTTTTTTTCAGCTATGACAGAACATTGGGAGGTCTTGAAATGCAGTTAAGACTTCGTGATCATCTTGGAAAAAAATTTAATGAGATGAAAAAGACCAAAAATGATGTGTTCAAAAATGCTAGATCTCTCGCCAAACTTTTTAAAGAAGCCGGAAGACTTAAAAACGTTCTCAGTGCCAACAATGATCATTTTGCACAGGTAAATTATTTAAGGAGATATGATGGTTTTTAATTGAGTTGCTTTGCAAATTTTTCGTTGTTAACAACGGTTTTCGGTTTTTCCCTTCTATCTCGGAAACCGTCGCTCAAAACGAAAAAATGTCCTAAGTAAAAGTTGTAGGTACTAAAATTTACTACATAAAATATCTTAATAGTTTTTTTCGTCAGAGCAATACTTCTAGAGATATGGAAGTATTTAAGTTGGTTGCTTTGCAAGTTTTTCGTTGTTAACAACGGTTTTCGGTTTTTCCCTTCTATCTCGGAAACCGTTGCTCAAAACGAAAAATGTCATAAGTAAAAGTCGTAGCTACGGAAATTTCCTACAAAAAAGACCTCATTGGTTTTTTTGTCAGAGCAATACTTAAGGAGATATGAGGGTTCTTAAGTGAGTTGCTTTGCAAATTTTTCGTTGTGAGCAACGGTTTTCGTTTTTTCCCTTCTATCTCGGAAACCGTCGCTCAAAACGAAAAAATGTCCTAAGTAAAAGTTGTAGGTACAAAGATTTCCTACAAAAATTTCTTTATTCGTTATTTGCGTAAGAGCAATATTTAAGGAGTTATGAGGTTAAAACTAATAATCCTACAGAGCCTGTCTGAAAACTTAAAACCTTCATATCTCCTAAAATATTGCTCTGACGGAAAAAACCAATAAGATATTTTATGTAGTAAATTTCCGTAGCGACAACTTTTACTTAGAACATTTTTTCGTTTTGAGCGACGGTTTCCAAGATAGAAGGGAAAAACCGAAAACCGTTGTTAACAACGAAAAATGTACAAAGCAACCAACTTAAAACCCTCATATCCCCTTAATTTGAAATTTTGACTTCTATTGAAATTTTAGGTGGAAGGATTATTAGACGAAATTGATTTTAAACTTCAAGTGACACGAGAAGAATTTGAAAACTTATGCAAAGATTTGTTCGACCGAGTTCAAAGTCCTATTCATACAGCATTGAAAACTTCGGGACTCTCCATGGATGTGATCAGCCAAGTTATTTTGGTTGGGGCCGGTACTCGAGTTCCAGCCGTTCAAGAAAAGCTTTCTTCCGCTGTAGGAATGGAGCTGAGTAAAAACCTCAATACCGACGAAGCCGCCGTTTTCGGAGCAGTTTACAAAGCCGCAGACCTCTCGGCAGGATTCAAAGTTAAAAAATTCCTCACCAAAGATGCCACGTTATTCCCCATTCAGGTATTTTATAATTTTTTTTAAATATTATTTTTACCTTCTGTATTTTAGGTTGTTTTTGATCGAGAAGGCGAAAGTGGTGCCATTAGGCAAATGAAACGCACTTTATTCAGCCTCATGAATCCTTACCCTCAAAAGAAAATTTTGACCTTCAACAAAAACTTGACAGATTTCGAATTCAATGTTGTCTACAACGATCTTGATTATTTATCTGAAAAAGAAATAAGGTATTTTATAAATAAGTAGTACCAACCTTATTTTTGTTTTTAGCGCAATTGGAACATTACAATTGAAAAAGTGACGCTTTCTGGTGTGTTGGCATCATTGGAGGAATATTCTGGAGAGAATCATGATATAAAAGGGATCAAAGCTCATTTCAATATGGATGAAAGCGGCCTTCTACATTTGCTGAATGTTGAGCTTGTCGTCGAAAAACAGTAAACAGCGAAAATGATCCATCAAATGAAGAATCGTCTTTCTCCAAACTTGGTAGCACCATCAGCAAACTCTTCACTAGCCCGGAAGAAACGTTAAAGGAAAACATTGAAAAACCGGAAGAAAAAGAAGAGAACAAAGAAGGCGACAAAAAAGCAGAAAAGGGACCTGAGACGAACAAGACGAAAGAAGAAAACGAAAAAGATGAAAAGAAACCCAAAGAAGAAGCCGCCAAACCGTTCATAACCCTTAAAAAACCCATAAACGCCAAAGAAGAACGCCTCGTCGTACCTGCGCTTGATGAAAAACAATTTGAAGACTCCAAAAAAAGTAAAAATAAAAATAAATTATAGTTTATTAATTTTTTTTTAGGATTGCCGATTTAAATAGTGTGGATGAGATTAAAAGGCGACATGAAGGAGCATTGAATGCGCTTGAAAGTTTTGTTTTTGAAGCGCGAGCAAAATTAGAAACTGATGAATACAAAAAAGCTTCAACATCAGACGAGACAAAAGCTATCAATGAATTATGTGCAAAAGTAGGCGCAACAAAGTTTATTTTGTCCCTAATAATTATTTTTAGCTGTCTGAATGGCTTGATGAAGAAGGCTTTTCTGCGAATGTTGAAACTCTCGAGTCTAAATTGGGCGAATTGAAAAAGTTGACGAAAAATATATGGAGTCGAGTGAGAGAACATCGGGAACGTCCTGAAGCATTGACGACTCTCAACGGCATCCTGAACGGAAGCCAAGTCTTTTTGACGACCATAAAAAATGTCTCATCTCAACAAGAATCGCCTGAAAGTTTCGTCTTCACTCAAGTCGAAATCGACGCCCTTGAAAAACTTATCAAAGAAACCACGGTAATTTTTCCGTATTGTTGAAGATCTTTTTATAATCAATTTCACAGGAATGGAAAGACAAAGCTGTCTTAGAACAAAATCAACTTTCACCTGCAGAAAATCCCAAACTCACTATCAAATTGATCACAGAAAAAATGCAGTTATTAGATCGAGAAGTAATTTTTTTTAACCCAAAGAATATTTCATTAATTTATTATTTAGGTTAAATATCTTGTCAACAAAGCCAAAATTTGGAAACCCAAACAGCAAGAAGAGAAACTTAAAAGTAGGTATTTCATTATTTTAAATAGTTTTTGTTCAATTTTTTTTCTAGAAAATGAAACTGAAAGTCCCAAGTCTGATAATAGTACAGAAAAATAATCCCTGAACAGACGGAAGTACCAAAGGACGAAAAAGTCGAGGAGCCCAAAGTTCAAGAGGAGCAGACTCAAAAGACTGATGACGTTAAAAAAGGTATCTTAAACTCTTCTCATTTTTTGTTTTCCCTATTACCCTATTTTTCATTTTGTTTTCTATCACCCTGTTTCAGAAATATCCCAACAACCATCCTTGTACTCAACAGCTTTAATTGTTATTCTTATTCACCTCCTATTTCAAGCCACTAATGCCTTTTAAGATCTCAAAAAACTCCTCAAAGCTCATTTTTCTCCTTCTTTTTATCTCAAAAACACCGCATTCTTGTCTTCTTATTCCTAAAATTGACTAAGTTTTGTCATTTTTATGTTTTTTAATAATATTTTTATTTTATTATTATTGTAGAAGGAGAAGAGAAGAAACATTCAGAACTTTAGAATGTTAAAAACATAAAAATTAAAAAAAGGTGATATTTATACATTCAAGGATTCCTTAAGAGTTACACAGTTTCTTCGAACCAAGAAAAGTGAAGTTTCGCCTCACAAACTTTTTTTTCTTTATTTTTTTCTTTTTCAATTATTTATTGTTTTGTGGGTTGTTTAAATTATTAAATGGGTAATAAAAATTTGTGATCATTCTGTTAGCATAATTTTCTATAGTATGACAGTATTAAGGATAAAAAAATAAAGATAAAAATTATATTAAGGTTTTTATTTGTTTTTGATTTTTGTATTTATTTTTTCCTTTGTAAATATACGGAACATTTTGTAACAATATTCTTGTTTATTTAAAATTAAAAATGAAATGGACTTAACTTTCTTGATTTATCCATTCTTGTATTCATAAATTGGGCAGAGCATCGACAAAACACAGACGTAAGTGTGAGCAAGTGATAAAAGTGATAAAGCCCCTTTGAATGATAACAGTTATCTGATAAAGTGATAACAAATGGGGGTTCAAGGTCAATAATCTGGGTTTCTATAAACGAAGATTATATTTATCTCGTTTTGAATCCTTTACTTTCTGTGATGGATGATAAAAGACAACATGAAAAAGCGGTCAAAATGACAAATTATGAAGACACTGTTTTTAGATTGGACGTTTTTTACGGGATTGGTAAGTGATTATGTAAGATATGAAGCTGCATTTTTGAATTTCCCCAAAAGTCTTCCCCTTCAGATGAGAAACTACCAAAAATTTTGGTAATTTTTTGCCAAGATTTCCCAGTGTTAAGCTTTATGCCAAAAAAAAACTAGTTTTTCGGCATTTTTTGGATCATAACTACATAGTACCTGGATTTTTCGGCATTTCTCTCAGATTTTTCGGCTAAAATCACTAGCTTAGAGAATAAAATCTCTTGTATTAGGGGGATTGTTCCCTCTGTCGCATATGTAGGGCTTTTTTTCGGCTGCGAAACTACCAAAATTTGGTAGGTACTTTTTCTTCATTTCGGCCAGAAAAATCAGGATTTTTCGGCATTTCTCTCAGATTTTTCGGCTAAAATCACTAGCTTAGAGAATAAAATCTCTTGTATTAGGGGGATTGTTCCCTCTGTCGCATATGTAGGGCTTTTTTTTGGCTGAGAAACTACCAAAATTTGGTAGGTACTTTTTCTTCATTTCGGCCAGAAAAATCAGGATTTTTCGGCATTTCTCTCAGATTTTTCGGCTAAAATCACTAGCTTAGAGAATAAAATCTCTTGTATTAGGGGGATTGTTCCCTCTGTCGCATATGTAGGGCTTTTTTCGGCTGAGAAACTATCAAAATTTGGTTGGTACTTTTTCTTCATTTCGGCCAGAAAAATCAGGATTTTTCGGCATTTCTCTCAGATTTTTCGGCTAAAATCACTAGCTTAGAGAATAAAATCTCTTGTATTAGGGGGATTGTTCCCTCTGTCGCATATGTAGGGCTTTTTTTCGGCTGAGAAACTACCAAAATTTGGTAGGTACTTTTTCTTCATTTCGGCCAGAAAAATCCGGATTTTTCGGCATTTCTCTCAGATTTTTCGGCTAAAATCACTAGCTTAGAGAATAAAATCTCTTGTATTAGGGGGATTGTTCCCTCTGTCGCATATGTAGGGCTTTTTTCGGCTGAGAAACTATCAAAATTTGGTTGGTACTTTTTCTTCATTTCGGCCAGAAAAATCAGGATTTTTCGGCATTTCTCTCAGATTTTTCGGCTAAAATCACTAGCTTAGAGAATAAAATCTCTTGTATTAGGGGGATTGTTCCCTCTGTCGCATATGTAGGGCTTTTTTTCGGCTGAGAAACTACCAAAATTTGGTAGGTACTTTTTCTTCATTTCGGCCAGAAAAATCCGGATTTTTCGGCATTTCTCTCAGATTTTTCGGCTAAAATCACTAGCTTAGAGAATAAAATCTCTTGTATTAGGGGGATTGTTCCCTCTGTCGCATATGTAGGGCTTTTTTTCGGCTGCGAAACTACCAAAATTTGGTAGGTACTTTTTCTTCATTTCGGCCAGAAAAATCAGGATTTTTCGGCATTTCTCTCAGATTTTTCGGCTAAAATCACTAGCTTAGAGAATAAAATCTCTTGTATTAGGGGGATTGTTCCCTCTGTCGCATATGTAGGGCTTTTTTTGGCTGAGAAACTACCAAAATTTGGTAGGTACTTTTTCTTCATTTCGGCCAGAAAAATCAGGATTTTTCGGCATTTCTCTCAGATTTTTCGGCTAAAATCACTAGCTTAGAGAATAAAATCTCTTGTATTAGGGGGATTGTTCCCTCTGTCGCATATGTAGGGCTTTTTTTCGGCTGAGAAACTACCAAAATTTGGTAGGTACTTTTTCTTCATTTCGGCCAGAAAAATCCGGATTTTTCGGCATTTCTCTCAGATTTTTCGGCTAAAATCACTAGCTTAGAGAATAAAATCTCTTGTATTAGGGGGATTGTTCCCTCTGTCGCATATGTAGGGCTTTTTTTCGGCTGAGAAACTGCCAAAATATGGAAGGTTCTTTTTCTTCATTTCGGCCAGAAAAATCAGGATTTTTCGGCATTTCTCTCAGATTTTTCGGCTAAAATCACTAGCTTAGAGAATAAAATCTCTTGTATTAGGGGGATTGTTCCCTCTGTCGCATATGTAGGGCTTTTTTTCGGCTGAGAAACTGCCAAAATTTGGAAGGTTCTTTTTCTTCATTTCGGCCAGAAAAATCAGGATTTTTCGGCATTTCTCTCAGATTTTTCGGCTAAAATCACTAGCTTAGAGAATAAAATCTCTTGTATTAGGGGGATTGTTCCCTCTGTCGCATATGTAGGGCTTTTTTTCGGCTGAGAAACTACCAAAATTTGGTAGGTACTTTTTCTTCATTGCGGCCAGAAAAATCAGGATTTTTCGGCATTTCTCTCAGATTTTTCGGCTAAAATCACTAGCTTAGAGAATAAAATCTCTTGTATTAGGGGGATTGTTCCCTCTGTCGCATATGTAGGGCTTTTTTTCGGCTGAGAAACTACCAAATTTTGGTAGGTACTTTTTCTTCATTTCGGCCAGAAAAATCAGGATTTTTCGGCATTTCTCTCAGATTTTTCGGCTAAAATCACTAGCTTAGAGAATAAAATCTCTTGTATTTGGGGGATTGTTCCCTCTGTCGCATATGTAGGGCTTTTTTTCGGCTGAGAAACTACCAAAATTTGGTAGGTACTTTTTCTTCGGCCAGGAAAATTAGGACTTTTAGGCCGAGAAACTGGTTCTATGGTTCATTCTTCTTGTGATACTTTTCTTAACTTTAAGCCTGAAAATTTGTTTATTTCGTTGTTTATAATTGGATGTTATTTTATTATAGTTAAAAGGCAATTATTACGCTATCAGAATTGCATCTCGGGACTTTTCCCAGTTGTATCAAACGATGAAACCGTTGGTAGTGTCCGAGAGAGCTTATACTGCACTGTCGCAGTTTGGAGCTTATATCAAGCATATAGGTAACTTTTCATTTTTTTTCTCAGATCTCCTGAGTAACCATTTTTCAGACGTATCGATGACGACCGCGGTAAATCATATGAGCTCGGCCAATCAGCAGTTAAATGTATGCGAGGTATTCTCCAATGCTGGATAAAACAGTCCGAGAGAGTTGAAGAATTTAAACGAAATCAAAACGCGAAATTTTCTCTACATTCCAAATTCCATCTTGTCACTGGTGAAGAAATTCTTAAAGATGAAGATTACAATCATTTACAAGTAGGGAAAAAATGTTGCATTTGTAGAGCACTCACTTTTCTTGTAGATTGACGTTGTTTCTCTTTATCTTATATTTTTGGTCCAAATGATTTCTTCAGGTCTTCAAATTATATACACTCAAGATGAAGTAACATTTATTCAAAATTTAGTCTATTATGTGGAAAGAGCTTATAGAACTCCTGATTTTGGTATGTGGGAAAGAGGTACCAAATACAATGATGGAACACCTGAAATTCATGCTAGGTAAAAAGGTTTTAGTGAAAGTATGACGATTTTGTTTTAGTTCTATCGGAATGGCGAAAAGTGCGTTGGAAGCTATCAACGGGTGTAATCTATTCGGCGAAAAAGGCGCTTCATGGTCTGTCATTTATGTCGACATTGACGCCCATCATAGAAATAGAAGTATCTTTGAAACTCTTCTCCCCAGAGAGTCGAGCACAAAATCTGAAGACGCTTCTTTAATCCCTACCATTTCTTTCCCTGCGTTTGCCACTCATGAGATAACACTTTTGGTGGAAACCAAAAAAAATGTGATCGATACTCTCAAAGGGAAATATGGATTTAAAAGGTTCATTAGAGACGGATATGAATCTGTTTTAGAAGATAGTTCTAGACGTTTTTATAAAGTCAGCGAAAGCAAGGTATGAAGCTTAAAAATTCATTTTTATAATATATTTTAAGGAATTTGAAAATGTGGAATGTGAATGGCCTCTATTTCTTATGTTTATGATAATCGATGGAATGTTTCGAGGTATCGACCATCAAATTGAAGAGTATCAAAATATATTGAAAAATTTGATTCGTAAAGACTCCAACGGAGGTATCAAATCCTTAAAATATGAGACCTTTTATTTTATTTTTTAGATCCGGTGATTCCGATGTATTTTTTGTTCGGCGTGAAAATCTTGCTGATGAAAAAGCGAACCCTGGAAGCCAAATCAGGTCGGCCAGTTTTGTCGGTTCGGGTGAAGAAAGTCCTATTTTTTATGGAATCAAGCGGTTTTTATAATATCTCAACTTCTGACTGCTGGACTACTACATATTAATGAACTCGATCCGATAAAACGATATTTGCCTTCTTTCTCCCGGCCTAGAAAGACTGGTAGATATTCTGCGTTTCAGGTACTATTTTAAATATATCGCTTGTAGGTAAACGCTAAAAGTCAAAACACATTTGGCGTATACAGGGTGTCCCAACTAGAGTGGACCAGCAATTTTATGGCAAAACAGTTAGTCCTACTTCGTTATTTTAAAAATTTCAAGTTGATTTGACTATTCATATGCCCTCTTACAACTTTAACCCTTTCGAGATGGCGTCTGACGTCGGATTCTCTGCGCTACTGGCGCAGCACTTTTCCCCGACCGCTCCCAGCGCTCAGCAAAGCACAGAAAGCGACGAGTGATGCGATCATCACATAGTTCATTTCTTCCCCAACAGATTGCCAGTTTTTGCATGTCGCTGGCGCCACGGGAAGCGAAGGTATTACATTTTTTGAGAGGCTTCCTGCTGGCGCCGCTGGGCAACTAAAGTCGCCTGAGGTCTCCAAACGAAAAGCGCGAATGGCAACTATAGTCGCCTGCGGTCTCGAAAGGGTTGAAAATTGAATTTTAGACTAAAAAAAAGCACTTTTAGCATTTTTTAAATTTGTCCAAAGAGGTCATATGAATAGTCAAATCAACTTGAAATCTCATTACTTCCTTAAAGAGAAGTAGGGGGAAGTATAACGGAGAGGGAAGTATTAAGGAGGGAAAATGTAATGGAGGGGGTAGTATAAGGGAGGGGAAGTATGATGGAGGGGGTAGTATAAGGGAGGGGAAGTATGATGGAGGGGGAAGTATAAGGGAGGGATAATTTTGCTTGGCCATCTCATTACTTCCTTAAAGAGAAGTAAAAATATAGGAGGGGGAAGTATAACGGATAGGGAAGTATTAAGGAGGAAAAATATAATGGAGGGGGTAGTATGATGGAAGGGGAAGTATAAGGGAGGGATAATTTTGCTTGGCCATCTCATTACTTCCTTAAAGAGAGGTAAAAATATAGGAGGGGGAAGTATAACGGAGAGGGAAGTATTAAGGAGGAAAAATATAATGGAGGGGGTAGTATGATGGAGGGGAAGTATAAGGGAGGGGTAATTTTGCTTAGCCATCTCATAACTTCCTTAAAGAGAAGTAAAAATATAGGAGGGGGAAGTATAACGGAGAGGGAAGTATTAAGGAGGGAAAATATAATGTAGGGGGTAGTATAAGGGAGGGGAAGTATAAGGGAGGGTTAATTTTGCTTGACCATCTCATTAGTTCCTTAAAGAGAAGTAAAAATATAGGAGGGAGAAGTATAATGGAGAGGGAAGTATTAAGGAGGGAAAATATAATGGAGGGGGGTAGTATAAGGGAGGGGAAGTATAAGGGAGGGATAATTTTGCTTGGCTATCTCATTACTTCCTTAAAGAGAAGTAAAAATATAGAAGGGGGAAGTATAACGGAGAGGGAAGTATTAAGGAGGGAAAATATAATGGAGGGGGTAGTATAAGGGAGGGGAAGTATGAGGGAGGGGAAGTATGATGGAGGGGGAAGTATAAGGGAGGGATAATTTTGCTTGGCCATCTCATTACTTCCTTAAAGAGAAGTAAAAATATAGGAGGGGGAAGTATAACTGAGAGGGAAGTATTAAGGAGGGAAAATATAATGGAGGGGGTAGTATAAGGGAGGGGAAGTATGATGGAGGGGGAAGTATAAGGGAGGGATAATTTTGCTTGGCCATCTCATTACTTCCTTAAAGAGAAGAAAAAATATAGGAGGGAGACGTATAACGGAGAGGGAAGTATTAAGGAGGGAAAATATAATGAAGGGGGTAGTGTAAGGGAGGGGAAGTATCATGGAAGGGGAAGTATAAGGGAGGGATAATTTCGCTTCAAATTGAGGATCAAAAAATGGTTCAACAAAGTTCTCTCTGCACACCCTGTATACCAAAACCAAAATCTACCAAAAATAAGGGAGGATATAACTTTTTAGACTGTTTTGCTGTAAAGTTGCTGGTCCACTCTAAATAGGGCACCCTGTATAGGCATTTTGGAAAAAAAAATTGATTTTATTTTTCTTTTATGTAGGCTAAGCCGCTTAAATCTATAGTAAGTATGATAGTAAAATGGCTTTACAATATTTTTAATTTATTTCTTTTATAGGGAACTGCTACAGATTTGGTTGTTCAAATAGTTCTTATAGCCGAGTCAATGAGACTGCAGGCAATGATGGCGACTTATGGGATACAAACGCAAACTCCGCATGAAGTTGAACCTGTTCAAATTTGGTCATCAAGTCAGCTTGTGCAAGTCTACGAATATTTAGGAGTGAATTCAAAATTGGATCTTAAAGGGCGACCTCCTCGGCCAATCGGAGCGCTTGGAACTAGCAAAGTAAAACTAATTTTTTTAAGTTTTTTTCATTTTTTTCAGTTTTATAGAGTGGCCGGAATGACTGTTTTGTGTTATCCTTTGCTTTTTGAAGTTTCTGAATTCTATCTTTACCGTGATATGGCTCTTTTGATTGAGGATATCAAAACAGAATTACAGTTCGTTTCTCGTTATTGGAGACTTTCCGGACGTCCGACTTTTGTCTTCTTATTAGAGAAGAGCACATGAGGTATTATGGATTATTATCTTATATTTTTTTAAACAATTTTAAATCAGAGATCCACAATTTAAAGAAATGCTAGATTTGATGGCGATGTTAAAAAAAGGATTTTGCGATGGATTTAAAGTAAGAATGGGTCGTCTACAGAATCTCATTTCCTCTTCTTGCATAGGTAAGGTTATGTCACAATAACCGCTATTATAACCTGATTTTCAGAACATCTCGATTTTATGAATACCATAGATACAAGTGAAATTTCGTTTCATCAATTTAATCAATTAGATCATGACTATGTCGGCTATCAGAGTTTAACTGACGTACCTTTAGCGACTTGCCATAATGAAAAATTTATCGACTACAAAGTTTGTTGTGTTGAATCTAAGTTTTTAAACAATTTCTTTTAGGATTATCAGTATAAATCAGTGTCTGATATCACCGAAGCGTTAAAAAATGCAGGCATGTTTGGTCGTGCGCAGCTTTTAGGCTTTCTGTTAAGCAAATGTGGTCCAAATCATCTTGTTACTGGAAAAACTGGTAATTTTAAAAAAAAAAAAAAAAAAATAATCTGATTTTATTTTTTAGTTTTAAAACATCTTGAGGATCTTTACAATAATGCTGGTTGTCGTCATTATTGGGTCGCTGTGCGCTACTGTAGTAGTTTGCTTAACCATACTGTAGATAGCATCAGTCCTTTTATTACTGCAGTTCTTGTAAATGGGAAGCAGTTGACTGTAGGTGTGGTTGGCCATGAGGAGACGGTTTTTGAGAAACCGATGACTCCAGCTGAATTTCAATCTGTTATTTATTCAACGATTCAACCGCATAATGTCATACAAGCTGTTCTTCAGCAAGAAATCATTTTATACTGCGGCCGCCTTATTGCTACAAACCCGCATCTTTTCAAAGGAATTTTAAAAATTAGGGTTGGGTAGGTTGATTTTATGTTGATAACATCTAATCTTTTTTTAGTTGGGTTGTTGAAGCTATGAAAATTTATTTGGACATATCTCACAGTGGAGACACCTTAGAAAATTCGAGCCCATTTAAAGTGAGGCAGCTTCTATCTAAAATCCTATCTGTCGGCGAATGGGCTGCAACTGAAAAGTATTGTCCATTATTTCTGTTTCTTTTTATCTAAAATATCATTTAGGCTTTCCCCATTAGCGAGGAGACGGCTGGAAGGTTGTTTATGCAGAGTTCCAGATAAATTTTACCAAAGGGTTTGGTACATACTTTCTCGCACGCTGAAAGGCATCAAAGTTCAAGGATCTACCCTTCCTTACCAGCCTGATATTTCAGATATGACAAGCTCTGAACTTAAATTTTCTCTGCTGGTTGAGCAAGTTTTGAATAAAATCGAGGCTCCTGAATATCGTCAAATTATAGTTGAAGTATGTCTTTTATACAGGGTATAAACCTACTAGGTTAACTCGAAAAAAAGATAACGAAAAAAGTTAACCCTTTCGAGACCGCAGGCGACTATAGGTGCCATGCGCGCATGTCGCTTGGAGACTGCAGGCGACTTTAGTTGCCCAGCGGCAGTGTTGGGCGTAATCGTAATTGCAATTACGATTACGATTGTAATCGTAAGTTTCTTAATTACGATTATAGTCATAATTGTACATCATAATCGTAATCGTATTTTTTTCTGCGGTTACTATTGTAATCGCGTTTTTTTAACGATTACAATCGTAATCGTATTTTTTTCTGGGATTACAATCGTAATCGTCTTTTTTCTGCGATTACAATCGTAATCGTCTTTTTTCTGCGATTACAATCGTAATCGTTTTTTTTCTGCGATTACGGTCGTAATCGCATTCATAATGAAATACATACATAATTTATATTGACACAACTAAATTTAATTATTAATACTGTCATTGAAAGCAATTTGTTCAGGTAATCTCAGTAAAAATGTCATATACGAACCGTAATCGCAGAAAAAAATACCATTACGATTGTAATCGCAGAAAAAAAATACGATTACGATTTTAATCGCAGAAAAAAATACGATTATAATGGTAATCGCAGAAAAAAAATACGAATACGATTGTAATCGTAATCACGAATACGTTTGTAATCGTAATCACGATAAAAAAAAAGGTAAAAAGTCATATACAAGCAGTAATCGCAGAAAAAAATACAATTACGATTGTAATTGCAGAAAAAAATATGATTACGATTTTAATCGCAGAAAAAAATACGATTATAATGGTAATCACAGGAAAAAAAATACGAATACGATTGTAATCGTAATCACGAATACGTTTGTAATCGTAATCACGATAAAAAAAAAAGGTAAAAAGTCATATACAAGCAGTAATCGCAGAAAAAAATACAATTACGATTGTAATTGCAGAAAAAAAATATGATTACGATTTTAATCGCAGAAAAAAATACGATTATAATGGTAATCGCAGAAAAAAAATACGAATACGATTGTAATCGTAATCACGAATACGTTTGTAATCGTAATCACGATTACGTTTACAATCGTAGAGAAAATTGCGATTACAATCGTAATCGTAATTGCGATTAGGATTACGCCTAACACTGCCCAGCGGGAACTGCCTCTAAGATATTTAATACCTTTGCTTCCCGTGGCGCTAGCGACATGCAAAAACTGCCCATCTGTTGGAGAAGAAATGAACTATGTGATGATCGCATCACTCGTCGCTTTCTGTGCTTTGCTGGGTGCTGTCGGGGAGAGGGGAAAAGTGCTGCGCCAGTAGCGCAGAGAATCCGGCGTCAGACGCGGTCTCGAAAGTGTTAAATCCCCCATTTTGGGTTTAGTTTCTGAATTTTTGTTTGGCAGCATAAATTTAATTTTATTTTTTAGCTTCTCTGTATTGTTTCAACGATTCTGTCTCGAAATCCAGAATTGACTTTCAGCAACGAATTAGATCTTGATGAATTAGTTGAAGATGCTGTCGACATGTTTCTGAAGGTAATCACTTCTTTTTTCCCTGCAAAAATCAATTTTTTGTTTTAGGACACCAACAAACAGGGAGAAAACTTGAAAGCGTTTTTCTCCGAAAAAGAGACAGTTACAGTCGGCTATTTCGCTCGTGCTGTCGTAAATAATGTCCTGACTGGTGGTCAGTTTTCAACGACACAACCATCAGTTGATGGCAATGACTGTGCCATTTCTTAAGTTGATTGTTGCTCAGAGGCGTATTCTTATTTCCTCCAATGCGAATATTTTCTCGTATTTACTAGGGAAATACGAATATTCTCTCTCAAATACGTGTATTTACCGAGGAAATGCGAATATTTACTCCTAAATATGTGTATTCACCGTCAATTATTAATAAATTGTGAATATATTCGTATTCGTATTACGCCCAACTCATCTTTTAACTTCCTTAAAGAAGTCATTGTGATACCCTCCACGTCGGGTTTTTGGGGAGGGGTCTTTCAGACCCCGGAGGGTCATATCGAATATTGATCTTTACCGATCTCAACTTTGTCTGTGGTGCCGGCCGGCCGTCCGTAGCATTTTTCCGGAACACTTTACGGCCACAGTTTTCATCCGATTTTCACACGAATTTCTTTAGCCGGTGAAGAACAATGTAACGAGGGCGATTTTTGAATTTTGAAAAAATGGCGGAGATATGACTGTTTGAAATTTTAAAAAATTCGCTGCAGCCGAACCGTTGGTCCGATTTTCACCAATTACTCCTTATATTTTTTAAGAATTTTTAGTGTAAAAAAATTGCAATTTTTTTAGTAGGGAGAAATTTCATACTCTACCCATTAGGAGAGGCACATCCCTAGGCCAAAGAGCCCATTATTTCTACCTTGACACTATGAAAAATTTTCGAAAAAAAGAACTTAAAAAATTCTTCAAAAAAAAAAAAGGAAAACCCGGAAAATTTTAGGAAAAAAACCGAAACTTTTTCAAAAAAAAAATAAATAAATAAAAAAAATAAAAAAAAAAAACCTGAAAATTTTTCGAAAAAAAAAACCGGAAAATTTTTCGGAAAAAAAAAGGAAAACCTGGAAAATTTTAGGAAAAAAACCGAAACTTTAAAAAAAAAACTTAGAAATTTTTCGAAAAAAAAAACCCTGAAAATTAAAAAAAAAAAAAAAAACCGAAAAATTTTTCGAAAAAAAAAACTTCCCCTCCTTTATACTTTTGTTCCCTTATACTTCCCCCTCCTATATTGTTACTTCTCTTTAAGGAAGTTTTCGTTGGAAGCTCTTCAAACCAGTACTTTATCGTTGTTTCCCATAATAAATAATTTGTTGAATCAACGAAACTAATTTATTAATTAAACTTGAATAGTCGAGTTGCAACATGCCCTTATTCTTTTAATTTTTCCCAGCTTTAAACATCTTTGAGCTTTTCTCTTGTCCAAGATATTTCCTTTGATCTAAAAACAAAAGGAAGAGGAGCATTAATCAAAGAGATAATAGTACATTTTGTTTAATTAATGTAGGTAAAGAATACAACAGCATTTCCCTTCGTTTGTGAACTGTACAAAAGGCTACATTATTAAACACTACTTCTGTGTAAAAAAATATTACATCTGCCAAGAGATATGAACATGGAAAACATTGATATTTAAATCAAGAACAAAAAAAAATCTGGATTAAAGGAAAATAAATAGCCATGAAGAATAATTATGCACTTATATATAATATTGTATATATATAAATAAAGGTAGCGTTGCCACAAGGGAAATAACATGATTTGGAATTTTTGAAGGAATCTAGGGTTTCTGGCCAAAATTGTCTAGGGATGCACCGGAAGAAAGAAGAATTTCTAATGTGGCAACACTGGAGAGAAGCGATAACTTCGATGTACGTTCTTGACCTACGAGTTAGAATATTCAAGAAACTGAGGTGGTGTCCGCACCTGATGCTAGTGTAGGGGAGTCGCTATTTTTGGTAACTGGATAAAAGTAAGGATGATCCATGGCTTCTCTCGCTGTGAGCCGAGTACTGTGATCGTAGCGAAGTAGTTTGTCTAAGAAGTCGATCGCTTCGGCGGTAATAAGATGCTGATTATCAGTCCCGACGAAACGTTCCCAGCGTTTTCGCGAGTGTCGACCGAGCATTTCGACAAGCCTCGGTTCAAGGTCGATTTGAAACTTTTCCAGGTAGGCGAACAAATCGTCTGTTCCAAGTATGCGTGTGATCCGAACTAGCTGATCGTAGTTATCATGACCATGGAAAAATGGCTCTTTTTGGAATATCATACTAGCAAACATACATCCTAAAGACCACATATCCAATGAATAATCATACATTTGATAATCGACTAAAAGCTCCGGCCCTTTAAAATATCTAGAGGCGACTCTCACGTTGTATTCTTGCCCAGGATGATAGAACTCGGCCAATCCCCAGTCTATAAGCCTCAACTTCTTTTTGTTATAATCAATCATGACATTGTGAGGCTTGACGTCTCTGTGCATAATCCCCATACTGTGGCAGAAATCGAGCGCTTTTAATAACTCGTAGACATAATAACGGATATCGTAATCTGTCAATCTTTGATAGAGCATTTTGAAATCCGTGTTGTCGATATATTCAAAAATTAGAGCCGGAGTGCGCGAGACGGGGTCTTTGACTACTTCAAGTAATGTTATTATGTTTTTTCCGCCTTTGAGATTCTCAAGTATTTTATTTCACGTTTGATCTTCTTCTTTTTGACCGGCTTGAGCATTTTGACGACGCACTTTTCATTGTCGACGACATTGATCGCTTCGAAAACTTCGCTGTATTTACCGCGACCAAGCTTCTTCACTAAATGGTATTTGTCCTGGTCGCCCCACGACACAGAATACGATTCGTAATCCCAGTACTCTTTGAGCTTGCTCGAATTAACGTCCACGTAGCATCTGGCAACACTCGGCTGCGTCATCTTTTTCGCACTTCCTAAATGAAGAAACTTTCCAAATTCTAATACGTTTCGCGTTTTCCAAAACTTGATGTCATTAGCGCCCAGTCTTCCTAAAATCAAAACAAGTACATTAAAAGCTGAGACTTTCAAGATCACATTACGCCTACAGCAAAAAACGCATCAGCAAAACTTGCGAATAAACCCAACGAAAGAATGCCGAGCAAGCTATTTCAAGTTTAGACTGCTTCCAACAGCAAATACCACCCAAATAAAATTAAAAACTTACAAATTATTGCGCCTACAGCAAAAAACGCATCAGCAAAACTTGCGAATAAACCCAACGAAAGAATGCCGAGCAAGCTATTTCAAGTTTAGACTGCTTCCAACAGCAAATACCACCCAAATAAAATTAAAAACTTACAAATTATTCATGACAATGACTACACAAAATGAACTACATACTTCACGAGAGAAAAAAAAAGAACTTTTATCAGGATTCTAGATTATCCAAACAAAATATTTTAAAAGAATAAACAGATGAAATAATTTCTTAAAAAATAGGTATGCGAACCTGTATTGGAGTTAGGGAGGTTATATTGGTAGTTTTTAATTGAAAAAAGAGGATAAAAATGTTTTAAATAAATAAAAACAAAGACAAAATGGATGAATAATAAGGATAAAATTAAGGAAATTTGTTGCGTAACGACGAAAAGTGGCCGAAAACGTTTTCTGAGGGGCCTTCTTGAAGGCGGAAATGTCGGGAAACGTGCCGACGGAAAAAAAAAGTTAAATCATTTTTCAAAATTATAATGGAGAACTTGAGGGGAAAAAAGGAAAATGTTAAAAATAAGACAAAACAAAAATGGGGAGTGAAAAAATAAAAAAGGGAACGTACCATAAAAAGACTAGTAATGTCGGATGGGCTCGTAAGGCCCGGAGAGACGAAACGCGTACTTGCCGTTTTTTAAGCAAAACACCTGTTTTGTACGAGTCGCCCTTTTTCGACTTTCCGCATCGCCCGAACGAATTATCAAAAATGAAATCTATTTATTTCTTTAAAAAACGGCCAAAAAGTCGAAAATTCACAAAATTAAAATTTTAAAAATGAAAAAAGACCCCGAAGCTCAAGAAAAACACGGTTAGGTACCTACCTAATGTGAACATTGGCTAGTTCACGAATGAACCACGAGGCTTAAATAAAGACAAGTGCTGCACTCTTTTTAATATTTATTATTCAATTTATATTTTTAAATTAAAAATTATTAGTCTAAAAAACTTTCTTTACATGTTCTTTTTACATAAAATTTTAAGAATCAAATATTGATTTTAGTTTTCATAAATTTTGAAGGAGCGCCCGGCCTCGTGGCAAAGCTCGTGGTCTATCAACTTTCAACTTTCCTCTTGTGAAGCCTCCCTTGAGAGAAAAACAAGAGCATAACATTTGGGACACATTTTCTTTTATAAGTCACCATTATATTTGGTAAATAATATATATATATAATAATAAATTAAATAACAATATATAATATATATTATACGATTTTCATATTTTTGTAAAAAAAATTTTGGTTCATTGCATTCCATATGTTAATTATAGAAAATGCCGAGAAAAGGTGGTGATGAGACGGATAAGCTGACGAGAATTGCAATCGTGACTAGTGATAAATGCAAGCCGAAGAGATGCCATCAGGAATGCAAGAGATCCTGTCCTGTCGTGCGGACTGGTAAACTCTGTATAGAAGTGAGCGTGAACGATAAAATCGCTGCGATATCAGAGGCACTCTGTATAGGGTGTGGTATATGCGTTAAAGTATGTTTAATGTATGGAAGATAAGGATATTGACTTTTTTCTTTAGAAATGTCCGTTTGAAGCGATTACTATTATCAATTTACCGAGTAACTTGGAGAGAGATACGACACATCGGTATTCTCAAAATTCGTTTAAACTTCATAGACTTCCGATTCCTCGTCCTGGTGAAGTTCTTGGTCTTGTCGGAACGAACGGAATTGGAAAGTCGACTGCGCTTAAGATCCTAGCTGGAAAGCAAAAACCAAATTTAGGCCGCTATTCAGTAAGATTTTTACTTCCCTTAACATAGATAATCCTTTTTTTTTAGTCGCCGCCAGACTGGACTGAAATATTAAACCACTTCCGAGGTTCAGAACTTCAGAATTATTTCACTAAAATCCTTGAAGATGATCTTAAAGCGCTCATTAAACCTCAATATGTTGATCAGATCCCCAAAGCAGTTAAAGGAACTGTTCAGCAGTTGCTCGACAGGAAGGATGAAAGGAGCAACCAAAATCATATCTGCACATTATTAGGTTTTTTTCCTCCCCAATTTTCACATTTTTACTGTTTTTTTAGATTTAGAAAAAATTCGTGATCGTATGATAGAAGATTTGTCTGGAGGAGAACTGCAGCGTTTTGCGTGCGCCATGGTCTGCATACAGGATGGCGATATCTTCATGTTTGATGAGCCGAGTAGTTATTTAGATGTTAAACAACGTCTTAAGGCTGCCTTAACTATTCGTTCACTTATTCAACCTGACAAGTAAATTTATTTTTACAAATAACGTATTTTAAAGCGGTTTTTAGGTTTATCATTGTTGTCGAACATGATTTGTCAGTGTTAGATTATTTGTCTGATTTTATCTGCTGTTTATATGGCGTGCCTGGTGCCTACGGAGTCGTCACTATGCCTTTTTCGGTTCGTGAAGGTAAGCAATTTTTTTAACATCCATCTCTCTGCGCCATCTAGGGTTGATTTGCTACTACCGATACTTAGTGGTATCGATACTTTTCTTCCGGTACTTCCGATATTTGTATCGATACTTTCCATCCGATATCATTTGAGTATCGATACTTAAACTTCCCCCTCCGTTATACTTCCTCTCCCATATACTTCCCCCTCTGTTGTACGTCCCCTCCGACTGTCGATACTTTATCCGATATTTTTAGAGTATTGCGATACTTCTTTCAATACTTTTTTGATATTGCGATATTTTCTTCCAAGAAAAAAAAATTGAAATCTCTATAACTTCTCCTCTGGAAAACATCAAAAAGTCTAATGACCTTCATTCATTAATTTTCCCATATATAGGGTGGCACCGATACTTTTCTTTCGATACTTTTAAGCGATATCGCTTATCTGATACTTTATCCAAAACGATACTTATACTTCCTCTTCCATTATACTTCCCCCTCCATTGTACGTCCCCTCTGACTGTCGATACTTTTTGAAAGTATCGTTACCCGCAGTATCGATACTGCTCTGGTATCGAATCATCCCTAGCGTCACCCTGTACAGTGTACACCAAAACCAAAATGTTGGGACACCCTGTATATCAATCTCAACTTTTTGGTCCGTATATTTTCCTCAATACTTCCCCCTTCTATATTGTTCCTTCTTTTTAACCCTTTCGAGACTGCGTCTCGACGCTAGATTCTCTGCGCTACTGGCGCAGCACTTTTCCCCTCTCTTTGCCCCTCACTTCTCGCCGACCGCTCCCAGCGCCCAGCAAAGCACAGAAAGCGACGAGTGATGCGATCATCACGTAGTTCATTTCTTCCCCAACATATTGCCAGTTTTTGCATGTCGCTAGCGCCACGGGAAGCGAAGGAATTAAATTTTTTAGAGAGGCTTCCCACTGGCGCCGCTGGGCAATTAAAGTCGCCTGCGGTCTCGAAAGGGTTAAATGACTTTTCCCCATGTATAGGGTGGCACCGATACTTTTAAGCGATGTCGCTTATCTGATACTTTTCTTCCGATACTTTTACCCAATACTGCTTATCCGATACTTTATCCAAAACGATACTTATACTTCCTCTTCCGTTATACTTCCCCTCCCATATACTTCCCCTCCGTTGTACGTCCCCTCCGACTGTCAATACTTTTTGAAAGTATCGTTACCCACAGTATCGATACTGCTCTGGTTTCGAATCATCCCTAGCACCACCCTGTACAGTGTACACCAAAACTCAAATGTTGGGACACCCTGTATATCAATCTCAATTTTGTGGGTCTTTCGATACTTTTAAGCGATATCGCTTATCTGATACTTTTCTTCCGATACTTTTACCCGATACCACTTATCCGACACACTTCCCCTCCCATATACTTCCCCCTCCATTGTACGTCCCCTCCGACTGTCGATACTTTTTGAAAGTATCGTTACCCACAGTATCGATACTGCTCTGGCATCGAATCATCCCTAGCGCCACCCTGTACAGTGTACACCAAAACTTCATTCATCAATTTTCCCATATATAGGGTGGCACCGATACTTTTCTTTCGATACTTTTACCCGATACCGCTTATCCGATACTCTATCCAAAACGGTACTTATACTTCCTCTTCCATTATACTTCCCCTTCCGTTGTACGTCCCCTCCATCTGTCGATACTTTTTGAAAGTATCGTTATCCACAGTATCGATACTGCTCTGGTTTCGAATCATCCTTAGCGCCACCCTGTACAGTGTACACCAAAACCAAAATGTTGGGACACCCTGTATATCAATCTCAACTTTGTGGGTCTTTCGATACTTTTAAGCGATATCGCTTATCTGGTACTTTTCTTCCGATACTTTATCCGATGCGATACTTATACTTCCTCCTCCGTTATACTTCCCCCTCCGTTTTACGTCCCCTCCGACTGTCGATACTTTTTGAAAGTATCGTTACCCATAGTATCGATACTGCTCTGGTTTCAAATCATCCCTAGCGCCACCCTGTACAGTGTTCACCAAAACTTCATTCATCAATTTTCCCATATATAGGGTGGCATTGATACTTTTCTTTCGATACTTTTACCCGATACCGCTTATCCGATACTCTATCCAAACCGGTACTTATACTTCCCCTTCCGTTGTATGTCCCCTCCAACTGTCGATACTTTTTGAAAGTATCGTTACCCACAGTATCTATACTGCTCTGGTATCAAATCATCCCTAGCGCCACCCTGTACAGTGTACACCAAAACCTTGGGACACCCTGTGTATCAATCTCAACTTTGTGGGTCCGTAGCATTTTTTCGGACCACTTTACAGCCACAGTTTTCTACGGATTTTCACAATGATGACGTAGAAATGCTGCAGCCAAATCGTTGGTCCCATTATCACCAAATATTTTCCATAATACTTCCCCCTTCTATATTGTTCCTTCTTTTTAAGGAAGTTTTGGAAGCTCTTCAAACTTATACTTTCCTTTTTTTATAGTTTAAACAAATTTTGTTTCAGGTATCAACATATTTCTTGACGGTTTTGTTCCGACTGAAAATCTCAGATTCAGAGAAGAATCTTTGATATTCAAAGTCGCTGAAAGTGCGACTGAGGAAGAAGTAAAACGAATGCAGCATTATGAGTATCCATCAATGTCAAAAACGATGGGAAACTTCAAGCTCGATATAGATTCAGGACAGTTTACCGATTCAGAAATCGTTGTTTTACTTGGTGAAAACGGAACAGGAAAACGACCTTCATTCGTATGCTTGCTGGAAATCTTCCGCCTGATAAAGAATCTGGTATATTTCAAATCTTCACAGTATAAACTGATTATTTCTTTAGGTGAATTGCCTCAATTGAACATAAGCTACAAGCCTCAAAAGATCAGCCCAAAGTCGACAGGTATTGTCAGGCAGCTGTTGCATGAGAAAATCCGCGATGCTTACATCCATCCTCAGTTCATCACTGATGTTATGAAGCCGATGAAAATCGATGATGTTATGGATCAAGAAATACAGAATTTGTCTGGAGGTGAACTTCAAAGAGTCGCTATGGCCCTCTGCTTGGGAAAACCTGCTGATGTCTATTTGATTGATGAGCCATCCGCCTATTTAGATTCTGAACAACGTCTTGTTGCCGCCAAAGTCATCAAAAGGTTATTCCCCAATTTTGAATTTCATTTTTAATTCTTAATATCACAGATTTATTCTTCATGCGAAAAAAACCGGATTTGTCGTCGAGCACGATTTTATAATGGCGACTTATCTTGCTGACCGTGTTATCGTCTTCGAAGGGCAACCGTCTGTCAAAACGATGGCCAATACTCCGCAGAACCTTTTGGCAGGAATGAACAGGTTCCTTGAACTTCTCGGCATCACTTTCAGAAGAGACCCCAACAATTTCAGGCCAAGAATCAACAAAAATCAATCTGTCAAGGTATAATAAGCATTATTAATTCATTTACTTCAATTTTTTTTTTTTTTTTTAGGACGTTGAACAAAAACGAGCAGGACAGTATTTCTTTTTAGAAGATTAATTTTTTAAGATATTTATATATTTTTTGTATAAATCTGGTGTAAATTCTTGTTTCAATAAAATAAGAATGAGAAGTGATTTTTTTATATACATATCCTAATTTCCTTTTGCCCAATTGGGTAAGTTTGACTCCAAAGAAGAAGACCTTGGTTCTCTATGGGATTTATCCATGCTTCTCCCAAGCATTCCTGAAAATCCTATTTAGCTTTGTTCCAACCGCAGTTTGAAACTCCTGGAGCATGCGCAGAAGCACGTCAGATTTGACGTCTATGTCTTCTGCGCATGCTCCAGAGTTCAGAATGCTAATATTACTTGGATGAGGAAATATTAGGCAGTATCCTTCCAAAAAGTCTTCGCCATAAATCGGACCTTTGACCAAATCATTAGCGTCGATTTCGCCGTCCAATTTTTCTGCGTCCTCCTACAACATACATCATTTAAAATTCTAGAAAATTTCAGAGTACCATTTCGTCCTCGCAGTTTTGATCCAAACAGAGTGAATATGGCGAGATTTCTCTTCTATGAAGCTTGAGCAAAGTGTCTAATTGCTTCCCGAGGGTCAAATGTTCTTTATTTTTGCTGTAAATACGACTCAGTTTTACCCCAAGTCCATCTTTTACACATTGCTTATTGACAAGTTCGTTTCTCAAAATACAACATAAAGCTCCTGTTATGAATTCTTTGACCTAAAATACAATGTAGAACTATTTATTAGGTGTACAAAATGAAACTCAGCCACAGGGTAAATTTGAATTTTGTAGATTTTAGCCGAGTTTCATTTTGTACACCTAGTAGTTCATTTTTTCAAAATTTTAAACATTTTAGGCGTTAAAGTCCATCAAAAGTTGACCTTCTCCGTGTAACAAGGTTATTGAAGTATAACCATTAAGAAGGTTAATTTTTAAAGGCTTGTAAATCGTAAACCGTTGCAGATATTGAAAAAATGCACTAAATAAAATCTGTTGGAAATTTAATTCTCTTTAATTTTTATTCTATTGATTTTTTCTCTAGGACGCACTGTTTTTAAGATAAATTTATTAAAAAAAAAAATTATTTTCCGAAAATGGTGCATCCTAGAAAAAAATAATTAAGTACAAAATAGAGAATTAAATTTCCTACAATTTTTATTTATTAGGTGTACAAAATGAAACTCAGCCCCAGGGTAAATTTGAATTTTGTAGATTTTAGCCGAGTTTCATTTTGTACACCTAGTAGTTCATTTTTTCAAAATTTTAAACATTTTAGGCGTTAAAGTCCATCAAAAGTTGACCTTCTCAGTGTAAGAAGGTTATTGAAGTATAACCATTAAGAAGGTTAATTTTTAAAGGCTTGTAAATCGTAAACCGTTACAGATATTGAAAAAATGCACTAAATAAAATCTGTTGGAAATTTAATTCTCTTTAATTTTTATTCTATTCATTTTTTCTCTAGGACGCACTGTTTTCAAGATAAATGTATTTAAAAAAAATTATTTTCCGAAAATGGTGCATCCTAGAAAAAAATAATTAAGTACAAATTTATAGAGAATTAAATTTCCTACAATTTTTATTTATTAGGTGTACAAAATGAAACTCAGCCACAGGGTAAATTTGAATTTTGTAGATTTTAGCCGAGTTTCATTTTGTACAACTAGTAGTTCATTTTTTCAAAATTTTAGGCGTTAAAGTCCATCAAAAGTTGACCTCAGTCACAGAACAACAATAACTTATTACGTAGTGTTATACGTACTTATACGTAGTGTTATTGTTGTTCTGTGCCTCAGTGTAAGAAGGTTATTGAAGTATAACCATTAAGAAGGTTAGTTTTTAAAGGCTTATAATTCGTAAACCGTTACAGATATTGAAAAAATGCACTAAATAAAATCTGTTGGAAATTTAATTCTCTTTAATTTTTATTCTATTCATTTTTTCTCTAGGACGCACTGTTTTCAAGATAAATTTATTTTTAAAAAAATTATTTTCCGAAAATGGTGCATCCGAGAAAAAATAATTAAGTACAAATTTATAGAGAATTAAATTTCCTACAATTTATTAGGTGTACAAAATGAAACTCAGCCACAGGGTAAATTTGAATTTTGTAGATTTTAGCGGAGTTTCATTTTGTACACATAGTAGTTCATTTTATCAAAATTTTAAACATTTTAGGCGTTAAAGTCCATCAAAAGTTGACCTTCTCAGTGTAAGAAGGTTATTGAAGTATAACCATTAAGAAGGTTAATTTTTATAGGCTTGTAAATCGTAAACCGTTACAGATATTGAAAAAATGCACTAAATAAAATCTGTTGGAAATTTAATTTTCTTTAATTTTTATTCTATTCATTTTTTCTCTAGGACGCACTGTTTTCAAGATAAATTTATTAAAAAAAATTATTTTCCGAAAATGGTGCATCCTAGAAAAAAATAATTAAGTAAAAATTTATAGAGAATTAAATTTCCTACAATTTTTATTTATTAGGTGTACAAAATTAAACTCAGCCACAGGGTAAATTTGAATTTTGTAGATTTTAGCCGAGTTTCATTTTGTACACCTAGTAGTTCATTTTTTCAAAATTTTAAACATTTTAGGCGTCAGTCCATCAAAGTTGACCTTCTCAGTGTAAGAAGGTTATTGAAGTATAACCATTAAGAAGGTTAATTTTTAAAGGCTTGTAAATCGTAAACCGTTACAGATATTGAAAAAATGCACTAAATAAAATCTGTTGTAAATTCAATTCTCTTTAATTTTTATTCTATTCATTTTTTCTCTAGGACGCACTGTTTTCAAGATAAATTTATTTAAAAAAAATTATTTTCCGAAAATGGTACATCCTAGAAAAAATAATTAAGTACAAATTTATAGAGAATTAAATTTCCTACAATTTTTATTTATTAGGTGTACAAAATGAAACTCAGCCACAGGGTAAATTTGAATTTTGTAGATTTTAGCCGAGTTTCATTTTGTACCCTAATAGCTTACCTCATCATCGATAATCATCAATAAGTCAATCAAATAAGTCGTAAAATCAACATATTTGTTCCAGTATGATATCGGTGCTTGTAAAGAAAGGTTCATCAAAAGCTGTGATAAATGTTCAAAAATGTATTTGTTGGAAGATAGACTTTTTATTTTTTCTACTACATCTTCCACGATGCCTTTTTCTATCATTAAATCACATAATTTCTTTCTGCAAAAAAATAATTAGAAAAATTTATGCAAACATTTTTTTACCTTAAACTTAATTTTTGAATCACAGATACAATCATGTTACTTGATGTCTCATCTAAACCTTTCAACAAGAAAGTCTCTATAAGAGTTTCTACGGTTTTTGATGAAGATTCGATGTAATCTCGACCGCAGTTTAAAGAAACGATAGCATTCATAAGTCTCAAAATTGACTGCTGAAGAGGATGAGGGATTATTGCTGGCTTTAAAAAGTCATCGATTTCAGAATTTTTCAATCCTAAAATATCTTGCCGCGATATCCAAAGAATGAAATCTTCTCTTTCCTCTTGATCGCTTTGAGTAATGTGCTAAATTATATTTAGTGGAAGCATCTAAATCTGTACTTACTAGCCTTAAAGCTTGAAGGAGTAAAAGTTGCGTTTTTATTCCTGAATTGAATAAATCGTTTTTGATTTTCGCCCCATCCAAATGCGAATGAAGAATTCGTTTTTAGTCATTAAACCATCTAGAAACTGAGAAAATAAAACTATAACATCATCATAGGAAAGTATATCGTACTTCTTGTTCTTCAGAGGAAAAAAGATCTGGAAAAATTGAAGAGCAGTTCATTAAAGTCAATTTAAGTCTACAGCTTCTCCTTGTACCGATTTTTCCAAGGCGTTTGCAAGTTCTGATGCAACACCTGGAAAATATTTATAGTACAAGTTTGAAGAGCGTCCAACGAAAACTTAAAACGAAGTAAAAATAGGAGGGGGAAGTATAACTGAGGGGAAGTATAAAATTAAAGAGCAGTTCATTAAAGTCAATGAGGAGGAGTACAAAGGAGGGGAAGTATAAGGGGGAGGAGTACGAAGGAGGGGAAGTATAAGGGGGAGGAGTACGAAGGAGGAGGGGAAGTACAAGGGGGAGGAGTACGAAGGAGGAGGGGAAGTACAAGGGGGAGGAGTACGAAGGAGGAGGGGAAGTACAAGGGGGAGGAGTACGAAGGAGGAGGGGAAGTACAAGGGGGAGGAGTACGAAGGAGGAGGGGAAGTACAAGGGGGAGGAGTACGAAGGAGGAGGGGAAGTACAAGGGGGAGGAGTACGAAGGAGGAGGGGAAGTACAAGGGGGAGGAGTACGAAGGAGGAGGGGAAGTACAAGGGGGAGGAGTACGAAGGAGGAGGGGAAGTACAAGGGGGAGGAGTACGAAGGAGGAGGGGAAGTACAAGGGGGAGGAGTACGAAGGAGGAGGGGAAGTACAAGGGGGAGGAGTACGAAGGAGGAGGGGAAGTACAAGGGGGAGGAGTACGAAGGAGGAGGGGAAGTACAAGGGGGAGGAGTACGAAGGAGGAGGGGAAGTACAAGGGGGAGGAGTACGAAGGAGGAGGGGAAGTACAAGGGGGAGGAGTACGAAGGAGGAGGGGAAGTACAAGGGGGAGGAGTACGAAGGAGGAGGGGAAGTACAAGGGGGAGGAGTACGAAGGAGGAGGGGAAGTACAAGGGGGAGGAGTACGAAGGAGGAGGGGAAGTACAAGGGGGAGGAGTACGAAGGAGGAGGGGAAGTACAAGGGGGAGGAGTACGAAGGAGGGGAAGTACAAGGGGGAGGAGTACAAAGGAGGGGAAGTACAAGGGGGGGGAGTACAAAGGAGGGGAAGTACAAGGGGGAGGAGTACAAAGGAGGGGAAGTACAGGGGGGAGGAGTACAAAGGAGGGGAAGTGCAAGGGGGAGGAGTACAAAGGAGGGGAAGTACAAGGGGGATGAGTACAAAGGAGGGGAAGTACAAGGGGGATGAGTACAAAGGAGGGGAAGTACAAGGAGGAGGAGTACAAAGGAGGGGAAGTACAAGGAGGAGGAGTACAAAGGAGGGGAAGTACAAGGGGGAGGAGTACAAAGGAGGGGAAGTACAAGGGGGAGGAGTACAAAGGAGGGGAAGTACAAGGGGGAGGAGTACAAAGGAGGGGAAGTACAAGGGGGAGGAGTACAAAGGAGGGGAAGTACAAGGGGGAGGAGTACAAAGGAGGGGAAGTATAAGGGGGAGTACAAAGGAGGGGAGTATAACGGGGAGGAGTACATAGGAGGGGAAGTATAAGGGGGAGTACAAAGGAGGGAAGTATAAGGGGAAGGAGTACAAAGGAGGGGAAGTATAAGGGGGAGGAGTACAAAGGAGAGGAAGTGTAAGGGGGAGGAGTACAAAGAAGGCGAAGTACAAGGGGGAGGAGTACAAAGAAGGAGAGTATAACAGATTTTTTTTTCTCGAAAATTTTTCCAAGTATAAAGGTAGAAATAATGGGATTTTCGCCGAAGGGAGGTCCGTCTTGTAACGGGTGGAAGTATGAAATTTCTCCTCAATTCTTCACACCAAAAATTCTTAAAATATATAAGGAGTAATTGGTGAAAATTTAATGAAAATCGGACCAACAACGGTTCGGCTGCTGCGAATTTTTTAAAATTTCAAACAGACATATCTCCACCATTTATTTGAAATTCAAAAATCGCCCTCGTTAGTTTCTTGTTCACCGGCTAAAGAAATTTGTGTGAACATTTGGTGAAAATCTGATGAAAACTGTGGCCGTAAAGTGTTACAGAAAAAATGCTACGGACGGCCGGCCGGCACCACAGACAAAGTTGAGATCGGTAAAGATCAATATTCGATTTGACCCTCCGGGGTCTGGAAGACCCCAAAAACCCGACGTCGAGGGTATCACAATAACTTCTTTACATCAATCAAATAGGCTGGTACTTACCAACTAACTTTTGATGATCCCTTTTTAACTTATGCATTCTCCTTTTTAAATCTTTAAACGATTTTTGGGTGTTTTTCTCAATTTTTGAACTCTCTTTTACTCTTTCTTTCGACATTTTGATAATTTCTGGAATTACTTCATCTCCACATGAATACTTGAGAAGGAAAGCGGTGAACTTCTTTATAAGTTCAATCTTCCAATCATCCTTCAATAAAAAAAGAAAAGTTAGTTATTAGTAAAATAACTATTACTAATAGTTATTAGTTAAAAAAAGAAATTAACCTTTAAGAACTAACCTTAAAAAATTGCTCAAAAGTTGGATGGTTTTTTGGATTTTCAACAAAAGATAAAGCGAAATATGGAAGGAACTCGGGATCATCAGCAAATTCAGTTCCATGCTCGAATAGAAAGTCTTTATACATCCTCATGGCTGAGTCGGGTGCTTTAGAAATATTTTTGTCTTCCTCAGAAACCTGTTCAATTTCATCAATATTCGGAACGTTTTTTTGACAAGGTTTTCTATATAAAGGTCGTATTTAATTGTACGTCTTGTTCAATCAATGTTTGACGTTTTTCTATTTTTTCAATTTCTTTTTTCTCTGTTTTGAGTGAAATGACAATGTCGCATAGTAAGCGTGGAGGTAGATAGTTAATTTTTTGTAATCCATCAATTTTTTTATACTTTCTGGCACAGATGTATCCCATTTCTATAAAAAATTAGGCAAAGTTTAAAATATGCTGTGAATACTTGAAAAAATGAAATGTGGTCTGAAGACTCAAGAAGATCAATCAGGGTTTCAACATCACCCTCAATTCGATCATTTTTATAATTTCTGGGAATTCCGCATCTGAATTGAACGTCAAAATTTCATCTTTTAAAGCTTCTGTTGTCTTTTTTAGCCCCTTATATTCTAGAAACTAAATTTAATTATAAAGAACTAAATTCTAACGACAAGAATTTTTACCTCAAGAATAAGTCTTAATGAATATTCTTCTGCTTTTGAACATTTTTCAAGTTCATCAAGTTATTCCTTAAAAATACAAGCTAATGATAGAATTAAAAAAAAATTATCTCACCTTCTTGTGACCATATTTAATTATTTGATAAAATTTAGGATATTCGTGCATTAGGTCCGTGGGGTTGTTGGAGATCAACCGTTGCCAAAAACAAATCTTAAAAAAATCAATAGCGTTTTGGGGTTTAAAAGAACAAATCCCCAATCTATGTGGAATTTGAAACATTTTATTTATGTACATTTAATTAGCACTTTCTTGAAATTTTTAATTTTATAAAAGGAGGCCAACTATCGATGATTTTGTCCAGGATTGGTAAGAATTAAAGAACTAGTTTGGAGCTAGCTCCGACGAGAACTTCTTTAAAGAGAAGAAACATATTAGAGGGGGAAGTATAAGGAAGAGGAAGTATAGCGGAGGGGGAAGTATAAGGAAGAGGAAGTCTAAGGGAACGAAAGTATAACGAACGGAGGGAAAGTATAAGGGAGGGGAAGGAAGTATAAAAATAAAAACTAAAATAAAAAATAAATATCAATGTCAATCCCTTTTAGGAGCATTTTTATTGACATTAGGCTTTACGTCCAACTACCTAATTTTAAGGTGTCGTGGACGGCGCGTGTTTCCATTGATATTTACATTTTCGAGATAAATAATCCCGGGCCCCCCAGAGAATTAGAACCCATGTAAGGATTAGAATTTCTGCACCGGAGTCCTTCACGCTACACACCGAGCTACGAGGGGGGGGGGAAGGGAAGTATAACGGAGGGGGAAGTTTTTTTAAATTTTCTTTTGAAAAATTTACGAGTATTTTTTTTTCGAAAATTTTTCTAAGTATTCTTTTTTTGCGTTTTTTTTTCAAAAAATTTAAATTTTTTTTTTTTAAATTTTTGTAAGTATCAAGGTAGAAATAATGGGATTTTTTCCCCAAGAGAGGTCCCTCTCGTTAGTCGTGGAAGTATGAAATTTCTCCCTACTAAAATGATAATTAATGTAAAAGTACTGGTTTGAAGAGATCCAACGAAAACTTCCTTATAGAGGAAGTATAAGTTATAACGGAGGGGGAAGTATAAGGGAACGAAAGTATAACGAATGGAGGGAAAGTATAAAGGAGGGGACGCACAATGGAGAGGGAAGTATAACGGAGGGGGAAGTATAAGGAAGGGGAGGTATAAGGGAGGGGGAAGTTTTTTTTTTAATTTTCCAAGTTTTTTTTTTCGAACAATTTTCTAAGTTTTTTTCAAAAATTTTTTTTTTAAGTGTCAAGGTAGAAATAATGGGCTCTTTGGCCTAGGGATGTGCCTCTTGTAATGGGTAAAAGTATGAAATTTCTCCCTACTAAAAAAAAATAATAATTAAAAGAGGCAATTTTTTTACACCAAAAATTCTTTAAAATATATGAGGAGTAATTAGAGAAAATTTGGTGGAAATCGGATTAACGGTTCGGCCACAGCGAATTTTTTAAAATTTCAAACAGCTATTCTCCGCCATTTTTTCGAAATTCAAAAATCGCCCTCGTTAGTTTCTTGTTCACCGACTAAAGAAAATTTGGTGAAAATCGATTGAAAACTGTGGATGTAAAGTGTTCCGGAAAAAAATGCTACGGACGGCCGGCCGGCACCACAGACAAAGTTGAGATCGGTAAAGATCAATATTCGATTTGACCCGGGTCTGGAAGACCCTTCCCGAAAAACCAGACAAGGAGGGTATCACAATAACTTAATTATTAAAATATAAAAGTTGTTTATTTACAATTTAATATAAAAAAATAATCAATTGAAAAATTCAGGATTGTTTCTTATTTCTTCCCAAAGCAATTTTTCAACTTCAATAAGCATTTTTTGATCAGAAATGTTATAACTGAGAAGTACAGGGGTGTTAAGTTTTTTCGAAATCTTCGACGCTAAGCTGGTTGATAGGAGGTCTGCCTCTGAGCCGAAAAGGTTGGATGCCAGCGGCTTCGGGTTAAATCGAGATGGTATCGCAGATGAGAGGTCGCTCAGAGTTTTGTTCGCTGCGGAACCAATCCAAATGAAATAAGAACCTTCCATTTTCATCGCTTCAAAAACGATTTCAACGCCAAAAATCGTCTTTTGAAAATTATGGAAACGAAAACTTGATTCTACTTGTTGGAAGGATGATTCTGTTTCTGTCATCTCGACCATAACATCAAACTGAAAAAAAAGAAGAAAAAATTTTAAGCTTTTTGAGAAATTTTTTTTTCATAGATCATTAGCTTCCGGTACTTACTATTTGTGGTTTATTTTAACGAAGACTCACGAAGACAAATTTAAATTTTGCTGGTGGTTTTTTGAAACCTTCCGTCTGGTTCACATTTTAGGAAACCCTTGGGAGGTTAATCCTTTTTGTTTATGTCTTGACCACGTGCTGTTGTCAAACTGAGTGAACGATTTAATTTTTCCCTCGTTATAACTCTTGTGTCTTTCGTGATTTTGAAAATGTGAACGTTCGTCTTTTCAGGATCAACTTATCGACTTTCTAAACATGAAAAACGAGTCGAAAATCCCGGATTTTTTGACGGGTCTCAAAAGACTTTCGAGGCTGGATTTGAGCCCTGAAATTCACAATTTAGTGCAGTCTTTGTTAAAAACAACTGTAAGTTATTCTTTCTGCTTATTGAATGAGGTGCTGTAGAACAGAATCTATTAGCCTGAAGAAGCAACAGAATTGCTGTTCCTCCCCCAAAATGCTTGTTTATATACCTCAGTTTTTGATGTGTTAAAGCAAGTTTATCCGAACAATACGAGCTAATTTATTAAGAAATAACTTTAAATTTTACTAAAATTTCATTATGTATGAATTTATTTTCAGGATTGGTCAGAAGAAAGTTTTTTCAAAGCCATAAAATCACTCTCTTATCAAATTACTGATTTTAATAACACCATTTCGATATTCCACTGCCTTCCTCAATTACGGACGGATATTGTTTTGTCAGCGATCGAGAATGAAAAAGACCATCGTGTCAAATATATCCTACTCTCAAAACTATTCCAAATTCAAAAAGATTCTGTACAGTAAGTATTTCCATCTACATTTTATGGTGTTTTATATGGTGTTTAAGGTGTTTTCTCGTTCATTTCGACCCTGAAAAGCCACCATGGGATATCGAATCTTCGCGGACTTTTAAAAAACAAAAGTTAGACTACAAAGTTACCGAATTAGACATCGTTGAATGCTGCTGGTTCTTACTACGGACATCGTTCATCCATTTTAAGGACAATGGAATTGGGCGGAGTTTCTTAAAATCTATTTGTACCATCAAGACCATCGTTTAGTGTGGTAAAATATGATTTTTATTTAATTTTTCAATTCTCCAATTATTTTTAGGATTGCCTGTCAGTGTGCAGCCAAAATATTGGGAACAGAATCGATAGTTACCAAGTATTTAACAGACGAAGAAAATCGGAATTTCAGTTTTATGTATTCAAAAATAATATTTAACGATGATTACTTGTTTGATGATCATGTCGGCTTAGGTATTTATCAATATTTAATGTCTTCAAAACATAAAAAGTGTTTTAGAATATGATGATAAAGATGAAAAGTTTAATATGTCTGGAATTTCAACACAGACTGTTAATGTTGGAGGGATCAGCCTTTCGGTTTTTAACCCTAAAAATCAAAAAGATGGCTCCCTTATTTCTGTTCAATCGGCATGCAATAATTTGAGAAATGTCGCATTGGGAATTTCATCTTCAAAAGCTATCTGCTTATTCGGTGCTGTTGGAAGTGGAAAAACTGTTTTAGTTGAACATTTAGCTAAAATTACAGGTAATTAGCTTAAAATTGTTTATTTTTTTGATATTTTTTTGTCTTTTTAGGACGAGAAATCAACAAAGAGTTCTTTAAAGTTCAACTTGGTGAAGAAACCGATGCAAAGTTACTCCTTGGAACTTACAGGTGTACCGATTTACCTGGAGAGTTTATTTGGGAATCTGGAGTTTTAACCAAAGTAAGTTTTATCTTATATAGATGGATTAAAATAAATTTCTTTTAGGCCATCTTAGGAGGACATTGGTTATTGATTGAGGATATTGAAAGCGCCTCAAGTGACATCGCTGCTCTTTTGGCTGGGTTATTGGAAAATGGAGTTGTTAACATTCCAGGGTTTAGGGATAACGTACAAGTTGCACCTGGCTTCCAGCTTTTTATGACACACAGGTTTGTAATTTGCAAAAAAAAATTTTTGTACTGAGAAATCTGTTTAGACTTTTTCCTGGACTTCATTCTAATCATAAAAAGCAACTGGAGCTACTGAACTTATCGAAAAATATTGGCTTCAGGTCAATGTTGAGCCTCTAGCATTTGAAGAACTTGTTCATATCATTCAAACAAAGGTAAAATTAATTTTTTTGGTACTTGGCACTTAGCGGTACTAAGATTTTTTTTGTACAATTTTTGGTAGATTTCTTTTCTTTGAAATCTAACTATTTTTTAGGTCCTGAATTCAAACTAGTTTGATAACTCGAGTGGGTGAATTTTTTTCCTCTCGCAAGAAAAGCTCGTGTGGAAAATGAGCTCTCCTTGCGAGAGAAAAAATTAACCACTTCTCGTTATCAAACGAGCTTTCCTTGTGAGAGGAAAAAATTACCCCCCTCACGTTATCAAACAAGCTCTCCTTGTGAGAGGAAAAAATTAACCCCCTCGCTTTATCAAACGAGCTTTCCTTGCGAGAGGAAAAAATTAACCTCCTCTCGTTATCAAACGAGCTTTCCTTGCGAGAGGAAAAAAATTAACCCTCCCGTGTTATCAAACGAGCTCTCCTTGAGAGAGGAAAAAATTAACCCACTCGCGTTATCAAACGAGCTTTCCTTGCAAGAGGAAAAAATTACCCCCCCCCCCCCCTCGCGTTATCAAACGAGCTTTCCTTGTGAGAGGAAAAAATTACCCCCCTCACGTTGTCAAACAGCTCTCCTTGTGAGAGGAAAAAATTAACCCTCTCGCTTTATCAAACGAGCTTTCCTTGCGAGAGGAAAAAAATTAACCTCCTCTCGTTATCAAACGAGCTTTCCTTGCGAGAGGAAAAAAATTAACCTCCCGTGTTATCAAACGAGCTCTCCTTGAGAGAGGAAAAAAATTAACCCACTCGCGTTATCAAACGAGCTTTCCTTGCAAGAGGAAAAAAATTACCCCCCCCCCCCCCTCGCGTTATCAAACGAGCTTTGCTTGTGAGAGGAAAAAATTACCCCCCTCACGTTGTCAAACAAGCTCTCCTTGTGAGAGGAAAAAATTAACCCTCTCGCTTTATCAAACGAGCTTTCCTTGCGAGAGGAAAAAATTAACCTCCTCTCGTTATCAAACGAGCTTTCCTTGCGAGAGGAAAAAATTAACCTCCCGTGTTATCAAACGAGCTCTCCTTGAGAGAGGAAAAAATTAACCCACTCGCGTTATCAAACGAGCTTTCCTTGCAAGAGGAAAAAAATTACCCCCCCCCCCCTCGCGTTATCAAACGAGCTTTGCTTGTGAGAGGAAAAAATTACCCCCCTCACGTTATCAAACAAGCTCTCCTTGTGAGAGGAAAAAATTAACCCCCTCGCGTTATCAAACCAGCTTTCCTTGCGAGAGGAAAAAAATACCCCCCCCCCCCCCCCCGGTGTTATCAAACGAGCTCTCCTTGCGAGAGGAAAAAAATTAACCCCCTCAATTTATCAAACGAGCTCTCCTTGCGAGAGGAAAAAAATTAACCTCCTCACGTTATCAAACCAGCTTTCCTTGCGAGAGGAAAAAAATTAACCCCCTTGTGTTATCAAACGAGCTCTCCTTGCAAGAAAAGCATTATCAAACTAGATTGAAGTTAGGCAGATATCATCGGGACCCAAAAAATAGATTTTGAAGAAAACTACCTAAAATCGTGGTACCATTAAATCACAAGTACCATTTTTTTATTTGTTGTAATTAACTAAATTGTAGTTCCCTCCACTAAAAACAATTGCTGAAAGAATGGTCAAAGTCTTCAGCATGTTTACGATAAATGATTCAAATGAAACAAATGAAATAATCAGACAAATCGGCCGAAGACATATTTCTGTCAGGTAATTATTTTTTTTTTATTTTTCTTCATATTTTGTTTATTTTTTAGAGATTTGATGAAATGGTGTGAAAGAGCAAAAATCGATTTTGATGTTTCATCACAAGAATCTGCTCTGAAAGTCTTGCAGGATGCCATCGATTTGTTTTGCTGTAGCTACCGCGATCCAGGTTGGTACACATGTGAAAAAATAGAGGGAAAGAACGTTCTAGATCTCATTGAAATATTTTCTTTGCAGCTATAAGACTACAGTTGGCTTCCAATGTTGCTGCCTGTCTAGGAATAATAAAAACGAAGGCAGAATACTTTTGCACTTTATACAAACCAAATGTCACTTTGACAGATTCAAAATGCATTTCTGGCCGAGCTGTTTTGGAAAGAATAAACATGGATTCTGTCCCATTATCTAAGTAATTAATTTTAAAAATTTTGTCATAATCTTGATTGTTTTGCAGCGAAACTTTGAAGTTTGCTTTTACGCGAGAATCTTCATGTCTTGTTGAACGAATCGGCGTTTGCTTGTCTCTGAATGAACCTGTGCTTCTGGTTGGTGAGACGGGAACTGGGAAGACATCGACAATTCAGCTTCTGGCTCAGAGGACCGGACATAAATTGGTTGTTATTAACATGAATCAGCAAAGTGATAGCTCTGATTTGCTTGGAGGTTATAAACCTGTCGATATCAAGCACATAATCATGCCTTTGCGAGATGAGTTCGAAAGGCTTTTCCGCTCCTTATTTAACGTCAAAGAAAATCTTAAGTTTTTAGAGAACATTTCAGTATGTAATTTTTATAAGATTTTAGTTTTTTAATATTTGCTTTCTAGGTTTGTATATCAAAAAGGATGTGGCTCACACTTTTGAAGTTGATGTCACACAGCCATGGTGCTGCCATACGCCGTTTGATTGGCGCCAAAGATGAGGCTACTCTTCTAAAATGGAAAGACTTGGGTGACAAAATATTTCGACTAAAAAGCCAGCTTGAAAGAAACAAAAGCATTATGGCGTTTTCATTTATCGAAGGATCTCTAGTCAAAGCATTAAAAAAAGGTTTCTTTATTTTTAAAATATTAAATAATAAATAAATTTTAGGACATTGGGTTTTATTGGATGAAATAAACTTGGCGTCTGCAGAAACTCTTCAGTGTTTATCAGGTTTATTAGAAGGGACGTCAGGTTCGGTATCTTTGCTTGAAAGGGGCGATAATATTGAAGTCGAAAGAAATCCTAATTTTCGCTTGTTGGCTGCTATGAATCCTGCGACTGATTTCGGAAAAAAAGATCTTCCTTTGGGAATTCGAAATCGGTTTGTTTAATTTAAATGTTTGACTTCTCAATCTTTCTTCAGATTCACAGAACTGTTTGTCAGCGAACATACAGAGCGAGGCGACTTATCGTTATTGGTGCAATGCTATCTGCCCAATTTGCCAACTAGCAAAATTGATTCGGTCGTTCAGTTTTATTTGAATGTAAAGAAAAAAGCAGCGGACGTTTTGTCAGATTCGATTGGGCAGAAGCCTCTTTACAGTTTACGTACGTTATGTCGAGGGTTGATGATAGCCGCTGAAAATAAATGTGGAAGTGCCAAACGTTCATTATATGAAGCCTTATGTCTTAGCTTTTTGACCCAACTTAATTCCCAGTCACACGATACTGTTAAAAGAATGATAGCAGAGTATGTCAATTTAAATTTTTATTTTTATAATTAATTATATTTTCAGAGTGATGGATAAAAGTGATTCAAAAAGCATTCTTTCTCAACCGATTCCAGAACCAATGTCTGGAAAACATGTGCGTTTTGAAGGTTATTGGGTACCAAAAGGTCCGCTGAAGGCTAAAGTTCCTGAAAAATATCTTCTGACGACTAGTGTTCGGAAAAATCTTTGTGACATCGCACGATGTGTTTCTCTTCCAACCACCCGATTTTGATCCAAGGAGAGACTTCAGTCGGAAAGACTTCACTCATTACTTATCTTGCTGAATCTTCCGGGCACAAATGCTTTAGAATCAACAACCATCAGCATACAGATTTGCAAGAATATGTCGGATCGTACAGTGCGGACACTTCCGGGAATTTGGTGTTAAAGAAGGCGTTTTAGTCGAAGCGATGAGACATGGCCATTGGATCATTTTAGACGAGCTAAATCTCGCACCAAGCGAAGTTTTAGAAGCTTTAAACCGAGTACTTGACGACAACCGTGAACTCTTTATTCCAGAAACCCAAACGACAGTAAAAGCACATCCAAACTTCAGACTTTTCGCCACTCAGAATCCTCCAGGACTTTATGGAGGAAGAAAAGCAAGTCTTTTAAAACCTCAAAAAACTTAGAATAATTAGTATTTTTCAGATGCTATCAAGAGCTTTTCGAAATAGATTCGTCGAGCTTCATTTTGACGAAATTCCTCCGCCTGAGCTCATCAGTATTTTACAGCATAGATGCGACATGCCGGAATCGTATGCGAAAAAATTAGTCGCTGTTATGAGTGACCTTCAGACGAGAAGAAAAGGCTCCAGCTTTCGCTGGAAAACAAGGTTTTATTACACTCCGAGACCTTTTCCGTTGGGGTGAAAGATACAGACTGGCAAACGACAACGAAAAACATAAATATTACGACTGGGATCAACATATTGCTGATGAAGGTTTGCTAGATTGCTAGGCCTCAAAAGAGATCATTTTTTTTCGTTTTTCAGGTTTTCTCGTTTTGGCGGGAAGAGTACGAAAAGAGGAAGAAAGTGAAATAATAAGAATCGTCATCGAAAAACACATAAAAAGAACAGTTTCTTTAGAAAATTTATTCACCCGTAAGTTGTGCTTCTAATAGCTTTGTTCCAACCCAGTTTGAAACATCCTGCGCAGAAGATGTCAAATTAGACGTCCAAATCGTTTGTCCATCAAATCTGAAGTGCCTTCTGCACATGCTCCAAGAGTTTCAAACCAGTTTCAATGGTTGGAACAAAGCAATATAAAGAAGTGGTCAAAGAAGTTGCATATCTAAAATTTTTTTTTTAGTAAATGAGAAAACATCGTCTGTTACCAAGCATATTCTTGAAAGAATATTACTTTATCCTGTTCTAGATGATTTTAAACATATAGTATGGACTTACAACTTACGAAAACTTGCTGTTTTAGTTGGTAAGCCTACATTTTTATTTGTTGTTCAAACAATTTTTTTTAAGGCAAAGCTTTGGAATTTTGTGAACCAATTTTGTTGGTTGGAGAAACTGGATGTGGAAAAACGAGTATTTGCCAATTTTTGACTGCGATTAATGAGCAAAAGCTTTATTGTTTAAATTGCCATCAAAATTCTGAAAGTTCTGATTTCTTAGGTGGTTTACGACCTGTGCGAGATAATGTAGGTTTTTTATTTTGTTTAAATTTATACTAAAATGAAAATTTCAGGTTGATAAAAGTAAACTTTTTGAATGGTATGATGGTCCTTTGATTGATGCTATGAGAGGTGGGCATGTTTTCTTGCTGATGAAATTTCGCTGGCTGACGATAGTGTTCTGGAACGTCTTAATTCGTTGTTGGAACCTGAAAGAAAGCTGCTTGTGAGCGAAAAAGGTTTTGGAGATGAGATCGAAATTACTGCTGAGGCTAAATTTCGTTTTGTCGGGACGATGAATCCCGGTGGCGACTTCGGGAAGAAAGAACTTTCCCCCGCTCTCCGTAACAGACTCACCGAAATTTGGTGCGACCCACCAAAATCTGATGAAGATCTTATCTCCATCGTTGAACATAACTTAAGCCAAGGACTATCTTTGTCAAATCAACAAGATGGCAGTTCCGGAATCGGGAAAATCATGGTTCAATTTATAAATTGGTTCAAAAGTACAGAAATCGGAAAAAGGTATTTTTTAAATTAAAAAAAAAGTTATTTACCATTTTCAAATTATAGAATCTCCATAAGCGTCCGAGATATTTTGACTTGGGTAAATTTTATAAATTAGTTTCAACCCAAGAACGTGGGATTGAAGTAGCGTATATCCATGGAGCATATCTTACATTTTTGGATGGAATTGGAACAGCAAATACAGCAATGGAAAAGTAATAGCTTTGTTCCAACCGCAGTTTGAAACTGGTTTGAAACTCCTGGAGCATGTGCAGAAGGTTTTGCATGTCAGATTTGATGTCTAAGTCCTTCTGCGCATGCTCCAGGAGTTTCAAACCAGTTGGAACTAAGCATTAGTGTTTATTTTTCTTAAAATGTTTATTGTTTTTTTCAGTACTGATTTACTTGAAGAATTTAAATCTTCATGTGAGAAATTCTTGTTTAAACAAGTCCAAATTGATTCGTCTTCTTTTTATTCCAATAATGTTATTTCTGAAACTGAGTCAACTTTTGGTATCAGCCCATTTTTTATAGAAAAAGGTATAAGTTTAATTTTAATATTTAGGTATTTATTGTTATTTTTAGGACACCATTGTCCGAAAGATGCTAAATTTTTATTTGATGCTCCTACGACATGTTTGAACACGCTGCGCCTTTTGCGGTCTTTACAAATCCCATCGAGGGCGATTTTGCTTGAAGGAAGTCCAGGAGTTGGGAAAACGTCGGTCGTCATGGCTTTGGCGAAAGCGACTGGCAATGAGGTATTTAATTCGTTGAAAACATTTTTTTAAATGTGTTTTTAGGTGACAAGGATAAATTTGTCTGAACAAACGGACATTTCGGATTTATTTGGTGCCGATTTACCCGTTGAAGGCGCCCCTGGAGGTACTTTTGCTTGGAGAGATGGCCCTTTTTTGAAAGCGTTGAAAGAAGGCCAATGGATTCTTCTTGATGAAGTATGTAACTTTCCCCAAAAATTGAATTTACTGTAATTTTTTTTAGTTAAATTTGGCCTCCCAGTCTGTGGTGGAAGGCCTCAACAGTGTACTTGATCATCGTGGAGAAGTTTTTATCCCTGAATTGAACAAAACTTTCAAAATAAACAAAGAGACAACCAGACTTTTCGGTTGTCAGAATCCCCAGAGGCAAGGTGGTGCTCGAAAAGGTTTACCGCAGTCATTTTTAAACAGATTCACACAAGTATGAACAAACATTTTTAAATATTAATGTTTTATTGTTTTTTAAATAGGTTTTTATGCAAAGTTTGACTAAAAAAGACTTCCAAATAATCCTCCGTGGTCTTTATCCCAAAATACCGATGAGTTTGATTGAAAAATAGTTTTGTTCAATGTTCAACTAAATGAAAAAACAAAATTAGAATGGAATTTACTTCATGGACCTTGGGAATGGAATTTAAGGGATCTTGTTTACTGGATGGAAACTATCGAAAATGATAATCCTGGGACTTTTGTGACAACGATAATGATCGATAGGTTACGAAAAAAAGAAGACAAAATCAAAGTAAGTAAAATTTTATTTTTATTTTTAACTTACTTAAAGAAGTTATTGTGATACCCTCCACTTGGGGTTTTTGGGGAAGGGTCTTCCGGATCCTGGAGGGTCAAATTGAATATTGATCTTTACCAATCTCAGCTTTGTCTGTGGTGCCGGCCGGCCGTCCGTAGCATTTTTTCCGGAACACTTCACGGCTACAGTTTTGAACCGATTTTCACCAAATTTTCACACAATCTTCCTTAGTCCTTTTTTGAATTTCGATAAAACGGCTGAGATACGGCTGTTTGAAATTTTAAAAAATTCGCTGTGGCCGAACCATTGGGCCGATTTTCACCAAATTTTCACCAAAGACTCCTTATATTTTTACGAATTTTCGGTGTAAAAAATTGCCACTTTTTAATTATTTTTTTTAGTAGGGAGAAGTTTCATACTTCTACCCATTACGACAGGCACATCCCTAGGCCAAAGAGCCAATTATTTCTACCTTGACACTTGTAAAAATCTTCGAAAAAAAGAACTTAAAAAATTTTTCAGAAAAAAAGCGCAAATTTAAAAAAGAAAACCCGGAAAATTAAAAAAAAAATCGGAAAATTAAAAAAAACTTCAAAATTTTTTGACAAAAAAAATTTGAAAATAAAAAAAAACTCGGAAATTTTTTCAAAAAAACTTAGAAAATTTCTTGAAAAAACTTGAAAAATTTTTCGAAAAAAAGAAAACAAAAAACTTCCCTCTCTGTTAAACTTCCCTTTTCGTTAAACTTCTCCTCCCTTATACTTCCCCCTCCTGTATACTTTCCCTCCCTTATACATCCCCTCCGTTATACTTTCGTTCCCTTATACTTCCCCCTCTGTTATACTTCCCCCTCCTATATTGTTACTTTTCTTTAAGGAAGTTTTCGTTCGAAGCTCTTCTAACCAGTACTTTTAGTAGGGAGAACTTGGATACTTTGCTGATTATGTCTACCTGAATACTTGAAAAATTAAAAAAAAAGCTTAGAAAATTTTTTCCGTAAAAAAACCTAGAAAATTAAAAAAAAAACTAATAATTTTTGTGAAAAAACTTATAAAATTTAAAAAAAAAAACAAAAAAACCTCCTTAAACTTGAAGGCTTTAAGGGCTTAAAGAGTTAAAATACTCCTTAAACTTAAAAGACCTCCTTAAGCTTCCCCTCCATTATACTTCCCCCTTCTTTATACTTCCCCCTCCTTTATACTTCCCCTCCTTTATACTTCCCCTCCTATATTGTTACTTCTCTTTAAGGAAGTTTTCGTTGGAAGCTCTTCAAACCAGTACTTACATTCTTATTTATTTCTAGGTTATTAATTTATACAAAGAGATATTCGAGCCGAAATATCCTTTGTGTGAAAAAACCCCTCCGGTCGTTTTGACCGAGGAACAAGTCATTTTCGGAGAAGTCGTTTTGGAACGGAATAATCAGAACACACGATCTGGACGTTTTATTGTGGATAAAAACAACGAAATGTTGATTTTACGGAATCAGCTATCAGTTTTGAGGTCTTTAGCTCTTTGTGTGAAAATGGGCTGGCTTTCGATTCTAGTAAGTTTTTTTTATTTTCATTTATAGAGCGACGTCTTTTTAAGTCCATGTAAAATTTTATTTTTATTATTTTATTTTTATAGGTTGGAGAAAGCTATAGCGGAAAATCATGCTGTGTTTATACATTGGCTCATCTTCTCGGTCGAAAAGTGTACACAATCCCCATCAGCTCAGCGACCGACACGACTGAACTTCTCGGTGGCTTCGAACAGGTAGGATTTTTCTTTTAACACTTCCCATTTTTGATGAAAGAAAATATCCATAAATCCAGATTTAGATGTAATTAGAAGTTCTTTATCTATAATTAAAAATCTTAACTTCAATAAAGAAAAGCAATCGCTCAAGTCTTAAATAGGCTTTTTATTTTGGGTTTCTCTTCCAGTTTTTCTTGGGAAATGATTACTATTCTTACATATGGGATTTTCTTGTGACTTATGACTCTGAGAAAGCTTTACTGGGTAGAATAAATGGCAAGGATGGCTCCCTGTGTAGAAAGGCTTCTTATTCCGTTCTTTTCTTTCATCCTCCTGAAAGATTCAGTGGAGCAATGCCTGTTTTTTTCGAAAGAAACACACTTTACCTTTGTCCAAGCCTCATCGGTCTTTACCCTTGACCTGATCCCGTCTCATGACTTCTGAAAAACCTTCTCGACTTGAAAATCCGCTATTTACTCTTTTCTTCCCTATGCCGTTTTCCGCTTTGTTAGCTCCCAAACTAAATCAAGTTTGTTTTCCTTTCTTTTTTCTTTTTTGACTTTTTGTTTGAAACATTTAAATTATTTATTAGAGATTTGAAACCTGCATACATATTCTGTTTCCATCAGTCTGGTTTAATATTCTGTTTATGCTCTACCGGCACGACCTGGAGGTGTTTCAGGTTTCGTAATATCGCCGCCCTTGGCTATGCATATTCGATACGTGAAATGTGTTTTATTAAAAAATTTAATTGAAAAAACAAAAACGGAATTCAAAAACAACTTCTATGTCGAAGGATTAATTATCATCCACTTTAAAAATTTTTTTCTATATTGTACATACTTCGTGAAAATATTTGGGAGTGTTTTAGGTACTCAATTTAGCGTATTCTTTTTTTTAGTTCGTCAACTTTTGTCGAAGTTTTATCTAAGTTGACGGGAGACATTTTACGTCCTCTGAGTGGCCACTTGGGGTCCTTTAACTTGTGCGAAAACACTAAACTTTGAAATTTTGAGTAAAAAGAACGAAAATGCTTGATTTTAATTTCAAAATAACTATTGCGAACATTTATCTCGTTTGCCCACTTTGTGTCAAAGTAACATGGTGGGAGCTCCGACGTGGGCCCAAATTCACCCTGAAAATTGAGATTTTATGACCTGACGGGTCAATACAGAAAGGAAGAAAAAAAAGGAGTTTTAAAAAATTCCTTAGGTTTTACTGATCTTGGATGTTGTCCAAAGAAAGTTTTAGCTTGAATTCTGAATATTTTTTCGTTTTTCTCAAAATTACCGTACTAAATAACGAGTGTGACGACATAATACGGTTCGCCACAATGCATTTGACCATAAAATAGTAGAATCGTGATTTAACGTTCACCATAGAAAATCTGCAATCAACATAAAGTTGAAAACGTTCACCATCTTTCATTTGTACATAATACATCTGACCATAAAGAAGAGAAACACTTGTCATTTCCACATAAAATTTGTCGTTTCAACATAATGCAGTTGAACATAAAGGAAACTTTCATTTTAAAGAACTTGTCTTTTCACCATAAAACTGTCGTTTGGGCATAATACATCTCGACATAAACTAGGGACAGCCAATGAGCAAGCCTATTTTCGCCGTTTAAAACGCGATTACGGCGAAACGACAAAAACCTTGAAAATTGACTTTTTACCATAATGCGCACATCCTCACGAGAGGGAAAAAATTAACCACCTTAACCCAAGTTAACCAAGTTAACCCCCTTTTGTCATAAAACGTGCTGATCCCATTGGCCGCCTGCTTGCTTTAGTTTATGGTTAGATGCTTTATGTTTAATTGCATTATGGTGAACGGTCAAATTTTTAGATTTTTGTCGTTTCGCCATAATCCCTTTTAAATAGGCTTGCCCTTTCGCTGTCTCTAGTTTATGGTGGCTCATGCCCAAACGACAGAAACAGTTTTATGGCGGAGAGGCTTTTATGGTGAAAAGCGTTATGGTGACTTGCACTTTTTTTTTATGTCGACTTGCATTTATCGAAAAAGTCGTTTTTGGCGAAACGCTTTATGTTGAAATGCATTATGCTAAAATCTTTGAACTTTTGAGAGCGTTCATTGCATTATGCCGAAACGCATTATTGTGAACTACAGACTTTTTATGTTCAACTGCTTTAGGGTGAAATGCGTTATGTTGAACGGTGTTCTCCCCTAAATTACCAACGAAAACGATGTGAAATAAACTTTTCAACTGTTTTAGTGCAGAAAAATTGTCTTCAAAAACGAATTTTGAATTCTTACATCGATTGCACCTATTTAAGTTTTGGCATACTCCCTTTTTACGCTTCGTATGTATAGTTGGGTCACGTTTAAAACGATGGTTGAATTAAACAGGGCGTTTGCCCGGGAATTCGGAATGTAAGTCACCATTATATCCGGCCACCCTCCCGTTTTGGCGAAAAGGTTCCCGTCGCACGTGAAACCATCTCCAGAATTATTCATATCTTAAAATTTGTCATGTTTTATTGATAATTTTTTTTTGAAGAGTTTAAACTTTGGGAAAAATTTTTGTTTCAACGGAGATGAAATATCCTATTATTTGTAGATGTAACGGTCGAATAAGTATGGGGTAAAGGAATTGGTCCGGGCGGGTCTGAACATGAATTACACCTGAGGGAGCAAGGCTGACGGGGAAACTCGATATAAAATACCGACCCCGGCTTCCTTTTAAGTGTTTGTTTTCCTTCCTTGGAACCAGATACCTCTGAATAGTCTCCTTTACCTTAAAAACATCGATTTTTTTTCCATAAACTTTTACCAAGATTTATTCAAGGGTTCATCACCTTATCACACGTCCTTGTTGGTAGCTTTGTTCCAACCGCAGTTTGAAACTACTTTAGCATGCGCAGAAGGATTTGTGTTTGTCCGTCAAATCTGAAGCCATCTGACGTAGACGTGCAAATCCTTCTGCGCATGCTCCAGAAGTTTCAAACTAATGACTTCATAAGTATGAAAAGTTGTAACAATAATTTTCTCGATTTGACTTCCTGTTCTGTTTTTTCCCCAAACTACCAACAGCCGTCGATTGAAAAATGACATTCGTGAGTATGAAAGTTATGTGAGGCGATTTAGCAGAAAATTCCGCGATTCTTATATTACTAACAACACATTTATCAAACTACCTTAGAGCGAGGGAAAAACATTTATTGGTTATCGATTTTTCCGGCGTAGTATATAAAGTTTTTTGATCATTTTAAGACTCCATAAGGCACATATGGCTATATCGGTAAAATCCTCAATTTATAGACTTTATTAAGGTTAAAAAAAAACTTGAGTCTTTTAAATCTATTTTATTTCTCTACATTACAGCATATATTTTTGAAATAGAATCTAGAAATAGAATATTTATTATCAACTAATAAAGCAATATGTACATAGGTTAATATAATAATAAGAAATAAAATAATAGCGTCGTGTTGAATCGAACATAATAGGCACTCATTTTAATTTCGTTTTTTATCGATTTTAAATGCATAATAGTTGTTAATTCGCTTTTTATTAAATATAGCTAATGAATAAAAGAGTTTGATATGAGAGGATTGATGATTTTCATTAATTTTTTAAAACCTTCGAGTCGTCTAAGTCGCCTAAGGAGCGTTTTTATTGGGCTATTTATTTCTCCTGACCGATGGCCTCCTCTTGAAACACCTCCCGTCTTACGAGTTTTATCCGTTCGAATAAAACTTTTTTAACTGCCGCGTATCGGGGGCAATACTAAACCAAATCCTTTATTGATTTATCCTGATCATTTTTCCGATTTATTATTTTTTTTCTCACCCTTTCGACTATGAATTTGACCTCTTTTCATTACCCAACTCTAAAATGTTCACTGGTCCCTTTATTTTAACCAATTAAAACATCGAAAGAAAAGTACGTAGAATAAAAAAATGGTGGAGGGATGATGGAATTGTCTTCCACCTGGTTAATTCACAATGTTCCTTTTCTCAATGGAAATAAGAGGGACGGTTTAAGAATAAAAGGGATATAAAAAAAGCTTTTTTTGTGGAAAAAAAAATCTTAAGAAGAAAATCTTTTAAGGAGCAAAAGAAAAGATAATATTCGATTTTAATTTTCTTTAAGTGTTTTCTCTTTTCATTTTTAACTTTCTTAAAGAAGTTATTGTGATACCCTCCGGTTTTTTGGGTCTTTCAGACCCCGGAAGGTCAAATCTTTACCGATCTCAACTTTGTCTGTGTTCCCGGCCGGCCGTAGATGAAAAATATTTTTTTTAGGTGATTTTGACTTGGAGGTGCGAATTAAGTGCCTTTCACTCCCTCCCTGTATCACACTTTCCTTTAAATCCTGGGAATTTCACTTTATCTCATATTGATTTGTCTGGAAGTAACTCGATTTCCATTAAATCCTTTTAGCATAAAAAATGAAGAGTGGGTAAAAAAAAGTTTCTCGGGGATAGAAAAAAAAGTTGAAAAACAGAGAAAGCACTCAAGTTTTAACTTGAGGTGATCAAGTTCCTTTTTAACTTCCATGTCAACATGTAAAGTTAAAATGTTAAATTTTTTATTTAAACATAATTAAAGAAGGGGGAATGAGTTTTTGAAATATTAAAACGTCCAAGTCTTGAGAAATTAATTATTCTCTCCAGGGTCGTATATTATTCCCTTCTCCTAATCGCTTAAAACCCAAGTATCGCTTTCCAAATACGAAAATGGACAAATTCATAGTCAGATTGTCTTTTTGATTGTCTTTTTACTCCTTGGGCGAGCGAGGAAGCACTTGAAAATTAGGCACTAAAGAAACACCGAAAGGAAATTCTAATATCTCTAACATCAATAACATTAATATAGATTTGAAGTTAGAAGAGATATAAAATACCCCTGATATTGTGTATTTGGGTCCTTTATAATTGACAGAAGAAAAACGTAATATCAATTCCATTGTTTAGGGTTACCGATAGGCCTTTTCCTTGTCTTTTACTCGCTGCTTGACGAGCTCGAAGAAATGGGTGAATTCGGTGAGAATCTCGCCGAGGTTATAGGCCCGTTCTGCGAGCCACGAGCCATTTTCCAACCCTCTTCATCATACATCAGATCCTCGTTTCCCTAAAAGGAAAATAAAAGAACAAAAAAAATTTTTGTCTTTAATATTTTTTGATATTGTCATTCTTAATCGTTTTCCGTTTTATTTCCCAATTTTTTCTTTCTCCACTTGAGTGAAATGGAGCATGTCGACCATATTTGGGATAAAAAGAAAATATTTAGATGCTTGAACAAATTTGATGTATGGTTTTCTGCTTGATTTCATTGTTTTTAATATAATAATAATCCTTTAACATAAAACATTCATGCTTCTTTTTGTGAACTCCCAGGCTCCCTGTGTAGCAGAACAGAAATTTTCTATTTTATCAGAAGAAAAGCTGAACCAAATTAAATCCTTTTTCAGGGCAGCCAACAAAAAGCCTTTAAATTCGACAAAAAAACTGTTGATTTAGTAAAAATTTTCTCTGACAAAAAGTCCCCAAAGGTCCACAGGGAGCTGAGAATGATTAAAATTTGAACGTTTTTGGTCCTCTAAGTTTTAAATACATTTTATTATTTATAAACCCATTTTCATGCGTAATGTTTATCCCACAGCTATAAACAAGCACACTAATCATGCTTCAATAAAACATGCTCGGAAAAATTGCTGTTTGTCCAAGAATTTACGCTGTCCAGGTTTAATTAAGGTAGCTTTTGTTTATAAAGGGCGATTCGCAGTTGTACTCGCTCGGTAAACAACGATTAAATTAAATTTTAAATTAACCACGTCATACATCAAAAATTAAAAAGACTCATGTAATTGACTTTTAAAAGTTCATTTTCGTCTGTTTTTGATTTTAAGTGGAAAACGTTTGTGTTTAAATTGCTTTTGGAACCGGCTCCGTGGCTGGGGGGTTCAGTCTCTGACTCACACCACGGAAGACCGGGGTTCGATCCCAGGTTGGGTATAGGGATTTTTGGTTGGAAGTAAAATTCCAATTAAAAATATCCCTCTACAAAATCTGTGGATAATTTAGTTAGGCCACTACTCTGGTAGTTGGCCCCAAAAGGGCGCCATGGCATTATGGCGAAAGCCCCCGCCTGGGTCTGATCCCCTCCCCTTTGTAACAAGCCCTGGGCTTAATACAATTAAAAAAAAACAAAATTGCTTTTGGAAAAAAAGTGTTAAAGTTAAAACTCGTACTTTGGCTTTGTTTAAAATGGAGCGCTATAAAGCTGATAGACGAGGCGGTCCGAGGGTGACAGGTTTTGAATGGGTCTTCTGATCATTACCTTATACTTTACACCCACAAAAGTTGAATGTCAGCCAATTTTTCTAAACGAGCTATCGTTCGAAATCTAAATTTTTTTTTCTCTTCGTTGTGTTAATTTTAATTTTAAAACCGCGTTATTTTGAATTAAATATAAATTAGAACGTGTAAGAGAGGATTGATTAAAAAGTGGGGTCGACGAATTAAAATCGCTTGGGCCATGGGTTATTAAAAAGAGGTTTCACTTTCATTTGTCAAGAAGAAATTATTGTTCTCACGGACTTACGTTATAAATTATTTTTTGTGACGTAAAATGTGAGTTATGAGAATTTCATATTATTTTCTAACAATTATAATTTAGCAACAAATTTTTGATCAACAGTTTTTTGGTTTTTCTTTAGTTTAGGGTTGTCACAAAGGGGCTTTCGCCATATTTCTTTGGAGTTTAGGGGTAGCTACGGAGCGGACTCAATTGTCGAGTTTATACGTGTCGACATAATGCGGTTCGCCATAATGCATTTGGCCATAAAATAGCAGAAATCGCGAGTTACCGTTCACCATAAAAAATCTGCAACTTAACATAAAGAAAATAGTCGAAAACGTTCACCATAATGCATTTGAACATAATACATCTGACCATAAAGAAGAGATTTAACGCTTGTCGTTTCGACATAAAATTAGTCGTTTCAACATAACGCAGTTGAACATAAAGGAAACTTTTATTTTAAAGAACTTGTTGTTTCGCCATAAAACTGTTTCTGTCGTTTGGGCATAATACATCTCGACATAAACTAGGGACAGCCAATGAGCAAGCCTATTTTCACCGTTTAAAACGCGATTATGGCGAAACGACAAAAACCTTAAAACTTGACTGTTCACCATAATGCAATCCTCGCGAGAGGAAAAAAATTAACCACATTGTGTCATAAAACGAGCTGATCTCATTGGCTGCCTCTTTGCTTTGCCTAGTTAACTTCCTTAAAGAAGTTATTGCGATACCCTCGACGTCGGGTTTTTGGGGAAGGGTCTTCCAGACCCCGGAGGGTCAAATCGAATATTGATCTTTACCGATCTCAACTTTGTCTGTGGTGCCGGCCGGCCGTCCGTAGCATTTTTTTCCGGAACACTTTACGGCCACAGTTTTCATCCGATTTTCACCAAATTTTTACACAAATTTCTTTAGCCGGTGAAGAAGAATGTAACGAGGGGGATTTTGAATTTCGAAAAAATGGCGGAGATATGTCTGTTTGAAATTTTAAAAAATTCGCTGCGGCCGAACCGTTAATCCGATTTTTACCAAATTTTCACCAATTACTCCTTATATTTTTTAAGAATTTTTGGTGCAAAAAAATTGCCACTTTTTAAATTACTATTTTTATTAGTAGGGAGAAATTTCGTACTTCTACCCTTTACGAGAGGCACATCCGTAGGCCAAAGAGCCCATTATTTCTACCTTGAGACTTAAAAAATTTTTCGAAAAAAAGAACTTAAAAATTTTCAAAAAAAGTAAAAAAGAAAAAAAAAAGAAAAAGAAAAAGAAGAAAAAACCCGGAAAATTTTTCGAAAAAAAATTTTTTTTTTTACAAAAAAAACTTAGAAAATTTTTCGAAAAAAAGAACTTAAAAATTTTCGAAAAAAAAAAAAAGGAAAACTCGGAAAATTTTTCGAAAAAAACTTTGAAAATTTTTTGAAAAAAAAAAAAAATTTTTTTCGGACAAAAAAACTTAGAACATTTTTCAAAAAAAAGAACTCAGAAAATTTTTCGAAAAAAAGAACTTAGAAAATTTTTCGGAAAAAAAAAAAAAAAAAAAAAAAAAAACCCGAAAAATTTTTCGAAAAACTAACTTGGAAAATTCTCCTTTATACTTTCCCTCCCTACTACATCCCCTTCCTTTATACTTTCGTTCCCTTATACTTCCCCCTCCATTATACTTCCCCCTCTGTTATACTTTCCCTTCCTTATACTTTCCCCTCCGTTACTTCCCCGTTCGTTATACTTCCCCTCCGTTATACTTCCACTCCCATATTATACTTCCTACTCCGTTATACTTCCCCCTCCGTTATACTTCCCTCCCACATACTTCCCACTCCGTTATACTTCTCCTCCCATATACTTCCCCCTCCTATAGATACTTCTCTTTAAGGAAGTTCCCGTCGGGGCCAGCTCCAGACTACTTTATGATGGGACGCTTATGGTGAATTGGATTATGGTGAACTGTCAAGTTTTAAGGTTTTTGCCGTTTGGCATAATCGCGTCTTAAACTGCGAAAATTGGCTTGCCCCTTCGCTGTTCCTAGTTTATGGTGAGTAAAACGACAGAATCAGTTTTATGGCGAAAACATTTAAAAAGAGGCTTTTATGGTGAGAAGCGTTATGTGACTTGCACTTTTTTTTATGTCGACTTGCATTTATTGAAAAAGTCGTTTATGGGAAACGCTTTATGTTGAAATGAATTATACTTAAAATTGTTAAACTTTTGAGAGCTTTATGTTCAATTATGCCGAAATGCAGATTTTTTATGTTCAACTGCTTTAGGGTGAAATGCGTTATGTTGAACGGTGTTCTCCTCTAGGAGGACCGAGGTTGTCTTCAAATTAGGGTTCCCTGAGCACGTCTCAAATAGTGAAAACAGAGTGTAGCTCTATTGTATCTGAGGATTAATCAACTTAGGATAAAATTAGGTGAGCCTCCTGTAACTCGGATGTCTAAAACTTACAAGGCACCTTATTGCGGTAGCTAATTAGATTCGAGCTTTCGCCATTAGACCACCGTCCTCCCCTTTTGGGTATCAAATGACGTGATGTAGATTAGGGGATGATGACAAGGGTTACATTTTCAAGTAGGCACTTGAAAGATATGCCGGCAATCTGTGTAATTAAGGGTCGAGAAAGTGGAGACGTGTGGGGATAGTTTAAAGGCCCGGGGATGACCACATTGATCTATGTGACCGTAAATTATAGGGACGGACCCGCATCAATCATGGTCCCTACGGAGCCCCTTCTTTTAGGTTCCGTTGTGATTTATCCTCCTTTACTTTCCCTTTTTTTTACGCCGTCCTGTCAGTCATGTTTGAATTCATCAAGAAAGTTAAAAAAATTTTTGAGTTTGTGTAAGCGAGGTAACTAACTAAATACCTTAGTCCTGAGAAACGTAATTCAGTGCGGTTGAGGAGCTGTGATTGCCACAACCTACATGCGGTTACCACCCCCTTTCCTACATTCTACAACAGTCACTCACTTCCCCTATCAATTTTAACCTCTTCCTTCAAATTCAACTCCACCCCTCCACCATAAATCGTTTTATAGCAGAATAGCCCTTTCAAAGGATATCGGGGACATTCCCATTTTTCTGTTTTTTCTACCTTAAAAATGTTTCATAAAAAGATTCCAACCTTTTATACGCTTTTTCTGTCCTTTTTATAAATAATTTTTGAATAAGGTAAAAAAAATATTTAAAAAATGACCCTGCGGTAGCAGGGACTAAAAGGTAGATTTCTTTTCATGATTAAAATTAATATGTATAAACACAAATATATAATTATGTTATAAAAATGATGATATAAGAAAAATTGCGCCACTGAGCCCCTAGAAAAACATCTGATAATTTATTAATAAAATATTTAATAATTTCCCGGTATAATTCAAATTTTTTTAAAGTTTAGCTAGTTCAATATTTGCGCCTGGCTCGTCCAAACCTGCTTTAATTAATTTTTACACGCCCTCGCAGAGGTCTTAAAGTTTTTTTTTTGCAAAAGGACTAGGATTTCAATAGAAAATGCCAATTTTGTCTTTTAAGCCCTAAGTAAAGTAGGTGAATCGCTGGTCCGATTTCAGCCATTAACGAACTCGTCCGAGCTATTGAGATAAAAGCTCTAAATACCGGATATCGTCACCCTCACATTAAAATTGCTCCAGTTATCGTGCTAATATATATATATATATATATATATATATATATATATAAACTTTTCAACTGAGGATGGTTTTGGGGTCCAGGAGGTATGAAACGAAAAACGTATAGAAAATTTTTTGAATCTGCGACTACTTGGTACATTACAATAGGTAGATTTTTGAAGAAAGAAATCTACCTAAAAAGAAGGTTTTGTTGCCAAAAATTAAGTAAAATTTTTAACTTCCTTAAAGAGTTATTGTGATACCCTCAACGTCGGGTTTTTGGGGAAGGGTCTTCCAGACCCCGGAGGGTCAAATCGATATTGATCTTTACCGATCTCAACTTAGTCTGTGGTGCCGGCCGGCCGTCCGGCCGTAGCATTTTTTTCCGGACACTTTACGGCCACAGTTTTCATCCGATTTCACCAAATTTTCACCAATTACTCCTTATTTTTTAAGAATTTTTGGTGTAAAAAAAATTGCAACTTTTTTTTTATTATTTTTTTAGTAGGGAGAAATTTTATACTTCTACCCATTACGAGAGGCACATCCCTAGGCCAAAGAGCCCATTATTTCTGCCTTGACACTTAAAAAAGAACTTACAAAATTTTTCAAAAAAAAAAAAAAAAAAAACCGAAAAATTTTAGGAAAAAAAACTTAAAAAAATTTTTCAAAAAAAACCGGAAAATTTAGGAAAAAACTTTCAAAATTTAAAAAAAAAAACGGGAAAATTTTAGGAAAAAAACTTTAAAAATTTTTCAAAAAAAAAAAAAAAAAAAAACCCGGAACATTTTTCGTAAAAAAAAAAAACGAACTTCCCCCTCCGTTATTCTTTCCCTCCTTTATACTTCCTCCTCCTTTATACTTTCCCTCCCTTCGTTATACTTTCGTTCCCTTATACTTCCTCCTCCTTTATACTTTCCCTCCCTTCGTTATACTTTCGTTCCCTTATACTTCCCCTCCGTTATACTTCTCCCTCTCTTATACTTCCCCTCTGTTATACTTCCCCCTGTTATACTTCCCCCTGTTATACTTCCCCTGTTATACTTCCCCCTCTGTTATACTTCCCCCTCCGTTTACGTCCCCTCCGTTATAATTCTCCTCCTATATACTTCCCCCTCCTCTATTGTTACTTTTCTTTAAGGAAGTTTTCGTTGGAAGCTCTTCAAACCAGTACTTTTCTACCTTAAAAATTTCATAGAAAGATTCCAACCTTTTATACGTTTTTTCTGTCCTTTTTATAAATAATTCATTGAATAAGGTAAAATATTTAAAAAAGAAGCTTTTGTTGCCAAAATTAAGTAAAAGTTTTTTTAAAACTTAAATTAACACGCGAAAGCTACCAATTAAAGAAATTCTCATAAATCCCTTTTAACAAGGGAGTTTGAGAAAGAGGGAGAAAAAAAACTCGTTTTAAAGTTTCCAGAGATGTCATCCGCCCCTTTATGTTAAGCCCCTTAGTCTAGAGGCAAAGAAAAGTGGCGGAAGGATTTATTGGAGATAAGCCTCGGAAGGAAAGGTCGGTTTGGGTGGGTCACGTTTCGACGACAGACACAGAAACGACCCTTCTCTTATTCGGCCTCATCTCTGATGTATATTCACGTTGAGCATTATCAAAACAGGCCTTTTGTCTTATGCACGTCAGGTTTAACGCACGGGAGGGCTTTTCGGGTTAATCCGTTGACATGTGCTTCCGAAAAACCGAGAAAATCTCGAGATTTGCTATCAGGTTAGCAAATGTAAACATAATCCTGTGAAATACAACACTGCGGAATTACTCAAACACAATGGTTTCCTCTAATGAGCTCACAATAACCGAGAATAATTTACGAACAGTGAGACCATTAAATTGAAACTCAAAAAGTTTGTAATGCCAATAATTGGTGATTCTAACTATAACCCTGATGAGCAATTTTGCAAACTGATTGAAGCGTGTGGTCTATTATTGATTTCTAGCTTCTATGTACAATTGTCACTTCTCTTAAATCTTGAAAATCTAGGCCAGCTAAGCAAAAATATAGTATAAAGGGGAGAGAAAATCTTGGATAATTGCGTAAATGGACGTCCGGGATGGGGGAGAAAAAAATTCTGTCCATTTTTAACTAAAAGAAAGATTAAAAATGTTTTTTTATGTAGGAAAAAATTACCTTGACAAAAAGGATTTTTTTTATTGAAATAAAAATAATTTTTTTCACGATCAAAGGCTTTGTAATTTTGTAAAAGAGGCTCTCTCCCGGGAGTTTGGAATAAAAAAACGTGTATGTGGATGTCCTCAGGGTACTAACCGCAAACTCAACCAACGCTTTTGCTGTAGGGCACAAGATGGAAATAACAGGCTTCATTTTATATACTAAACAAGTTTTTTTCCTCAGTAACACTTTTTTGGTGTGGTGAAAGAAGCCGAAAAAGTGTTATATACTGGAATTAAAGCGACAGGTGTCAAGGATGTTCGTGTTATGCATATGAGATCCCACGACTCTGGGGAGGCTTTATTGTTTTAATACTTCGCTACCTTGAAAGAAAAGGGGCTGCATAATTTTAGGGCGCTGTTGAAAATGGCATAAGGGAAACCATTTTTGGGGATGTTTCATATCACGAACATTAGCTTAGATTGGACTTTTTGTCTTCTTTCTCTCTTCTCTCCATGTTCGAAAAGAAAGTCTAGAAAACAACGTGATTCGATTTGCGGTTCCTTTTTCAAAACAACTTGCAAACATACTCGCATAGAATAAGAAACGTATTCAAACAAATTTTCTATATGTGCCCGAGTGAAAATATACATTTTTATTAAACTTTTATATAGAAAACACTTATTGGGTTTTAGCGGTAAAATTGTTCGTCTCCTTGTAAAACAGCGAATAAAATGAATTCTTGTGAAATTTTAAGTCAAAATAACCAGTATTTCCGCCGTTCGAAAGAAGAAGCCGGAGTACTTATTTTTAAGGCGGAAATACTGGATATTTTAACTCAAATTATTTTACAAGGAGTCATTATACGTTAAACTGAAGATAGCGTAATTAGAAATGAATTTAAGGTGTTCAATTTTAGATTATCAAGTCTTTTTAGCGCCGAAATTCAAACTAGCAGCAGATATTTTAATTTTAAAGCTAAAATTGCAATTTAGCTTCTTTAAAGAAGTTATTGTGATACCCTCGACGTCGGGTTTTTGGGGTAGGGTCTTCCAGGGAGGGTCTAATCAAATATTGATCTTTACCGATCTCAAGTTTGTCTGTGGTGCCGGCCGGCCGTCCGTCTTAGCATTTTTTTCCGGAACAATTTACGCCCACAATTTTCATCCGATTTTCACCAAATTTTCACATTTCTTTAGCCGGTGAACACAAAACTAACGAGGGCGATTTTTGAATTTCGAAAAAATGGCGGAGATATGTCTGTTTGAAATTTTAAAAAAATCGCTGCGGCCGACCCGTAGGTTCGATTTTCACCAAATTTTCACCATACTCCTTTTATTTTTTTTCCTCCTCCCTTATACACCCCTGTTGTACGTCCCCTCCGCTATACTCCTGTATTTTTACTTCTCTTTAAGGAAGTTTTCGTTGGAAGCTCTTCAAACTAGTACTTTTTGTATATTAGGCCTTTAGTTTAACGTATAAAATGACTCCTTGTGAAATTTTGAGTTCAAATATCCAGTATTTCCGCCGTCCAAAAGGAAAAAACTGCCGGCTTTTTCTTTGCGGACAATGCGGTTCTTTTACCCGATAACTTGAGATTATATTTATATTGTTTTGTTGTTTAAATGGGGTCTTTGCCAAAAAATTGAGAAAAGGGGATGTGAAGAGAGCGTAGGCCATAAAATTAAGGAAACAACTCAAAAACCGAGAGCGCTTTAGGACTAAATTGCAACCTTCCAGTTGGGGGGTTTTTCCCAAATCAAGCTTTTTTCCCTTAACCTGAAACTTGAAAAAATAAAGCTTTCTAAAATTAATCTCCGTTGTTTTAATGAATTCCACTTGAGACCTAAAACAACAACGTTTATTGTTTTGAATATTGAGAAACGAGGGGTTCCTATTTTCATTCGAAACCCTCAATTCCGTTTATGGAGGATTAACCCCGGTTTTCGACAATGAGCACGTTTTGAATGCTTTGATCAAAATATCCCTTTTATGCCTAAAACCGATTAATTTTACAATCGTATTAATTCCAAAAGAAACAATAATTTAAAAAAAAATTGACAGTTTATTCGATTATTCATGCAGTAAACGCTAATTTAATTTGATTTGAAGCAATCGTCCGGGAACGATTAAAATGGCCTACGTTCATCCTAATGCCCCATTTCGTAAACTTCACACGGTTATGCCCTAGTCCACATGGTAAAAACTCCTCTATTTGCACACGAAAATCTCTTTGATCAGAGGTATTAAGGGAGTATAACCCTTTTTCAACGGTACCTATAAAATTGATCATTCCCAATCAAGTTTTAAAAAGATAAATTAAATTTTTTATAAAATAGGTCAATAAAACAATAGCGTACGTGATTTAACACCTAAGGACATTTGAAAGTTCCTTTCGAGTTCCGTTCAATAACTGACCTCCGCAAAGATCTCCAGGGACATTTCATGTCTCCGCTCATAAAACTTATATTACGATTTCCAGAGCCGAGAAAATAATGGAAGGTCGTTAGTCATTTGAAAATTGGATTAAGTTGCCAAAAGAAAAATTGAGACTGAATTTTTCGGTGGAGGATATTCATAAAATGATAGTCCGTCATTCCTGTGTCGACATAATGCGGTTCGCCATAATGCCCATATAGCAGAAATCGCGAGTTACTGTTCACCATAAAAAATCTGCAACTCAACACAACGTCTAAATGCAGATTTTTTTATGTTCAACTGCTTTAGGCTGAAATGCGTTATGTTGAACGGTGTTCTCTCGTCTGTTTTAAAATTCATACTAAGCCATCAAGACCGTTGAGTCGTCCTGGTTTTTGTGAAAAATGTTGGTGGATGAGCTGTAAGTCTAGTAGATTTCACGTCTGGATAAATAACTCCGATGGTTCACGTAATGCGTGGATATCGCCGACGATTTGCAAAAGTAACACGTTCTACGTGAGGCGTGAGTCGACGATATATTTTATTTAGCTCCTTTTTCCCTCCTTCAAGACTCCCTGAAATGTCGGAGAAAGTTTTCGTTTTAATTAGAGATCGTTGACTGGTTAATCTTGGAAAAGTCGACTTGGAAATTTGTATGTCGTTAAATTTTCATCGGTGTAAGTGATCGGAAGTGGCACTTGACGTTTTTTCTCCTGAATGAAACTCCGTCGCATCCTCGCATTCTTACCGCCTAACGAGGTAACCCGTGTCGGGTTTCCCCTTCCCTTCAGAAAGGAATAGTCGAGCCTCTAAAAAGGGCCGTCTCCTTGAAATTACTCATTCAGAAAAAGTTTTGTCTCAATTTTTAACTTCTTTAAAGAAGTTATTGTTTTACCCTCCATGTCGGGTTTTTGGGGAAGGGTCTTCCAGACCCCGTAGGGTCTTGATTATGGATCGATCTCAACTTTGTCTGTGGTTCCGTCCGGCCGTAGCATTTTTTCCGGAACACTTTACGGCCACAGTTTTGAACTGATTTTCACCAAATTTTCTCTCAACCTTCCTGAATAGTTGAACAAGATTGTTCGATTTTTGAATTTGGAAAAAATGGCTGAGATATGTCTGTTTGAAACATTAAAAAATTCGCTGCGGCAGAATCATCATCCGATTTTTACCAAATTTTCATCAAATACTCATTTTTTTACGACTTTTCGGTGTGAAAAAAAATTTAGTGGGAGAAATTTGATACCTCCACCGCTTGCGAAAGGACATCCCTTGGGCAAAAGTTCTATTATTTCTACCTGGATAATTTTGTCGACAAATTGTCTTAGAAAAACTCGAAAAATTAAAAAAAAAAAAGAAGATAAAACTGAAAATTAAAAAAGAACAACTTCGAAAAAAAAAACCGCAAAAATTTTAGAAAAACAGGAATAACTCAGAAAATTATATTTCCCTTTCTTTTGTACTTCCCCCTCCTTAAACTTTCTCTCCGTTCTACTTCTCCCTCCTTAATATTCCCCCTCCTTTATTGTTCCTTCTCTCAAACGAAGTTCTCATTGGGAGCACTTTGAACTAGTAATTTTTAAACAAATGTCTTTTATACTTCCCTTCCTTTATACTCCCCCCTTATACTTTCCCTCTGTTATACTTCTCCCTCCTTAATACTTCCCCCTCCTTTATTGTTCCTTCTTTTTAAGAAAGTTTTCGTTGGGAGCTCTTTAAACTAGTAATTTTTAAACAAATGTTTTTCATACTTTTCCTCCTTTATACTTCCCCTCCTTTATACTCCCCCTTATACTTTCCCTCCGTTATACTTTCCCTCCGTTATACTTTCCCTCCGTTATACTTTCCCTCCGTTATACTTTCCCTCCGTTATTCTCCCTCCTTAGTACTTCTCCCTCCTTTAGTTCCTTCTCTTTAGCAAAGTTATCGTTGGGAGCTCTTTAAACTAATAATTTTTAAACAAATGTCTTTCATACTTCTCCTCCTTTATACTTCCCCTCCTTTATACTCCCCCCTTGAACTTTCCCTCCGTTATACTTCTCCCTCCTTAATACTTCCCCCTCATTTATTGTTCCTTCTCGTTTTCTTTGGAAGCTCTTCAAACTAGAAATTTTTAAACAAAATGTCTTCCCACATCTTGAACAATTGAGGCTTTTAATTGCGGAACTTGTCTCTTGAAAGCCGAAAACGTGCCGTTAAGTGATAAATGTTCGTTTAAAGGTAATCGTATTTCTTGAGTCGCACCCAATAGGATTACTTTCCGACCCCCTTTTTGCCCTTTTGCGATTTTCTCGCCCTCGTCTCCCATTCAATACTCCAATTACGTTAAATTGAATCGTAAGGCTCCTAAATGTCGATAACGTGTCTTCAATTTAAAGCCCCCTTTAAAAAAATCACATTAAAATCTGTTCACAAAGGTTTCAGCCTTTTGTTTTTTAAACAACGAAACGTTTGAAACGTTCAGCAAACAACCGTTTTTATTTAGTTTTTTCATGCACTAGGGAGGCTTGACAACTTTACTTAAGCAAATAACGAACAAAAGCTTCCAACTGTTTGATACTTTTGGAGTTTGTATGCATTTTTTTTTTGCATAACCTTTTGTTAAAAAAATTACTTCCAATAGGCTTTTCTTAGGTTGCTAGTTTATTTTTAAATTTTGTTCTGCATGTTAAGGGATTAAATTTTTAGAGTTTCAGTGTCATTATGATTAAAGTGAAAGGAGTTTCCCTTAAGAGTAGCTGGGTGTTCCCAATCAATCTGAGTGCTTAGAAAGCGATTAAATCCAGCTTAGTCCATAATTTTGTTGATTAATATATACAGGGTGTTCCAACTAGAGTGGACCAGCAACTTTGCGGCAAAGCGTTTAGTCCACAAAAAACGTTTTTAAACCTCCTTATTTTTGAATGTGGTAGATTTGGTAGATTTTGGTTTTGGGATACAGGGTGTCCCAGAGCAACTTTAAATTCGTTATTTTAAATGAGAACCCTATGTTTTATGCTGTTAATAAATTCTGCGCCCAATTTTAAGCAACTTTATACTTAAGTCATTTTTTCGATTGGTGCACTTTTAACTTCCTTAAGAAATTGCGATACCCTCGACGTCGGGTTTTTGGGAAGGGTCTTCCAGACCCCGGAGGGTAAAATCGAATATTGATCTTTACCGATCTCAACTTTGTCTGTGGTGCCGGCCGTCCGTAGCATTTTTTTCCGGAACACTTTACGGCCACAATTTTCATCCGATTTTCACCAAATTTTCACCAAAATTTCTTTAGCCGGTGAAGAAGAATGTAACGAGGGCGATTTTTGAATTTCGAAAAAATGGCGGAGATATGTTTTTGAAATTTTAAAAAATTTCAAGTTGATTTGACTATTCAATATCCTTTTTGGACAACTTGAAAAATGCGGATTTTAGACCAAAAAACTCTGGGTATTTCTCTTTTTTTGTAGGACTGAATGCTTTGCATTAAAGTTGCTGGTCCACCCTGTATTATCTATTGTGTGATTTTTAACGTTAAAGTTTTTAGTTTCTTTTTATATATTGTTTATAACCGATAAATTTAACTCTTTTATGGACCATAGATAGAGGGAAGCATTTTCTCGTGAATGGCCTCACAAAACGATGTTCATAAAGTTGGTTTTATTTTAACTTTTGTTAATTTATAAGATTGCCTTATGGAAGTTGGGGAAATAGTGCTCAAAACTACGCTGGAAGCGTGAAATTCTAATTACGATACTAATAATTAAAGCTTCTGAATTTTTTTGTTACGTTGGCGTTGTCAAGACCGGGTCGACATGCATGGAAACACGACAAATGAACACTCACAGATAACACTTGATTACCGCATTGTGTTTGTAGAGTGGGGGAGCGGGAGGTGGGGGCAGATTGGGGGCGGGGAGGGGCTCCGGGGGCGTGAGGCTCGTCACCCAGGCTCCGATGAGGACGCAGCATCCGCAGCAAAGCTCCAACGCCGCTTGACGTAGCCCTTTATGTAGGACAAGGAACAAACTCGGATTCACAAACGCGTGAACGTACGCCACATGTAACGTAATCTGAAAACAAATTTTTTCTTAAAAAATGTCATCCTTTGTTGAAAAATAGTTTATATTACCCCGGATACCAAGAGTCATTAGGCCCTTTTTCGGAATGCAAATCGAGAATTAAATAATGTCACTACGGAAAAGTAAACAGGGGTTTTTTCCCCTCATTTGCATATACAAATTGGGTTCTAGACTTTCCCATTTTTTTACAGAAAAAATCACCGATATGCATTCAACATATCTTGAGGGCTTTTGATTAACTGCATTTTCAACTATGACCCAATTCTGGCTTTATTCCAAACCGCTTTTGCCAAATCTAGATGGCCTTGCTTATAATCTCACTCCTCGTAAATAGTTTTCGACGGGGATATTTTTTCGTTTATTGATTGCCGTTTTATGAATTTGAGACTTGGGGGTGGGGTTAACGTTATTTCCGTCGTGTAAGTTTGTTCTGGTCCATAAATTATTCACGTCGCCTCAATCTCCTCTCCTAGACTACAGACTCTGATTTTGAGGCTTCACCGAATTTTTTGCTCTCTAAACTTAGGGCTAAATAAAAAAAAATTGTTAATCGGCGTCACTCGTAAATTATTCATGCCGTGAATCAAAGGTTGGGTTTTGGTTTTGTATCTCTTTTGAATTTTTAACAGGTGTGAATTTATGAAAAGTTTGCTTTTCATTTTTTAATAAATTTAACTTTTAAAATATTATAGTTTAGTTTGAATTACCTCATATCCTAGGGCGTTTCCGATGACCGGATGGTGTACGAGGGTGACGAAGAATAATGGCCCCCAGAATATCAGATATGCGGCGGTGATGACGAGGAACATCTTGACCCTTTGGACCCCGTCTCTTTCGACCCTCTGTATATAATTTCTCATCCGTCTATGCTCCTCGACGGCTCCGAGTGTCTATAGAAAACAAGGGAATTTTTTAAAGAAAATATAATAATAACGTTTCCGAAGGAAGTGAAGCGTTATTCGAGTCTCTCTCAATAAAACTAGATAGACTTTGTATTCAGTTCGTATGTATGGAAATTGTCGGTGTCGTCGTGCTCCTCTTTATTTTTGAGATAACATGATTCGTTTCGGGGTTTTCATCCTATAAAAGTCACTGTTTTACTCTTCGCTTCATCGAGTAAGACACTAAGGAGAGCTTCCGAAACGAGGAGTTTTAGGTCTCATTAAACTGGTTTAATAAGGCTAGAATCAGTTGTGATTGTGTGTGCAAGATTATTGGTATTAAATCATTGATGTATTAAATTAACAAGTGAATTGAGAAAGGATGACGTAGTAGATTCATTGGATCCGGCGAACCGCAAAGCGCTAAATCAGTTTCTAAACTGGCAATAAATAAAGACTCACCCTGGAAGGAGTGGACGGATCGTTCGGCCCAGCGAGCCCTCCACCTCCGGTGACGCTGACTAGTGTGGTGACTAGCCGGCTACTCTGACAGCTTCCACGTTTGCTTTAGTCAAGTCTTTATGTAGTTTATGTAGATGAAAGAAGGTTAGAATGACACAAATAAGATTGATAACGATCCATAAAACGTTAAGTACGTAATGTCTAAAAGGTCCGTGCACTAAAGGGCAACTCGGGGCGTTATGTATCCCTTCCGAATTGGCCGCTAAAGCTCCCGAAAGAAACGTCGGCCCGAGATTTATAGTAATGCTCGCGAACCAAATCATAAACGTCCCGAAAAGGACGCATTGTGGCGAATCCATTAAAAGGGGCGCCATTAAGTCTTTATCCTCTTCGTCGTCTTCCGGGAAGACCGGAGAATCATTGAGCACTGTTGTAAGCATATTGACCGTCGAGACGGTCACTAAAAGAAGGAACGCTGTCTCGACTAGTGAACATTTTTTTACCGGCTCGCATCTGAGTATGCTCAAACCGAGTATCAAAATCCCCGCACGACAGCAATCGACCATCGCTTGATGAAACAATAAACCTTGGGACCACCTGAAACAACCAAAAGTAATTCTTAATTTCCATTCGCAGATAGGCCACATACTCAAATGGTTTTAACCCATTTACTAATTACTCCAAACTTTCGCTATAAGACCCTGTTAAACTTCGGATTGAGGTATTAAAGTTTGCTAGCTGGCAAAAACTGTTTACGACCATCTAAAAGTATTTAGGGCCCAGATTTCCCGCTTATCAGGTATTTCGCCAAATAACTTTTTATAAATTTTTTAACTTTTGATCCATGTAAAAACGGTTCCGAACTATACAATCGAGAGACTGTTTCGTTCTCTCGTTAATCAAACTGCCAAAATCAATACATTTCTCGACAATGCTATAGTCCTTTAGTAAGAGAAAACCGTAAGATTTATGAGCTATGCAAAGCTCGCGAATTAAACGTTTTGATATCAGTACAATCGATTTCTATATGGCAACAAAGTTCGAAAAGCGCTTCTCTACAGTAAGCATTATATTTTTGAAAAATTCGAACATGGAGGACGGAGCTTTCGCCATATTGACGCCTTTTCGGAAGAAGCTTCTAAGAAGTGTCCTGACTGTACTGGTAGTACTGGTTTGAAGAGCTTCCAACGAAAACTTCCTTAAAGAGAAGTAACAATATAGGAGGGGGAAGTATATAGGAGGGGATAAAGGAGGGGAAGTATATGGAGGGAAGTATAGGAACGTAAAGTAAGGGGAGGGAAATAAATAGGGAAAGGATAAGAAGGGGAAGTTTTTTATTTTTTTTTTTTTTGAAAAATTTTAAGTTTTTTTTTTCCAAAATTTTTTAAGTGTCAAGGTAGAAATAATGGGCTCTTTGGCCTAGGGATGTGCCTCTCGTAATGGGTAGAAGTACGAAATTTCTCCCTCCTAAAAAATATAATAAAAAAGTGGCAATTTTTACACCAAAAATTCTTAAAAATATAAGGAGTAATTGGTGAAAATCGGAACAACGGTTCGGCCGCAGCGAATTTTTTAAAATTTCAAACAGACTATCTCGCCATTTTTTCGAAATTCAAAAATCGCCCTCCGTTACTTCTTCTTCAGCGGCTAAAGAAATTTGTGAAAATTTGGTGAAAATCTGATGAAAACTGTGGCCGTAAAGTGTCGGAAAAAAATGCTACGGCCGGCCGGCACCACAGACAAAGTTGAGATCGGTGTAGATCCATATTCGAATTTACCCTCCTGGAAGACCCTCCCCAAAAACCCGACGGAGGGTATCACAATAACTTCTTTAAAAAGTTAAAAATGACGCAAGTTAATCCAACATTTAAATTATTCTAAGAAGGTTGCATTATTTTTCCCTTTATTCTACCTCAGTGTAACTTTAAGGGACATTGTTAAAAACTTCTTAGTCTCCCTAATTAGAAAAGTTGTTCCAAAAAGTAAAGGAAAAAATCGTCCAACTATCTTGGCTAAAAAAACTAGTTTCTCACAACTTTTTTTTCATAAAAAAGCCAAAATTTTTCTCTATTGATCGTTTTGAAAAGTTCCTTACATTCCGGAAATTGATGCTTAAAGTAAGAAGCTTAAAAAAGAAAAGAGCTAATTTAAATATCAAAGAAAAGAGCCACAACAGTTTTATAGCCCCCTTTCTGAGTACAAAAGCCTCAGAAATTAGAAAGGGCGTTATTTTTTTAAATTTTTATTCTCTTTAAATGAATAAAGCAAACAAATTAAAACATAAACCTTATTTTAGTCTATAAATTGTTTAATCGGTATTGATTGTTGTCTATGAATCGAGCGCCAATATTTTTAACTGCATAATCGACATCCTTCATCATCAATCAATTCGCAAATTATGAGCGATGAAGTTCGGGTTAGTTTAATGCAGTGAAGGAAATTCTCAGACTGGAGGAGTAAAAAAAAACTTCAAGGGGGTCATTAGGAACTTGCAAAGACGAGTCAATCTTGGCGTATTCAGGTTTCCTGCAACCCTGTCTAATTGCCTTTAACCTAGAAACCCTTCATTCTTTCTCTAGGATTATCTATTTTTAATTTTTTTTCCTTCCTTTTCGACTTGTATAAACCCAAGTTCCTTTTTAATTTTTTTCTCCCTTGTATAAGCAATTTATCATTTTATTTTTTCCCCTTTTCATTTTAACTCAAATAGACGTATAAAAACCATGATTTATTACTTGCTAAATAAACTATTCTAAAAAAAAATTATGCATTGAATTTTTATCTGTTTGACTGATGAAATTCGATATTTTAATTTATAATGTCGGTTTTAAATCTTTGAAAGCCAATTATCCTATTGGCTGAATTGTTGAACCGTTGAATTTCATTAAAATGACGTTTTCCGGGGAAAAAATGGGGTTTATTTTGAAAATGGGGTTATTTAAAAGTCAAATGGTCCTCGAAATCCCTTGTAAGGGCTCAAAAAGATGGAGAAAAGTCCACTTGAATGGAAATCACGAATGGGCAAAATGTGAATACCTCCGAGGCTTTTGCGGAGGACTGTTTAAAATTTTAAAAAGCTCCTGGAGTTTTTGTCCGAATAAATTATCAGGAATCGATTTTTGCCTTCTTCTTTAACTATCATATTTCCAATTTTAATTTGCGAACTTGTGTTCTTCACGTTTGAAAGTGAGAATATTTTGGTTGTGACATTGTTAATTAAATTATGAAAGTTTAAAACTTTTGTGAAGATCAAAGAAGTCTAGTTGACAATTTTCGTGAAGTCAAAAATGGAGAACTTTTATAAAACAAAATAATAAAGGAATTCTAAAAACTTTTTGCTTCCTTATGGAAGTTATTGTGATACCCTCCACGTCGGGTTTTTGGGGAAGGTCTTCCAGACCCCGGAGGGTAAAATTGATCTTTACCGATCTCAACTTGTCTGTGTTCTGGCCGGCCGTCCGTAGCATTTTTCCGAATACTACGGCCACAATTTTCACCGTTTTCACCAAATTTTCACACAACCTTCTGAATAGTTGAACAAGAAATATCCTCTGCGATTTTTAATTTCGAAAAAATGGCGGAGATATCACGTTTGAAATTTTAAAAGCTCTACGCCGATTTTCACCAAATTTATATTCTTATTTTATTACATTTAATTTTATTGCTGTGTATTCCGCAAATACTATCAAATAATTAACCAATAATAGAGGAAGAAATGACTGTGATAACAGGTATCTCACGACGCGTTTCGGCTTAAAAAGCCTCGTCAGGTGAGCTATTCCCTCTATCTTTTCACTGTGAACCTATCTCCGAGAGATTTAGTGGATACAGCGAAAGCGGAAACAAACCATAGAACCCAAAAGAATAGAGAATCACAAAAGATAGAAATGATTGTGATAGAGGGAATAGCTCACCTGAAGAGGCTTTTTAAGCCGAAACGCGTCGTGAGATACCCGTTATCACAGTCATTTCTTCTCTATTATTGGTTAATTATCTTATATTTTTTACAAATTTTCGGTGTAAAAAAAAAATTTTTTTTGTGCATTTTTAGTAGGGAGAAATTTCATACTTCCACGCGTTACGAGAGGCACATCCCTCTCGCAAAGAGCCCATTATTGATACTCGATATTTCGAAAAAAAAAACTTAAAAAATTTTTGAAAAAGAAAAGATCCGTTATCTTTCTCCTCTTTTATACTTCCCCCTCTTTAATATTTCCCCCTTCTTATACTTCCCCATCCTTCAACTTCTTCCGTTATACTTCCCCTCCTTAATATTTCCCCCCCTAATACTCCCCCTACTGTCCCTTTCTTTAAGGAAGTTTCGTTGGAAGCTCATCAAATTAAATGATTAAACTTAAAAAATTTTTAACTTAAATGTTTGCTGTTGGAAATATTTTCTATTAATGTAGTTTTTGTGTGCGATAATAGGAATTGGATTTCGATTGATGGATAGTGAGATTGACGTAAAGGATATATCAGGATCCGAGCGAGAAATAAAGGGTATCGACAAAAGAAATCCGTATTTCCTATATTTACCGACATTAAGGTCAAGTCTTGAGGGAGTTTTCAAAGTGAAATTCATTGTTTTTCTATTACGTCAATTTTCGTTTAGAAAAAAAAACTGACATGAGAAAAATGATTATAGGGTGAAAATTAGGGCGGATATTGGGGACTTGACGGGTATGTCTTGTCCGCTTGGGCGCGTTGTTTACTTTACGGTTTGTTTGTCTTAATCCTGGTTAATCCCTTGTGCAAGCAAAAGCTTCGGCCAAATACTGCGTATTAAATCAATTTTTCTATTATACTTTTAATTATCTAACGCAATTTTTGTCATTTTCCAATTTTTGATTAATTTTGAGAAAATCTTTCACTAATGGAAAAGGGGGTCTTAAAAGTTGCCATTGCGGGACTTCTGTAGGGCGCTAACCTCTTTTAATCCAGCTTGGCGTCTTGCCCTCGAACAACCCCCCCCCCCCCCAACTACTAATGGAACCTCTTGTTTCACCGTGATGAAGTAATTTCGTGAAAAGGTGAAATGTTTTCAAAATGGTACAAGATTGTCGATTTTATGCCATTCATTAAGCTCATTTTTGTAATTAAATGCAAATGACCGAAAAAGGCGACTATACAACTTGGCTTAAAGTTCATTAAATTTTGAATAATTTCTTTAATATCTTAGCTTTTTGGGACTCATTATTCAGACTTTCTCCTTCACTTTTTAGGCTTCGGGCTTATTTCGGCGTGTCGACATAATGCGGTACGCCATAATGCATTCGACCATAACACATCTCACCATAACGAAGTTGAACATAAGGAAACTTATTTTTAAGAACTTGTCGTTTCGCCATAAAACTGTTTCTGTCGTTTGGGCATATATCTCGACTAAACTAGGGACAGCCAAAAAGCAAGCCTATTTTCGCCGTTTAAAACGCGATTATGGCGAAACGACATAAACCTTATAACAGTTCACCATAATGCAATTCCCTCATCTCGCGGAGGAAAAAAATTAACCCCCTTGTGTCCTAAACGAGCTGATCCTCGCAAGAGAAAAAAAATGCCTTCTAGAAGGCAACTACTAGGATTATAGACGTTCTATAAGGCAACGTCTAGGATTATAAACGTTCTAGAAGGTAAATTCTAGGATTATAGACGTTCTATAAGGCAACGTCTCGGATTATAGACGTTCTAGAAGGTAATTCTAGGATTGGAGACGTTCTAGAAGGCAACTACTAGGATTATAGACGTTCTAGAAGGTAAATTCTAGGATTATAGACGTTCTAGAAGGCAACTTCTAGGATTATAGACATTCTAGAAGGTAAATTCTAGGTTGGAGACGTTCTAGAAGGCAACTACTTGGATTATAGACGTTCGTTCTAGAAGGCAACTACTTGGATTATAGACGTTCGTTCTAGAAGGCAACTACTTGGATTATAGACGTTCGTTCTAGAAGGCAACTACTTGGATTATAGACGTTCTATAAGGCAACATCTAGGATTAGACGTTCTAGAAGGTAAATTATAGGATTGGAGACGTTCTAGAAGGCAACTATGTAATAAGATTATAGACGTTCTATAAGGCAACGTCTAGGATTAGACGTTCTAGAAGGTAAATTCTAGGATAGGAGACGTTCTGGAAGGCAACGTCTAGGATTATGAGAGCTTTATGTTCAATTGTATTATGCCGAAACGCATTATGGTGAACTACAGATTTTGTTCGAAATGCAGATTTTTTATCTTCAACTGCTTTAGAGTGAAATGCGTTATGTTGAGCGGTGTTCTCCCGTTATTTCTAGTGCGTAGATCGTATAAAAAACATATTTGTGTACATACTTTCATTTCGTTGTCCCCTTTCGCAAGAAAGAAAAAAAAAACTTGACGGAATAAAAAAGGGGCGATTTGGGAAGTTATATCGAAGTTTGAAAGATGTGAAAAGATCGGCGGGTAACATTATAATGCCATTACTCGAAGGCGTTGAGTGGGTAGCGTCGTGTTATCTGTAAGTTGACAGAAACCTTAATGCAAGCTTTCTCACAATGGGCGAGACCATTCTCTGTTTGTCACAACAAATCCACTTACTTCTTCGGCAGGGTAGAAATAGAGGCTCCATTATATAATGCTCCCCCCGCCACAAACGGCACCTGATATATCTTTTATACGGAAGCGACAATGGGAACCTTACAAGGGGATATGAACAATATATAAATCTCAACACGCCCAAAACAGGCGTTAACACAATAAATGCTATGACAAATGGATGGGAATTGCGTGAGAAAAGTTGCACGTAGCCATACCTTCTCAAATGTTTTTTGCTAGTATGAGTCCCATTAGGGCGACGTTGGCGGACATTCCGAGCGCTCCGAGTGTGAAGATTACAAGCGCTTCCGTCTCTCCTCCTGGATGGCACTGAAAATGACGGCTCCCGTTTCCGGTCAGATTTCCCGCGACACCGCTTCCGAACCTCAGGTTCGCCCCGATCATCGCCACTGCAGAACCTGAAACCAAAATTTTATTAGATCCGATGAGGCAATCTCTCACGTGATCGGATTAGTAATGGGAATCGGATTAGAACCAATTAGCTTACTCATCGTCGACCTATTTAATTGACTTCGTCTCTGGGGAAATGTCAACTTCTACTTGTGAACTTGGGCGCAAGAAATGAAGATGCCAACGTTTGCCACCCTATCTTCAGAAAGAAAAACACATATAACGTCCATAGGGAAGAAACTTCTCTAATCTCATTTACCGATTATTATCTAACCAACTTCTCAACTAAATTCCGTTTAATCATAGGTACAAAAGATCTTAAGTTCCTTATTTTTCTTTGAGAAACCGCTTTTCCTCTAAAATCTCTTCTCTGCCTTATTTTTCAACTTTTATGCTCTAAGTCCTAATTAGAATCAAACTAACTCCGCAGATAAATCGTCGATCTTTCTTATAGATAAAAACTTCAGTCTTTCAACCATAAATCTTGAAGAAACTTATGTTTGCTTATCTTAAATATTAGGTCAATTTTTTTAAAACGAAAAAAATTAACCCGAAGTACTTTAAATGAAATAATTAGTTTTTATTGCTACGTTGCGTTTATAAAATTTAATTAAAAGGGGAAATTTTCAAGAGTAAAATGGCTTCATTAGTTTTGCTTTCATGTGAAAAAAACTCTGGTTACTTAAAACATTTATTCCGTTTCTCGTTTTTTTTAGTTTTCCATATTTTATTTTATTATCAAACAATTAACCAATATAGAGGAAGAAATGACTGTGATAAACGGGTATCTTACGACACGTTTCGGCTTAAAAAGCCGCGTCAGGTGAGCTATTCCCTCTATCACAATCATTTCTATCTTTTCACTGTGAACTTATCTCCGAGATTTAGTGGAAACAGCGGGAAGCCGGAAACAACCGTTTCCCTAAAGCTCACCGCCGCCACCGTTCTCCAAGATAGAGCACTCACCACTCATAGTTTTTAATTTTTATGACAGATTTGCTGCCATGGCATTACTTACATTCACATTTTAATTTTTATTGCGTCTACAGGGTGTCCGGAAAATGGCAAGCGTCTGGGAGAGCGTTAAAAATGGTTTTTACGAAAAAAAGTTAAATGTAAACCCCCTTAATTTAAATCAAAGAATTTGATGGTGTAGTTTAAAAATCCGCCTGGATGTACGGGTGTCCCAGACACAACCTAACTTCGTTATTTCAAATGAGAACCCTATTTTTTATTCAGATTCGTAATCTACGCAAAATTTCAAGTAGATTGAGTACTCATATGACGATTTTGGACAACTTTTAAAAAATGTCAAATTTTAGCGTTTTTTTGCTCTAAAATCCGTTAAAATTGACCTAGGAGACTCGTTTTTTAATTCCACTATTTTTTCCCGAAGAATCCAACTGTCTCAAATTTGAGCATCTTCGCATTCTGCATCACGAGATTTTGTCGCTAATGGCCTTTTTTCAAGTTAGAACCCAAATTTTTAGTTCAGAAATGAAATTAGCACTTGTTGAAAGGAATTTTCTTTCGGACCACAAATTTGAAAGAGCTACAGCGTCTTTTGTGTTATGCATCAAAAATTAAAATTCCGTCAACAATCGCTAATTTCCATTTTTGAAGTATGGAATTTGGAGTTAAACTTGAAAAAAGGCCATTAGCGACGAAATCTCGTGATGCAGAATGCGAAGATGCTCAAATTTGAGACAGTTGGATTCTTCGGGAAAAAATAAGTGGAATTAAAAAAAAACGAGTCTCTAGGTCAATTTTAACGGATTTAGAGCAAAAAACGCTAAAATTTGACATTTTTTAAAAGTTGTCCAAAATCGTCATATGAGTACTCAAATCTACTTGAAATTTTGCGTAGATTACGAATCTGAAATAAAAAATAGGGTTCTCATTGAAATAACGAAGTTAGTTGTGTCTGGACACCCTGTACATCCAGGCGGATTTTAAACTACACCATCAAATTCTTTGATTTAAATTAAGGGGGTTTACATTTAACTTTTTTTCGTAAAACCACTTTTTAACGCTCTCCCAGACGCTTGCCATGTGTTTCCGGACACCTGTATATCCGCAAGAAGTTGAATTTACTATCAAACAATTAACCAATAAAGAGGAAGATATGACTGTGATAACGGGTATCTCACGTGATTATGATAAGTAGAGGGAATAGCTCACCTGACGAGGCTTTTTAAGCCGAAACGCGTCGTGAGGTACCCGTTATCACAGTCATTTCTTCCTCTATTATGGTTAATTGTTTGATAGTATAATTGGAATACACACGATTTTTTTTTTTTCCCCCCGCGTATTTAGACTTTATCGTTTTATTTTTTATTCAATAAAAAAATGTTTATTCTAAGCCACTTGTTATGGATCGTACTATAGAAAATCTTAAAAAACCACTTCTCTTTTAAAAGGTTTTAGAGATTTTTCCCATAAAAGGGTTCTTTCTTCTTTTATTCAATTTATATATAGGAATCTTCGAGAAAGTGTGTATTTTATTAGTGGGGCAGAAAAAAAACGTCCCACGCTTTTGTTTTCAAGTGGTGTCGGAGTGGAAGAAGAAGGGCATAAATCTGGAGGCCTCCACTCCCGGGGTGGGAAGCTTATGCGGAAGCGACAAATTCCCAAGTTTGGGGGTTTGTCTTGAAGGACGCTTGGCGAAAACTTCTTCCGAGGAAACCAGTTAAGATAGCTCTCGAGAAACAATTTCCCCAATTCTTGATTCCTCTAAAAAAATCTCTTTTTTCGCCAAGTCTTTTTTTGCAAAACGAACGAAATTGTAAACTTACGAACAGCCCTTTAGGGACTACTGGTTTTGATCCCCCCATACCCCGATAAGCGATTAATTATTACCTTACTCCGCAGATCAATTTAGTTCATATTGATTTTTCCTCCTTATATCTCTTCACATAAAACATTTGATATACATTTATTCATATTGGTTGAAAACGAAATATAAAAGAATCAATTTTGATATGTCCGATGAAAAATTCATAAACGAGTTTGTTATTGTATTCTATGGTGCGGAATACAATTTTTTACTGTTCGAACACTACACTAACTTTAAGCTTGTCGAAGTTGAGTTAAAAAAGCTTCTAATTAAGGAGGAGGAGAAACTCGTTACCGGGCAACAGAGATGGGCAAAATCTTAATCATGAATATGATTAAGATTTTTAATCATAGGAATATTTTTCTGTGATTAAGAATAAGATTAAAATCTTAATCACAGGGATGATTAAGAATAAATCTTAATCACAGGTATGATTAAGAATAAAATCTTAATCACAGGAAATCTGTGATTAAACTATTAATCACAGGAAATCTGTGATTAATCACAGGAAGTCTGTGATTAAACTCTTAATCACAGGAAATCTGTGATTAATCACAGGAATTCTGTGATTAATCATAGGAAATAATGATTAATCATTGGAATTCGGGATTAATTAAGGAAAATAATGGTTAATAATTGGAATTTGGGATTAATTAAGGAAAATAATGATTAATTATTGGAATTTGGGATTAATTAAGGAAAAAGCTTGATCAATCATCAGAAGGCATTTTTTAGGAAATCTGTGATTAATCACAGGAATTCTGTGATTAATCATAGGAAATAATGATTAATCATTGGAATTTGGGATTAATTAAGGAAAATATGGTTAATAATTGGAATTTGGGATTAATTAAGGAAAATAATGATTAATTATTGGAATTTGGGATTAATTAAGGAAAAAGCTTGATCAATCATCAGAAGGCATTTTTTAGCTTGAATATTAGCAAAAACTAAGAAAAAAAAATTTAATACAAAAATTTACAGTTTTTAAATTCTTAATCACAGGAAATCTGTGATTAATCACAGGAATTCTGTGATTAATCATAGGAAAATAATGATTAATCATTGGAATTTGGGATTAATTAAGGAAAAGCTTGATCAATCATCAGAAGGCATTTTTTAGCTTGAATATTAGCAAAAACTAAGAAAAAAAAATTTAATACAAAAATTTACAGTTTTCAAATTCTTAATCACAGGAAATCTGTGATTAATCACAGGAATTCTGTGATTAATCATAGGAAAATAATGATTAATCATTGGAATTTGGGATTAATTAAGGAAAAGCTTGATCAATCATCAGAAGGCATTTTTAGCTTGAATATTAGCAAAAACTAAGAAAAAAAAAATTTAATACAAAAAATTTACAGTTTTCAATTCTTAATCACAGGAATCTGTGATTAATCACAGGAATTCTGTGATTAATCATAGGAAAATAATGATTAATCATTGGAATTTGGGATTAATTAAGGAAAAAGCTTGATCAATCATCAGAAGGCATTTTTTAGCTTGAATATTAGCAAAAACTAAGAAAAAAATTTAATACAAAAAATTTACAGTTTTTAAATTCTTAATCACAGGAAATCTGTGATTAATCACAGGAATTCTGTGATTAATCATAGGAAAATAATGATTAATCATTGGAATTTGGGATTAATTATGGAAAAAGCTTTATCAATCATTAGAAAAATTGTGTAATCACAGGAATCTGTGAATATTGTCACCTCTCATCACAATTTACTCTCAATAACTAAAAACTCAAAATCTATCAATCTCTAAAACTCCAAAATTTTAATTTTACAACTCCAAAAATTTATAATATTGGCAAAACAAAATTTTTCGTAGTTATGGGTTCTAATTCTCTGGGGGGCCCGGGATTTTTTATCTCGGAAAATGTAAATATCAATGGAAACCCGCGCCGTCCACGACACCATAAAATTAGGTAGTTGGACGTAAAGCCTAATGTCAATAAAAATGATCCTGAAAGGGATTGACATTGATATTTATTTTTTTTTTTTTTTTTAAGAGTATGGTAGTTCAATTGAAGATTGCTTATTATTTTATGAATTATAAATTTAGGGATTAATGGAATATTTTATACTTTACGCTTTAATTAATTTTGACAAACCAAAATATGTATTTGAAATGTCAAATCTACAACACGGATTAAAAAGTAGAATTAGTCGAAAGTAGTGCCACCAGTAATCAAAATAGAAGGCTCTGTTGTTTTTCCATGCAAACATTCTCAATTTCTTGCTCACTGGTTTAGTGTACCTTCATTCCACTTCCCTTCAGTGACTAGTCAGTGAATTCCTAGCCGTCGTATCCTGTCTGTATCATCAACATCAACATCAACAGTATTTATTTTGTGTGGTAAAATGTGTGACTCCGACTCCGAGTCCGACGGGGATCTGATTATCCCAGTTGATCCCGAAGATTCACGGGATTCACCTCAATCGTGTAAGGTAAGATTCTCAGTACAAACTGCACTTGATGGAACATTTTTCAAACGAATCGGTGAAACTTCAATTTCAACTGAAACCATGCAAGTTAAGTGCCAGAAATGTGGACCAGAGGTTCCAACAAAAACGAGCGAGATAAAGACGAGTGCTCGAAGTAATTCCAACTTATTCGGGCACTTGAGAAGACATCACTCTACAGAACTTGCCGATGAGTTCAAAACTTATCTTACCACTAAACGCGAGGATTTCGCAATCGCGAACCCATCGCGGATGAGTGAAACAAGGCTACAAAGAGACTTGCCACTTCAGTCACAATTTGACAATCTAATTGTCGATTTCGTCAGCAGAGCTATGGTTCCTCTCAAAATTGTAGACGATCCTTCTTTCAGGAAAATTTTTGACTTTCTTCGCATTCAAAGAAATGGCCTGAAAGTTATTAGTCGGCGCACTTTGGGTAGGAGAATCGAGGAAAGCTATTCTGCCCATGTTGCTGACATGAAGAAAACGTTGGGGGAAGTACCGTGGCTATGCACAACGGCCGATATATGGTCCGGTGGAAAAAAAAGTTTTATTGGCGTGACAGCCCATTGGATCACGGATGAATGTCAGCGAAAATCTTTAGCACTCGCTTGCAGAAGATTCAAAGGGAGTCATACTTACGACCGAATAGCTTCAATATTAAATGATATCCATGGATCTTACGGACTTCATGCTGACAGAATTGTTGCCACGGTCACAGACAATGGCAGCAACTTCGTCAAGGCATTTAAAGTTTTCGGCGTACGCCGAAGCAATATGTTTGTACCCGACGATGAGTTACCCGACGATCATAATGACAGTAATAGTGATCAAGAAGAGGATGATAACTGGGTGGCCGTAGGTGATCCTGAAGAGACGACCCAATTATTACCGTCGACTCACCTGAAATGTGCCGCGCATACCTTGGCACTCAGCGCAAGTTCCGATGTTCCAAAGGCTATTAAAAATCATCCAGATCTTCTAAACGTTCATAACTCTGTTATGGAGAAGTGCAATTCCATATGGCGGGCGTCAAGGAGGCCGAAATCGGCAGAGGTTCTGGAGGACATTGTCAAAAAAAAACTCAAAAGACCAGTCGAAACAAGATGGAATAGTTTGTATGACGCGTTAAGAGATATTGCGGATATCAAAATCCACGCAGATACATTGAAACAACGATTGAATATTCCATCATTTCTGACTAGTGAAGACTTCGAGTATTTGAATGAGTTCCTAACTTGCTCACGGCCTGTGGCTGAAGCTATTGACAAACTGCAAGGGGAAAACCAAGCTTACTATGGACTGCTCGTTCCCACTCTTCTCGCCATGCGAAAAAAATTACAGAAATTGGCGGGTGACCGTTTACAATTCTGTGGGCCAATTGCTCAATGCTTCCTCGAAAGTGTTGAAAAACGCTTTACCCAATTTCTGAAATTCAACACTCCAGAAGGGGAAGATGCCGCGATTGCGGCACTTTCATTACCGAAGTTTAAGAAGAAGTGGTTCCCCTGTGTCCCCACTCATATACAAACTCGATTGGTTGCCAAGTTCAAAAACCTCATACTCCACTATCTCACGGAAAGTGACGGCAGCCAACCGATGGAAACGGATGAGGGAGACGACGAGTTTTACGATTTTGGAGAAGATCCCGAGACTTCATGTTCCGCAGCAACTGTGGAGTCCAACTGCAGTCGTCGAGACCAAGTCGACTCCATAACGTCGCAGTATTTTACCGATACGCGTACCACCTGCGACATGCTGAAAGGGTACCCCAGCATCTTGCAAATATTTCGAAAATTTAACACCCCAGTACCATCAAGTGCACAGGTGGAGAGGTTGTTTTCATATGCCACGATGACCAACATGCCTCTAAATAACAGGTTAAGTGACGATACGTTCGAAAAAGGGTGTTACTGAAAGCTAATAAGCATAACTTAAGTTGAATACAACACGAATTATTTGTAACTATAAAACTATCCGTGCTGCTACTATTCTAGTTGTGTTTCTTTTTATACTTATTATACAGTTGTGTTATCCATTGGATATTGTATTTATGTTTTATTTTCAAGGGATACCTTAAACTGAAATTAACGAAATCTCACTTTTTATAATTATTCTAAAAACTTCAGGTTAGCCCTTTTGTTTAGGCTGTTACATATATATTATCTTTAGAATTTTCTGTGTAATATTGAAGTCTGATTTGTCTGATAGAAGGTTTTTTTTTTCTTCCTCTATCTTCTTAGCCATTCTATCGAATTTGAAAACTGTAAATTTTTTGTATTAAATTTTTTTTTCTTAGTTTTTGCTAATATTCAAGCTAAAAAATGCTTTCTTCCTGTGATTACACAATTTTTCTGATGATTATCCATTGGATATTGTCCAATTATTTGGGACCTTTTATGTTTTATTTTTAAGGGATACCTTAAACTGAAATTAACGAAATCTCACTTTTTATAATTATTCTAAAAACTTCAGGTTAGCCCTTTTGTTTAGGCTGTTACATATATTATCTTTAGAATTTTCTGTGTAATATTGAAGTCTGATTTGTCTGAAAGGTTTTTTTTTCTTCCTCTATCTTCTTATTCTTAGCCATTCTATCGAATTTGAAAACTGTAAATTTTTTGTATTAAATTTTTTTTTCTTAGTTTTTGCTAATATTCAAGCTAAAAAATGCCTTCTGATGATTGATCAAGCTTTTTCCTTAATTAATCCCAAATTCCAATGATTAATCATTATTTTCCTATGATTAATCCAGAATTCCTGTGATTAATCACAGATTTCCTGTGATTAAGAATTTAAAAACTGTAAATTTTTTGTATTAAATTTTTTTTTTAGTTTTTGCTAATATTCAAGCTAAAAAATGCCTTCTGATGATTGATCAAGCTTTTTCCTTAATTAATCCCAAATTCCAATAATTAATCATTATTTTCCTTAATTAATCCCAAATTCCAATTATTAACCATTATTTTCCTTAATTAATCCCAAATTCCAATGATTAATCATTATTTTCCTATGATTAATCACAGAATTCCTGTGATTAATCACAGATTTCCTGTGATTAAGAATTTGAAAACTGTAAATTTTTTGTATTAAATTTTTTTTTCTTAGTTTTTGCTAATATTCAAGCTAAAAAATGCCTTCTGATGATTGATCAAGCTTTTTCCTTAATTAATCCCAAATTCCAATGATTAATCATTATTTTCCTATGATTAATCACAGAATTCCTGTGATTAATCACAGATTTCCTGTGATTAAGAATTTAAAACTGTAAATTTTTTGTATTAAATTTTTTTTTCTTAGTTTTTGCTAATATTCAAGCTAAAAAATGCCTTCTGATGATTGATCAAGCTTTTTCCTTAATTAATCCCAAATTCCAATAATTAATCATTATTTTCCTTAATTAATCCCAAATTCCAATTATTAACCATTATTTTCCTTAATTAATCCCAAATTCCAATGATTAATCATTATTTTCCTATGATTAATCACAGAATTCCTGTGATTAATCACAGATTTCCTGTGATTAAGAATTTGAAAACTGTAAATTTTTGTATTAAATTTTTTTTTTCTTAGTTTTTGCTAATATTCAAGCTAAAAAATGCCTTCTGATGATTGATCAAGCTTTTTCCTTAATTAATCCCAAATTCCAATGATTAATCATTATTTTCCTATGATTAATCACAGAATTCCTGTGATTAATCACAGATTTCCTGTGATTAAGAATTTAAAACTGTAAATTTTTGTATTAAATTTTTTTTTCTTAGTTTTTGCTAATATTCAAGCTAAAAAATGCCTTCTGATGATTGATCAAGCTTTTTCCTTAATTAATCCCAAATTCCAATAATTAATCATTATTTTCCTTAATTAATCCCAAATTCCAATTATTAACCATTATTTTCCTTAATTAATCCCAAATTCCAATGATTAATCATTATTTTCCTGTGATTAATCACAGATTTCCTGTGATTAAGAATTTGAAAACTGTAAATTTTTTGTATTAAATTTTTTTTTCTTAGTTTTTGCTAATATTCAAGCTAAAAAATGCCTTCTGATGATTGATCAAGCTTTTTCCTTAATTAATCCCAAATTCCAATGATTAATCATTATTTTCCTATGATTAATCACAGAATTCCTGTGATCAATCACAGATTTCCTGTGATTAGAATTTAAAAACTGTAAATTTTTTGTATTAAATTTTTTTTTCTTAGTTTTTCTAATATTCAAGCTAAAAAATGCCTTCTGATGATTGATCAAGCTTTTTCCTTAATTAATCCCAAATTCCAATAATTAATCATTATTTTCCTTAATTAATCCCAAATTCCAATTATTAACCATTATTTTCCTTAATTAATCCCAAATTCCAATGATTAATCATTATTTTCCTATGATTAATCACAGAATTCCTGTGATTAATCACAGATTTCCTGTGATTAAGAGTTTAATCACAGACTTCCTGTGATTAATCACAGATTTCCTGTGATTAATAGTTTAATCACAGATTTCCTGTGATTAAGATTTTATTCTTAATCATACCTGTGATTAAGATTTTATTCTTAATCATCCCTGTGATTAAGATTTTATCTTATTCTTAATCACAGAAAATATTCCTATGATTAAAAATCTTAATCATATTATTAAGATTTGCCCATCTCTGCCGGGCAATTAATCATTTAAAATTTAACACCTCAAGCTTTAACTGTCATGTTTACAAATTTTCGCCTTGTATCAATTAAACATATTCACCCACCCCTTAAGTCTTTTTAGTCTTATCTTCTCCGTACTGAAACGTCAGTGTTGGGCATAATCATAACTATGATTATGATTATAATCATAACTATGATTATAATCATAATCATAGTTAAGATGATTTTAATCACGTGTTTATGAGTTGTAATTATAATTGTAATCCCAAACCATGAATATGTGATTTTGATTATCACATTAGTAATCACAATTTTTTTATAATTACGCTCGTAATTATACTTTTTTCACGATCACGCTTGTAATCATACTTTTTTTTCTTATGATTACTCTCGTAATTATACCTTTTTGTGTAATTCCGCACCTAAATACCACTTTTTTTTGTAATTAAATCGTTTATATTAGCTTTGTTCCAACCGCAGTTTGAAACTTTTGAAACTCCTGGAGCATGCAGAAGGACATAGACGTCAAATCTAACGTCGCTCAAATCGTTTGCCCGTCAAATCTGACGTGCAAATCCTTCTGCGCATGGTCCAGGAGTTTCAAACTGCGGTTGGAACAATGCTATTATTGTTTCACTGATATTTACCAAAATTTCCTTTCATATTCACCAATTAAATCATCACTTTCTTTGACGCACTTATGTTATTTAGTAGAAAACATTAATATCAGTGAAGAAATTATAACAACTATAATTACAAAAGAAGTGGTATTTAGGTGCGGAATTAGGGGGCACACATCTCATCCGAAAGTATTCTCGTCCATTATGCCGAAACGCATTATGGTGAACTACAGATTTTTTATGTTCAACTGATTTAGGGTGAAATACGTTATCTTAAACTGTATTCTCCCGATTTTGATGTTCTCTCCGAGAGGAGATTTAATTTATTTCAACGCTTAGAAGTTGAATAGAAAGTTTAGAACTCAAAATTTGTTAAATTAATTCGTATTTTAATAATTTAAAAACTTTTCTTGAAAGTTAAAACAGAATTATAGTTTTCAATTAAAGAAAGGAAAAGCGAGTCGTTATTGAGTTAGTTTTTTAAAAAAGGGTAAAATTTAAATGATTTAATATTTTATCTTCTCAAACGTACGCTTTTCAAAGGATTTATTTCAACAAGCGATAAAGACTATTATTTAGCAAAAACAAAGCAGGATAAGGGTCGGATGCATGAGTTATAATTGAAGAGAAGCGTGGAGGGCCTGAAATATTCCGCGCGATAAATCTTGATATATCAGAAGGGAGATAAACGCGCTTCAACATTTTTTTAAAGTCAAAAGTAGGGAAGTAAAGGTTGATTTTCAATCAGGGCTCCTAAAGCGTCGGATACGGCCAACTTGGCATTCGTCCCCCCTTTTCACTCGGGCCCCCTAAGGCGTTTTCTTCTATTAATTCCTTTGGCCGCAATTCAATGGCGGAAAAGTGTTTTCTTTGGCTCCAGAATGGCCACTGTAGTAATAAGCCCTACAAGTACAAAATTGTTTTTCTAAATCGATATCAACGGGAAAAAGTTCGAGGGGGAAATTTGGAACGCATCAAAATTAACATCTCAGGAAGATCTCATTCGGAAAAGTCAGGGAGTGTAAAAAAAAAGTCGTGAGATATTGTCCCCTCAGAAAACTTCCTTTTACGCTCTCATGAACTTTTTAATGTGATTTCGTCCGTGGGATTCTCTCCGGTCGAGTTTTGAACGCCGGGGATGAAAATTAGAAAGAGAGAAAAAATTAGAAAGGGTGGAAATGACGCGAACTTGTCCGCTTCTTTTTTTGTTTCAACTCGACCTTTAGAACACCCTTCGCAGTTTAAGAACTCACAAAAAACCTTTTTAACAGAACTGTGGCCGAAAAAATATACGCCAAGGCGATCTTAAATACGTAATGAGAAGCAGGTGAACGAAAACGTTAAGAATCCATCAAGCCCTAAAAGCTTTTCCAAATTTTACTTAATAATAATGATAAAAGCTACATTTTTTCATATAATTAAATGGAAAACACAAAAGCTTATCGTACGGGCGATGTTTTGCCGTAGGACTATGAAAATTACTGAGTTTATTACTAACAATAGGTCTTTCTTTTTGGGGAAGAAGCTCCCTTTTAGTTCGGGCGATTTTATAATATTCGCCCGGAAAAAGGATTTGATTTTTAGGTTTACTTCTTGGGACAAAACTCGTTTACTTTACCGTTCACCATAAACAATATGCACTTAACGTAAAGAAAATAGTCGAAAACGTTCACCGTAATGCATTTGAACACGATGCACCAGAAGATTTAACACTTGTTTCGACATAAAATTTGTCGTTTCAACATAACGCAGTTGAACATAAAGGAAACTTTCATTTTAAAGAACTTATCGTTGCCATAAAACTGTTTATGTCGTTAGGCATAATACATATCACCATAAACTAGGACAGCGAAAGAGCAAGCTTTTCGCCGTTTAAAACGCGATTATGGCGAAACGACAAAAACCTTAAAACTTGACAGTTCAGATCCCATTTGCTGCTTTTTTGCTTTTTCTAGTTTATGGTGTGATGAATTGCATTATGGTGAACTGTCAAGTTTTAAGCTTTTTGTCGTTTCACCATAATCGCATTTTTAACGTTGAAAGGTAGGCTTGCTCTTTGGCTGTCCTAACGACAGTAGCAGTTTTATGGCGAAACAACAAGTGCTTTAAAATGAAAGTTTCTTTTATGTTCATCTTCGTTAAATCTCTTCTTTATGATGAGATGTGTTCAAATGCTTTATGGTGAACGAATCGATATCATTTGTCTGTTCATTAAGTTCAGAAAATGATACAGATTGATTTAAAATTTTTGATAGGTCCGGAAACAAATTCAAAGCGTTAAACGGTCGTGAAAGTGTGGGGCGGGCTTGCGGGGCGAACTTGTCGTCTGAATATTCAGGAGGGGGGTTTGAATTCCGTTGAGGTTTTCGAAGCTTCTCCTTCCCTGTCCGCGCCCCTTAATTCAACCTCCTTCAGTTACTTGTATGCGGAAGGGGTAAAAAGGGAAAAAAAAAGTGTACACAATCTCATGTCCGGACGTGTTCTCCCTTATCTCCCTTTCTCGCCTTTTTCTTAGACAGGATCTCTCGAAACACGCGTTAAATCACAAAGAGGTATAATGCGCAATTTATATTCTATCGGAGTCACGTGGAGAGCACTTAAATTTTATCTCCTCCTTATGCTTTTACTTTATTTATAGGTAATTTTTTCCCCATATTCAGATTGGACGGAAATAACCAACTTAATTTTCTCCGCATTACTCACATTTCAAAAATTCACCCTTTTTTAACTATTTATAGGGTTGTATACTAAGAATAGGTCGTTGAGATTTATAGCGCGTTGTTTGTAGCCATTCCATCTACATCGTACATCAAAGATCGCTTGTATTTCCATGATATCACCACTTAAATGCGACTTGATGTTTTAGCACTGAGATTTTCTTGTGGAATTTATTGCTGGGAGTTTCATTTCGTAAAAGCGGGGTTTTCAAATTTAGGGGCTTAATAAACGGCAAGACTTCTTTGGTCAGGATTTCATTTCGAGCTCTGCTGATGACAAAAGTTTGAAAAGTCTGAATTGATTGTTTAAAATAAATAGTCGGAACTCAATAGGAAAATGGGGTTGAGAAAAAAACTGAGAAAATTCAACCGCTTGAAAAGGGGATAGAGATTTTCCTTCATAAGCGCAGGAATTTTTTCTCCAAATCTTTGTCAAAGGATTACGACGAAACTATTCATCGGTTTTTCTTTTATATATTTTTGGAAAAGCTCGTCAAAAGCTACAAAATGGCTAGCGGTTTTTTCGGAAAAATGTTGAGGTCGAAAAGTAAGTTTTCCATTTTCCAAAGGAAAATTTTTCGGAAAAACTGCTCCCAAGACCGCCCAGACATTCCCAAACTAACGAGAACTAGCTTTTGTAAAAAATTTTCCGACGATTTTTAGTGCTCAAATATAGGAAAGTAATCTAACTTGGTTGAATTTTGTGGATCCGCCTTCAAAAATATTTGTCTCTTAAGAGATATCGAGTTATTTGTGATAAAAATATAAATCTGGAAATGACAGCTTTCAATGATGTTCCTTTTCCCCTCTTCTCTGCGTAAAAAAATAAAAAACCTCATGAATATTTTTTTAAAATATTCTGCAAAGAATAACCCTAGAAAAATAAAGACATTTGTTTCACTCCCTTAGCTTACGGGAAACACGGTCTTTATTCTCCCGCCCGTGGTAAAAATATTTTATTTTTAAAAAATAACCTTGGTATAAAAATGGAGAGAATGAAATATCGGAAATGGCACATAGAAAAGCCATAAAGTGTAATTAGCGTCAAATGCAATCCTCTTGTTTTATAAATATGACATCAACCGAATAAAGGAAGGCTCAGTTATAATATGGGCATTACTCAATGTTGCCTTCACTCTAAATCATTTTAAAGTCTCTTATTTTTTTCCAAGATGAGCCGAAAAAGTAGAAAACAATTTTTTTTCTGACCTTTAGATTATAAACTGATCACGTTTAATTGAAAAAATTCTTGATCTTTCACATCTGCGAGGTTCAATCTCGTCGATATTGTTTTTCCCCTTCCTTTGGGAATACGAAACTTAATTAAAAAACGTGAAAAAAAATTTAAATCTTTTAAAAAATATCTGAAGGTTCCTAATGGTGGAATTAAAAAAGGGTTTGGTTCCCTGGGGGTGCTCCAACCGTTAGACCTGCCATTGACAGAATTATGCAGAAAGTCGTTTTGTATAAAAAGTTCAGGTATAAAATAAATCTTTGATTTACAAATATGATATGTTTAATTTTGATTTTTTATTGTTTTCTGGCCTGCAGGCAGAATATAATTTCGAGAGGGGTAAAGAAATATCCTTTTTAACAAGGCGCGCCCTAGTTTCTGCAGCCGTCCCTTTCTCCTGCGCAAGAAACACCCTTTTTGGGGAGTTTATATCTTTTTGGTAAAAAAAAAACGCCCTTTTCGTTGGATTTTGGGTCCTTTTTTTCGGTCTTCCCCCTCCGTTATACTTCCCCCCCACTTCCCTCTCCGTTGTACGTCCCCTCCGTTATACTTCCCCTCCGTTACTCCCCTCCGTTGTACGTCCCCTCCTATATTGTTACTTCTCTTTAAGGGAGTTTTCGTTGGATGCTCTTCAAACCAGTACTTTTACCTGGTAGTTTCATTGACCTTTTGGCCAAAAAAACTTCCTTTTTATCGGATTTTTGGTCGCTTCTTGGAGGCCAAAGGTTTTTTTTGTTTGAATAATTAAAGCCTTAAATAAATAGTTACTTCCTTATATTTAAGTGCTTTCAGGATTTTCCCGTAAACCTTCAATTAGGAATTAACCGAAGTGGATTCGATCAATTCAGGCGGAACTAAAGTCTTCCTCTCATAAGTTGGAGCTCTGCATTCAATACCTGCTTCCGCGGTTTATCGAGCCCTCGATAAAATTCCACGTTAACAAAAAATTCTCTTTACACGTGTAAAAACACGTGTTGGGCTACCCCATTCCCATCAATCCCTGTCAGAAAACAAGCGAAATTATGCTAATTAATGAAGTTTAAACCATTTAAACGACAAAATTATCGTGTGAGTATTCATTTTAATGATGGCAACAATATCAGGGTACCTATTTTAATTAGTATGTGGAGTTTGCATCTTTTGAGAAGTCCGATTTCGAACATTCTCTTGTTCATTAACATAATTGCTTTGTGTTTCCTTCAAGCAAGGAAAACCACTCAAGACAATCGTCTTCTCTCTATAAGCCCAATTGAAAACCCTATTCTCCGTATAGGTTTGTTTTTAACTCTTAAAGAAGTTATTGTTTTACCCTCCATGTCGGGTTTTTGGGGCTCTTCCAGACTCCGTAGGGTCTAATGGATCTTTACCATCTCAACTTTGTCTGTCGTTCCGGCCGGCAGTACCATTTTTTTCCGGAACATTTAAGGCCACAGTTTTTAAACGATTTTCTCCAAATTTTCAAACAATCTTCCTAAGTAGTTGAACAATATTTTAACGAATGCGACTTTTGGATTTCGAAAAAATGGCGGAGATATGTCTGTTTGAAATTTTAAAAAATTCGCTGCTGCCGAACTATTGGTCCGATTTTCACCAATTTTCACCAATTACTCCTTATATTTTTAAAATTTTTGGTAAAAAATATTTAAAAAAAAATTATTTTTTAGGGAAATTTCAAAAAAAAAATAAAATAATAATAAAAATAATAAATAAAAAAGGGAACATTTTTCGAAACAAAAAAACTCGAAAATTTTTCGTTGGTCCGATTTTTACCAAATTTTCACCAAATACTATATATTACTCCATTTCACCAAATATATTTTTTTAGTAGGGAGAATTTGATACTTACCACTTGCGAGAAGGACATCCCTTGGGCAAAAGTCCATATTTCTACATTGATACCTACTTGAAAAATTTAAAAAATTTTCTTGCAAAAAAGCTTAGAAAATTTAAAAAAAGAAGAAAAGTCTACCCAAAAACTGAAATTTAAAAAAAAAAAAAGAAAAAAAAACTTAAAAAATTTTTGGAAAAAAAGATAGGTAAAGAAATTTTTTTTATAAATTCAAAATACTTGCTCTTTCCCAAGTAAATAAATTTTACTTTCCCTCCTTTATACTTCCCCCTCCTTAACTTCCCCCCTTTATACTTCCCCACCGTTATACTTTCCCCACCTATACTCTTCCTTCTCTTTAAGCAAGTTTTCGTTGGAACCCTTCAAACTAGACTTTGAATCTCCCTAAATTTTTTAGTAGAATTTTGAAAATTTTACCGGTTGTTAACTTAATTGTGTTAAAATTACCTCCTAGTTGAGCTTAAAGTGTTCTATTCTCAGGTCAGGAAGGGGGGTTGTTAATTGACTCCTCCACCTGCGTTGAACATGTTGCGGGAGAGGCCTTTTAGCAGACATTCGTTGCACTAAGCCATTAGCGAAACCTTGTAAGTCTAATATAAAAGACTCCGATCTAACGTTTGAGCTTCAACTTTCAGGCTGTCACAAGTTTAAACCTTGATAAAAAACTGCAATTTTTTTTGTTCTCCAATATCCGTAGCCTTTCTCCAAGTTGTTAATTTTTATTGCCAGGATATCGGTTTTGACCCTTTTTAAGCCCTTCGGCTTCGTATAATGGAAATGTGCTTTCAAGATTAACAATTTTTTTTTCCAGCAGATTTTTCCTCCCTCTTTTTATTCTAGAAATAGTCTTCCCTTGCATAAAAAATGTGTTTTTCTTCCTTTAGAGAACTTAGTGTGTTTTACGTTTAAAAATAGCCCAACTTTTTCTCCACTGCCTTTATGTTACGCTAGGTCGAGTGCCAAAAACTTTACTTTCTTTTATCACCGTAATTTAACGTAAAAGCAATAAAAAATGGTTAATTTAAAAGTTTTTTTTGAAAGTATTCCATCTGTTTGATCTATCGATAGCTAAAAATTAGAATCGTTGGAAAAAAAAATTTCATGGGGCAATTTACACTCAGGTGTAATTTTTTTTTGTTTTATGAAAAAATTGGAAACCTCTCGCCTAAATCGGGAGGTGAAGAGTGAATCGTTTTTGACCCTTAAAATTAGGTTTGCTTTTTCATTCTACCTTTCTCCAGAACTCCCAATGTTTGAAGAGTAACTTCGGACTGACCCTTTCTATTTTATTCGTTTTAATTTTCTTCTTTTATTTAAACAATTTTTCATTTAAAGTTTAGTAATTAAAAATGGTTTTTTTGGAAAAGGGGTTTCGGGAGACTTTGCGGAGGCAAATAAATGGGTTTAATCACGTAGGTCATGTTATGTTAGCGGGGATTCTTCTGTCGGGCGGTAATAACTCAAGGAGTTACTGCAGACTGCGGATACAAACCTGCTGCCATTTTTCTTTCCTCGGCCACTCTCGATGAAACAATTTCACATTTTACCACTAATAAATTTTTCACATTTTTTTTTCTTCAAAAATTACGTGTTCGCGATTTGATTTCTGATTTGTCCTAATCTGTTGTCGAATGATGGGTGTCCGCGGTGGTACTGAAAGTCTGAGGGTGGATAAACCGGGCTGCGAAAGCACACCGGCACCCCCGACACGAACCTGCGCATTCTCGACCGAAATGATCTTAGCTGTAATAAAATTAAACATTAATAAAAAAATATTAAGTACCTACTTTTACGGAAGAAGAAAAACGTATAAAACCTCTATTTTATTTTTCAAAAATCCGGAACTTCCTCAAAAGTAGCGCAATTTAATTTTTCTTCCCGCAAATCAAGGCAGAAAAGAAATTAAAGGTCACACGGAACGGGCGAGTACACCCTGGATTTCTCCCTACTATCGTAAAATTTTATTCAAAAATTCTATTAATTATAAGGAGTATTTGGTGGGAGAACACCGTTCAACATAACGCATTTCACCCTAAGCAGTTGAACAAAATCTGCATTTCGACATAAAAAATTGTAGTCAGCGTTTCGCTTAATGCAATTGAACATAAAGCTCTCAAAAGTTCAAAAATAGCACAATGTCAAGATGCGTTTCGGCATAAACGACTTTTTCAATAAATGCAAGTCGACAAAAAAAGTGCAAGTCACCATAAGGCTTCTCACCATAAAAGCATCTCTTTAAACATGTAGTATCGCCATAAAACTGTTTCCGTCGTTTGGGCATAATACATCTCACCATAAACTAGGAAGAGCAAGCCTACTTTTGCCGTTTAAAACGCGATAATGTTCCCACTGGCTGCCTGCTTGCTTTACCTAGTTTATGTTGAGATGCTTTATGTTGAATTGCATTATGGTGAACTGACAAGTTTTAAGGTTTTTGCCATTTCGCTTTTATCGCGTTTTAAACGGCGAAAATAGGCTCTCTCTTTGGCTTTCCCTAGTTTATGGTGAGATGTATTATGCCCAAACGACAGAAACAGTTTTATGGCGAAACAACAAGTTATAAGAGATGCTTTTATGGTGAGAAGCGTTCTGACTTTATGTCGACTTTCATTTATTGAAAAAGTCGCTTATGGTGGAATGTCAAATGCATTATGCTCAAAATTGAACTTTTGAGAGCTTTATGTTCAACTGCGTTATGCCGAAACGCATTATGATGAACTGCTGATTTTTTATGTCGATTTTTTAAATGTTCAACTGATTTAGGGTTTACGTTAAGTTTCCTTTATGTTCAACTTGCGTTATATCGAAACGACAAGTGTTAACTCTCTTTATGTTAAATGCATTATGGCGAACTGCCGTGAAGTCTTCAGGAAAAATGCGACGGACAGCCGGCACCACTGACAACTCATGACAGTTAGGATCTCAAGTTTTCCAGCGGGGAAGACCCTGACCTGAAAATTTCCTCTTTGAGGAAGTCAAAATTCCGCCTGACTTTAACTCCATTTTTAAAAAAAGAAATACCAACAATATTGCTTATCCTTTTCTGTTCAATGTCGTAATTGCATTTGGGTTTTAGCCCAAAATCCTATTATCCTTATCGCGATTTTACCGTTGACTAGGCGCCGTTTTATTCCACTATTTGGTTTTTTACAATTGGCGACCTAGTTCGATTTCTAATTTTGCCTTTTCGAAAATTATTCGCTATTCAATTTCCAATCCTTTTTAAGCTCATTGACCTCTGCATTTCGTTATCCAGGACTGCAGGTTGTCATCGATTGTTCTTTTAAATGTTATATTTCTCGAAGAAAACAAAAGAGCTTCTTTTATGTTGAATGGCGATGAAACAACTTAAAAATTGAAAATTAGCCCTCAAAATGACTTCTTTAAAGGATAAATGGGGTGAGGCTTCTTCATAAACTGATTATAAACGGTTCCCTAATTGTCTTGAGGCTTGTATAAAGATGTTTCTATGGAAAGCCTTTTGAAACCCTTTCGCCAGAAAAAAAAATGAAACTTTTTCCGACCTAAAAAGCGTCCGCCTCGCCACTTAGGTAAATAACCTCCCCACCGTTAAAAAAACATTCAGAATTTTATTGAATCACCCTTTGAAAAAACAATAAAAATCTAATATTCTATTTAAAAAAGAATTATAAATCGGCCAGGAAGGCTGAATTCAATTTCAGGTCTTTACGAGGGTTCACATTGTTTCTTCTCTTGAATAACCATGAGAGAGGAACAATTAATGTTCTGACCACAACATCCCAGTTTTCGCATTTAACGTACGTTATAAACAATCGTCTTACCTTTGATAACGTCATTTCCGCTTGAATTTCTTAATTTATTTTAAACGCTTAAGATTCGTAAATCCTCTCTGAATAGTTTAATCCTTTAATGGATCCCTAAGCTCCGGAATATTTATAAAGGTTTAATTTTTTTAAAGATGATTTCGATTAGCATGAAAAAAAGGTCTAAATGGATGAATTGACCATTTAATCAAATTGTGAGGAGGGAAATAAAGTTTTATAGAAGTTCAGTAAAAGTCTATGGGAGACTCGTAACTTTTATTTCATTACCGAACCTAAAAACCTAACTTGTCGCCAAAAAGGCCATTCTCATTACACTCACTTTTAGAAACTCTGTTGCTCCGACAGGCAGCCATTTCGGCACCGCCGGAAAGGAAAAAAGTTGGCTTGCTCTTTCGCTGTCTCTATTTATGGTAAGATGCCCAAAAGAAAAACTATAAACTAGGGACAGCGAAAGCAACCTATTTTCGCCGTTTACAACGCGATTATGTCGAAACGACAAAAACCTTGACAGTTACCATAATGGCAATCCTCGCGAGAGGAAAAAAATTAACTCCCTTGTGTCAAAAACCCCATTGGCTCCTGCTTGCTTTTCCTAGTTTATGGCTTTATGTTGAATTTATGGTGAACTGTCAGCTCATTGGCTGTCCCTAGTTTATGGTGAGATGTATCATGCCCAAACGACAGAAACAGTTTTATGGCGAAACTACAGTTTAAAGAGAGGATTTTATGGTGAGAAGTGATATGTTGACTACTTGCATTTTTTTTATGTCAACTTGTATTTATCGAAAAAGTCGTTTACGCCGAAACGCATTATGGTGAACTACAGATTTTTAGCCTTGTTCAACATAAAAAATCTGCATCTTAATATATAAGAAAATGGTCGAAAACGTTCCATAATGCAATGAACATCTCACCATAAAGAAGAGATTAACACTGGCGTTTCGACATAAAATTTGTCAAATTTTGATTCGCACATTTAACCATAAACTAGGACAGCCAAGAGCAAGCCTTTTTCGCTGTTTTAAAACGCGATTATGGCGAAACGACAAAAACCTTAAAACTTGACAGTTCACCATAATGTGCAAAAAAAAATCTCCACATTGTTTAAAAAGAGTGATATGGCTGCTGTTGCTTTTCCTAGTTTATGATGAGATGCTTATGTGAATGCATTATGGTGAACTGTCAAGTTTAAGGTTTTTGTCTTTTCGCCTATTCGCGTTTTAATCTGAAATAGCTCTTTGGCTTCCCTAGTTTATGGTGATATTATGCCCAAACGACAGAAAAGTTTTATGAAACGATAGTTTAAAGAGAGGCTTTTTTTATGGTGACTTGCATTTTTTTTATGTCGACTTGCATTTATTGAAAATGGCGAAAACATGCTGAAATTTAGCTGAATTTTATTATCTCATTTTTGTATTTTAGCTTTATGTCATATAGCCAGAGATTTATGTGCATAAAGCACACACAGATTTTTTTATGTCGAAATGCGATTTTTTATGTTCAACTGCTTTAGTGTGAAATGCTCCTGACCAATAGGGTTGACGATGGAGACCTCATTTTTTGGAAACGCCACATTTTGGCAAAATTGCCTAATGTTTTTTATTTCTCAACCGAAAATCCTTTTTGATTTTTAAGTACCCTGAACTATCGTATATTTTAAAAAATTTTAACTCACGTTATCTTCTGAGAGCGCTCCAGAATTTCGGTCACGCATCCCCAGCAATCTCCTATACCGTACTCTAACCATTTCTATAACTAAGCACGACCTCTCATTTTAACAAGGATGCCCTCACATTAATTTAGCCGCAACAAAAATAAACATCTCAATTTTTGTCTTCGTAAACGGTCGAGGTTAATTTTTTGTTAGCTTAAACTGATGCGGGATTGTGAAAAGCAGACGTTGATGTTCTTCAAGTAAAGTTCTTTTGTTTCCCCTCAACTTTTGCGCCTTATGTCTCCTTGAAACTTTTTTTCTCCCAGTGACACACCTCAAATGGACACCTAAGCTTCTGCTTATCAAACTTGTTACCTTTTAGATTGTTTCTTAAAAGAAGAAAAACGAAGAAAAACTTGTACGTGGCAATAAAAACAGGATATTTTTTACAACTTTTTGAAAACTTTTTATTTTCTTGTGCTTCGTGTTTTTTTTCATCTTTCTTTTGTCTATTTTATTTGCTAAGTTTAATTAACTTCCTAAGAGTTATTGTGATACCCTCCACGTCGGGTTTTTGGGGAAGGGTCTACCAGACCCCGGAGGGTTAATCGAATATTGATCTTTACCGATCTCAACTTTGTCTGTGGTTCCGGCCGGCCGTCCGTAGCATTTTTTTTTTTCGAAACTTTAAAAAAGAAAAGTTAAAACCCGGAAAATTTTTCGAAAAAGAACTTTGAAAATTTTTCAAAAAAAAAAAAGGAAAACCAGGAAATTTTAGGAAAAAAACCGAAACTTTTTCAAAAAAAAAAACAAAAAATTTTTCGAAAAAAAAAACTTTGAACAATTTTCGAAAAAAAAACGGAAAATTTTTCGAAAAAAAAAAAACTTCCCTCCCTAATTCTTCTTATTCTTTCCCTCCTTAATACTTTCGTTCCCTTATACTTCCCCCCGTTATCCTTCCCCACCTATATACTTCCCCTCCAATACTTCCCCCTCCTATTGTTACTTCTCTTTAAGGAAGTTTTCGTTGGAAGCTCTCAAACCAGTACTTTCTTTATTTTGCCCCAGAAACTTTCTTCGGATAGTTTTTTCGCCCGAAAAACTCCGTGAAACCACATTTTTCTCAATATTTTGGCCAATACACTCCTTTTTAACGCAACTCTAAGGCGTTTCCACTCAGTTCTGTGTTTGCATAGCGAAATTTCATTCTTTTATTTCTTTTTCCTCGCAATAAACAAGTAAAAAGGTTATTTATAATTTATTGTCTCTGTACAATTTTAAATCTGGTTTTACCGCCCATAAAAAGTTATTAACTCCTTGAAATAAAACTTGAAATAACGTCCGTATTTTAAAGGGGAAAACTTTTTCAAAGGATAAAGCGTTTTAGTCTTCCTTCTTAATAATCAAGTTCGCTAAAATGGACAAGCGCTAATTTTTTTTTTCGTTTCACCCCTTTTTTCAAGTACGACAGCTCTTTTAATCCATTGAAGATCTTTCCATTATTTATTTACATTTCCCTCAGGAAGGTCTAAGATATTGCTCTGGATCCTTCATTTATTCGGGTTATATTAAACCTTATCCTGAAGATTCTAAACCCTTAAATCAGCCCAGAACTTACGAGAAACTACAATTTTAAATCTGGTTTTACCGCCCATAAAAAGTTATTAACTCCTTGAAATAAAACTTGAAATAACGTCCGTATTTTAAAGGGGAAAACTTTTTCAAAGGAAAAGCGTTTTAGTCTTCCTTTCTTAATAATCAAGTTCGCTAAAAATGGACAAGCGCTAATTTTTTTTTTCGTTTCACCCTTTTTTTCAAGTACGACAGCTCTTTTAAATCCAATTGAAGATCTTTCCATTATTTATTTACATTTCCCTCAGGAAGGTCTAAGATATTGCTCTGGATCCTTCAATTTATTCGGGTTATATTAAACCTTAATATCCTGAAGATTCTAAACCCTTAAATCAGCCCAGAACTTACGAGAAAACTAAAAATAAAAGTACCAACAGAAATTTAAGTCTAGAAAATGAGAGTGCATACGTTTCGACATAATGCGGTTCGTCATAATGTATTTGAATATAAATAGAATTTGCGAGTTACCGTTCACCATAAAAAATGTGCAACTCAGTATTAAGAAAATAGTCGAAAACGTTCACCATAATGCATATGAACATAATACATCTCAACATAAAGAAGAGATTCAACACTGGTCGTTTCGACATAAAATTTTTGTTTCAACATAACGCAGTTGAACATAAAAGAACCTTTCATTTTAAAGACTTATCGTTGCCATAAAACTGCTTCTGTCGTTTGGGCATAATACATCTCACCATAAACGGACACCTTTTTTCGCCGTTTAAAACGCGATTATGGCGAACCGACTTGACAGTTCACCATAATGCAATCGCGAGAGGAAAAAAAGTTAACCCCATTGTGTGATACAACGAGCTGTTCCCATTGGCTGGCTTGCTTTTCCTAGATTATGGTAAGATTATGTTATATTGCATTATGGTGAACTGTCAAGTTTCAATGTTTTGTTGTTTCGCCATAATCGCGTTTTAAACAAGTAGGCTTGCTCTTTCGCTTTCCCTAGTTTATGGTGAGATGTATTATGCCCAAACGACAGAAACAGTTTTATGGCGAAACAACAAGTTATAAGAGAGGCTTTTATGGTGAGAAGCGTTATGGTGACTTGAACTTTTTTTAACTTCCTTAAAGAAGTTATTGTGATACCCTCCATGTCGGGTTTTTGGGGAGGGGTCTTCCGGGGTCCGGAGGGTAAAATCGAATATTGATCTTTACCGATCTCAACTTTGTCCGTGGTTCCGGACGGCCGGCCGTAGCATTTTTTTCCGGAATACTTTACGGCCACAGTTTTCATCCGATTTTCACCAAATTTTTACACAAATTTCTTTAGCCGGTGAAGAAGAATATGACGAGGGCGATTTTTGAATTTCGAAAAAATGGCGGAGATATGTCTGTTTGAAATTTTAAAAAATTCGCTGCGGCCGAACCGTTAATCCGATTTTCACCAAATTTTCACCAATTACTCCTTATATTTTTAAGAATTTTTGGTGCAAAAAAATTGCCACTTTTTAATTACTATTTTTATTAGTAGGTAGGGAGAAATTTCGTACTTCTACCCTTTACGAGAGGCACATCCCTAGGCCAAAGAGCCCATTATTTCTACCTTGACACTTAGAAATTTTTCGAAAAAAAGAACTAAGAAAATTTTTCAAAAAAAAAAAAAAAAAAAAAAAAAAAACCCGGAAAATTTTTTGAAAAAAAACTTGGAAAATTTTTCAAAAAAAAAAAAAAAAAAAAAAAAAAAAAAAAACCCAGAAAATTTTCGAAAAAAAAAAAAAAAAAAAAAAAAAAGGAAAACCCGGAAAATTTTTCGAAAAAAAAAAACAAAAAAAAGGAAAACCCGGAAAATTTTTCGAAAAAAAAAAACTTGGAAAATTTTTCAAAAAAAAACTTAGAAAATTTTTCGAAAAAAAAAAAAAAAAAAACCCGGAAAATTTTTATACTTTCCCTCCCTACTACATCCCCTTCCTTTATATTTCCTACTCCGTTATACTTCCCCTTCCTTTATATTTCCTACTCCGTTATACTTCCCCCTCCGTTATACTTCCCACTCCGTTATACTTCCCCTCCGTTATACTTCCCCTCCGTTATACTTCCCCCTCCGTTATACTTCCCCCTCCGTTATACTTCCCCCTCCGTTATACTTCCCCTCCCATACTTCCCCCTCCGTTATAATTCCCCCCCTGTATTGTTACTTCTCTTTAAGGAAGTTCCCGTCGGGGCCAGCTCCAGACTAGTACTTTATGTCGGCTTACATTTATTGAAAAAGTTTATGGCGAAACGCAGTTTAAATGCATCTTGCTCAAAATTTTTGAACTTTTGAGAGCTTTATGTTAAACTGCGTTATGCCGAAACGCATTACGGTGAACTACAGATTTTTTATGTCGAAATGCATATTTAATTATGTTGAACTGCTTGAGGTTTATGCGTTATGTTACGTTGTTCTCCCTATTTATCTTGAAAAGAGAGTGTTTTTATTAATTAATTTGTTTTTCCGATTCTAAGGGGTTTTTAGAGAATGCGAATCGAATTAGATGATTCTTTTTTTGATAAATGAATGTTTGTTAACCTCTTTAATTAATGATTCAAAACTTAGGAAAGGAGGTCGAAGAGTGTGAATTCTTAAGGGATCGGTTTGGATTCCCCGTACGAGAGGCGAAATTGAATTAAGGGCCCGTGGGAGTCCTAATATTGATCTGTTTACGTCAATAGGATCATTAATCCAAAAGATTATTGAGCCTTTTCTCGATAACTTCTTTTTATTTGTTTAAACAAAAGATTTTAATTAAACCTCTTCATTGAAGGTGTCTTCGAAGTCTCTTTTTATCCGGCTTAAAAATAAAAGAGGAGGAAAAACACCTTTTTTTAGTTCGTTTTTTAATTATTTTTCTACTCCAACTTAAAAAACTTGATTACTTCTAGGTAAAAATGAAGAACAGTAAATTTTAAAAGTGTCGAGGCTCCGGGATGAAATAAAGCTAATTTACGCTTGGTTACTTTTTGTTAGCTGCGGGAGATAAGGCTTTTTTAGACTAAAGCCTCTGTAAAAAGGAAGTATCTTCTTTTCTTTTCCTTTCTCATGTTCATTTGTTACGTTTTTTTTGGCTAAATCTACGTTTATTTTAATAAAATGAATCATAAGTACTTGTTTGAAGAGCTTCCAACGAAAAATTCCTTAAAGAGAAGTTACAATATAGGAGGGGGACGTACAACGGAGGGGGAAGTATAATGGAGGATGAAGTATAAGGGAACGAAAGTATAATATAAAGGAGGGGGAAGTATAAGGACGGGAAGTATAAGGGAGGGGATTTTTTTCCAAGTTTGTTATTTCGAAAAATTTTCAAAGTTTGTTTTTTCGAAAATTTTTCCGGGTTTTAACTTTTCTTTTTTAAATTTGCGCTTTTTTTTCTGAAAAATTTTCTTAGTTTTTTTTTTTTTAATTTTTTAAGTGTCGAGGTATAGAAATAATGGGCTCTTTGGCCTACGGATGTGCCTCTCGTAATGGGTAGAAGTATGAAATTTCTCCCTACTAAAAAAATATTAATAAAAAGTGGCAATTTTTTTACACCAAAATTCGCAAAAAATTTAAGGAGTAATTGGTGAAAATTTGGTGAAAATCGGACCTACGGTTCGGCCGCAGCGAATTTTTTAAAATTTCAAACAGACATATCTCCTCCATTTTTTCGAAATTCAAAAATCGCCCTCGTTAGTTTCTTGTTCACAGACTAAAGAAAATTTGGTGAAAATCGCTTCAAAATTGTGGCCATAAAGTGTTCTGGAAAAAATGCTACGGACGGCCGGCCGGCACCACAAACAAAGTTGAGATCGGTAAAGATCAATATTCGATTTGACCCTCCGGGGTCTGGAAGACCCTTCCCCAAAAACCCGACGTGGAGGGTATCACAATAACTTCTTTAACTTAAAAAAATGAAAACTTAATCCATATGCTTTATCTTTATTTATCTTCGGGAAAGATATGTTTTACGTAAATTTTTATTTTTGTGTGCAAATAGACTGTATATCTTGGAGAAATCGCGTTTTGTCCCTCATTCCGTATTCCTGCCAAGGGCGTAATGTTTGTCTTATTCCCCAAAATCTCTTGTTTACATGAAGGGCAACAACGTTAAGCCGAAAGCTTTCAGAATTCATTAAATACAATCAAAAAGAAAATTTATTCAAAGGGAAATTCACGTGTTTTCTTCTGAATTTTATAAGGTTATGACGTAGTTTTTTTTTTTTTTTTTTTTTTATCCTACCCACCAACCACTAGGGTCATCTCATATGACGTAGTTTAATGTCTGTTTTGAATTTCGGAGTGCAACGGAGCCCTTTTAGACCAACGGTTTTCGTCTTGAAAGGGACACTTTAATGAATAAATTCGGTACGCTGACATAAAAGGAAGTCCCCTTTTTATTCCAGCTGAAATAACCTAAATTTGTACAACATTCAAACCCAAAAGACCTCTCTTTTAACCAAAATTTCAAAGTGTAATTATTTCTTTCATAAACGTAATTTAAGGGCTTAATGTTGGAACTGGGAAATAGGGCTGAGAAAAAACTGAAATGACCTAGAGAGGATGACGCTTGAAAGGGGGATAGAGATCCTTTTCTTTAACTCATTTGTAGGCGCGGGCATTTTTCCTCCATCTTGGTTAAAGGATTACGACGAAACTATTCATCGGATTTTCTTTTATAATATGTTTTTGGAAAAAGCTCATCAAAAACTGCAAAATGGCTAGTGGTTTTTGTTGGAAAAAATTTTTTTGTTGAAAAGTAAGCTTTCCATTTTCCAAAGGAAAACTTTTTCGGAAAAACTGCTCCCAAGACCGTATAGACTTTCCAAAACTAAGGAGAACGAGCTTTTGTATAAAATTTTCCGACGACTTTTAGTGCTCAAATTTAGGAAAGTAATCTAACTTGGTTGAATTTTGAGGTCGGATCCGCCTTAAGAACAGCCGTGGCTGCAGAAAACCAACTTTAAATTCTATTACTTTCTATTGTTTGTAACTTCCTTAAAGAAGTTATTGTGATACCCTCCACGTCGGGTTTTGGAGAAGGGTCTTCCAGACCCCGGTGGGTCAAATCGATATTGATCTTTACCGATCTCAACTTCGTCTGTAGTGCCGGCCGGCCGTAGTATTTTTTCCGGAATATATTACGGCCACAGTTTCCAACCGATTTTCACCAAATTTTCACACAATCTTCCTGAATAGTTGAGCAAGAAATTTTCGTCGGTGATTTTAGTATTTCAAAAAAATGGCGGAGATATGCAAGTTTGAAATTTTAAAAACTGTAAAAACTGTTGTAAAAACCGTAGGTCCGATTTTCACTAAATACTCCTTATATTTTTTAAAAATTTTTGGTGTAAAAAAAATTATCAATTTTCTACATTAATTATCATTTTAGTAGGGAGAAATTTCATACGTCTACCCTTTATGAATGGGACCTCCCTTTGGCAAAAAACCCATTATTTCTACCTTAATACTTAAAAAAAAATTTGGAAAAAAAAGAAAACTTGGAAAATTTTTCGAAAAAAAAACTTTAATTTTTTGAAAAACTAAAAAATAAAAGAAAAAACTTCCCCCTCTGTTATACTTCCCCTCCCTTATAATTCCCCCTCCGTTATACTTCCCCTCTCTTGTACTTTCCCCTCCGTTATACTTCCCCTCCCTTGTACTTCCCCCTCCGTTATACTTCCCCTCCCTTATAATTCCCCTTCAAGAGTGTAGGGCATTTACAAATTCTCGTTCCTACCTGAATACGGGGCCTTAAAAACCTCGAGAAAGAAAGAAGCTGTAAGACAGACGTTTTTCCATTGTTTATTACACAAGGTTTTCCCTTTGGCATTACGTGTGCGGAGGCTATTTTTGTTATCTGGGCCGTAAATGGACGAAGAAGAGTGGAAAAGCAGTAAAAAAAAGGGGGGGCCGATAGGGTAGTGACTCTGGACTCATACAACGGGTTATAAAGATGCCACTCCCCTCCTACCATGAAAAAAAAAGTCTTTCTGTTTTCCCAACATTACAAATGCCATAAACTTTTTATTTCTATTTAATCAAATTTAGGATTAAAGAACTTTATAAACTGTTATTCGGACGGTTTCTGTTTACACGCAAACGATAAACTCGAAGGGTCTACGCCTAATGAAGGTGAACCTTTGTCCACCTTGGTCAACTTGGAGGCAACAATGGTTCCGTCAAACACTCAGCCCTCAGCAAACACCATTAACCCCCACTACATCTAATCTCTAATATATTCACCCTTCCATTTTACGCCAATTAAACCACTCGGAAAATTTCTCCATATTTAAAATAAGGTTGAAACAAATAAATTCAACCACCTTAAAGTCCCACTGGGTTAATAATTTAACCTATGTAAAAACCTATTCCCTAAAGTCATTTCCTAAAATATCCCTCTCGTCTTAGAGAATTTCCTTTAATGTTGCTTCCCTCAACAAATTACATTAAACCCAGTTAAGTCTCGAGTACTTTTTTTTCCACCTCCGAGATTAAAACTTGGCCCTGAGGTTCTACTCCATTTAACACTTCGTTACTCACGTGGACAAAGTTACAAGTTTACTCACCTCGGGTCTGGGCGGACCCGAGTATTTAAATTAGTGAATTATTGTCCAAAACGATGTAAACTTATTAAATACTCAATTTTTTTGATCACTTTTAACGTTTTTTTTTGATTTAATAAATTTCAAATTGGAAATCAATTATTTTGATTATTTAATGATGACTTGAAACTTGCTCCTCCAAAAGTGTATTCCTTCAATCTTACACTTTTCAAAAATTGATTGCATATATAATTAACTTCCAATTGCTTTTCAAGCTGCTTTTTTAAATAATTGAAATGCTTAATATTCTTACAAAAATTACACATTATGCAAAAAAATACGTTATATATTTGGAAATTGAAATTAAATATTCTAAAAATGCAGTATCAATTCATTATTTTTGTAACATGAATACTCACCTCGGGTCAAATTGACCCGAAATTATGTGGTTCTATTGGTTCAAGGAGTAAAATGGCGGGATAAAATGTCGTCATCGGGCCCCTACGGACCCGAGGTGAGTAACCACGTATCAATAAAAAAAGGGGAAATTAGAAAAAAAAAAATTATATTCTTGTTACGTAGTTACTCACGTCGGGTCAATATGCCTCTCTTAGCTATAAATTTTAGTATTAGAAAGTAAAACATAACCTAACAGTAGCTCTTATCAAATAAATAGAATAGATAAATCCCATTGGGCAATTTGAGAAGCATAAAATTAAGAAATATTGAAAAAACAGACAGTCGGGTCCCCAGGGACCCGACGTGAGTAACGAAGTGTTAAAAATCTTGAAGGGTTTATTATAATTAAGCTCTTTCGGTTATTTCATTGTGATTTCAGGGAAAGGCTAAGAATATTCTAATTAATCAAATTTTAAGATTTTAATTAAGACTTGAAGTCTTCAATCTGAAATTCTAATACAAAAGAATACATTGCGGTTTAAATTTATTTTTGGAAACCTCTGACCCTAAAATTATAAGGTTGAAAGTGCGTGAAATTGGCTAAATGGATTAAAAAGTCGGGCGAACAAAAGTTTTGCTTTTGAGAGGGGTGAGTAGAAGTGACCAGGTCTTCGACTAGCCCTTCTAAAAGGCAAAACTTACGCCCACCCCACTTTAAATTTGCCATTTTCCACGTTTCGGAAGCCAAAGAATTAATTTTCCCTTATACTTCCCCTCACTTACTCTTCCCCTTCCTTATACTTCTCCTCCGTTTTACTTCCACCTCCGTTATATAGTAGTTCATTTTTTCAAAATTTTAAACATTTTAGGCGTTAAAGTCCATCAAAAGTTGACCTTCTCCGTGTAAGAAGGTTATTGAAGTATAACCATTAAGAAGGTTAATTTTTAAAGGCTTGTAAATCGTAAACCGTTACAGATATTGAAAAAATGCACTAAATAAATCTGTTGGAAATTTAATTCTCTTTAATTTTTATTCTATTCTTTTCTCTAGGACGCACTGTTTTCAAGATAAATTTATTTAAAAAAAATTATTTTCCGAAAATGGTGCATCCTAGAAATAAATAATTAAGTACAAATTTATAGAGAATTAAATTTCCTACAATTTTATTTATTAGGTGTACAAAATGAAACTCAGCCACAGGGTAAATTTGAATTTTGTAGATTTTAGCCGAGTTTCATTTTGTACACCTAATACTTCCCCCTCCGTTATACTTCCCCCTCCGTTGTACGTCCCCTCCGTTATACTTCCCCCTCCTCTATTGTTACTTCTCTTTAAGGAAGTTTTCGTTGGAAGCTCTTCAAACAAGTACTTTCAATAACTATTTTCGGTAAATCTGTAATTTTTTTCTCCAAAAGGTGGCAAGTAAAGAAGAAAAATTATTTTATAAAAAAGCACTCGTCTTACAAATTTAATTAAAAGTTTCTCCACATGAGAAAGCGGATATAAATTCAGGTTTAATTAATTCCACCAATATTTTAACCCTCGGATAAAAAAAAAATTGTTTCCCTACTCTTGACTTTTAATTATTTTGGGGGAGCAAATACGAGCATTCTATATAAACCGACAGGAAATGGTTAAGGATCCAATTCGCCATCAACGCTCGAAAATTAACATTCATTATGCACTCCGGAATTGCCTCTGAATACGATGCAACCATGTAATCATCCACGTCTACCAACCAGAGTCCACTGTCCCACATTCAGACGTTCATTTCTGATTTATATACTAGTTTAGAAATGACTAAAACTACTCTAAAACTCAAAAATTAAACTGAAAGGCTGCGTGTGGCATTTTGGCGCTGATGCCAGATAACTGACAGTAAGGGCCAAAATGCGCCCTTAGCTCAAAACCAACTGTTAAAACTTAAAAAATGTTATTTATATCAATCTTATTTTCGTAATAACTTTTTCTTTTTGAGGGATTTATAAAACGACTGGGATTTTATATATACTTTAGCTTTACCCCGTTTGATTAATGGTTGTAAAGAAAAGGATAGAATGGAGGAAGTTATGGCAGACTATTTTCAAAAAAAATACCGCTATGCGCTTAGTGAAGACACACTAAAGAGGGAGATTTGCCAAGACGTCCAATAATCCCTTCATATTTCCAGACACTTTTTAAAGAAAGATCAACCTCTAATCGTTATGGAAAAATGTTAAAATTTTGTATTAAAATAAAAAGTTTTCTTTGTGAACTTCATCGTTTGTCGATTCGAAAAGTTTATTTTAACTTTGACACCGTGGATATTGGAGGATGGGTTGAATAATAATCATTTCGCGGAGACGTTACGCTCCGCCGTGTTTATTAACCCAGTTAGGTCTCTTTTACCTAAATTATTCTCACGTTAAAGGGATTATGGGAGTTTCTGTATTGTTTCAAGGGTGCATAAAACAAGGCAGACGATATCAATTTAAAAACTCCGGTCGAACTCGTTTAAAAGTTTGGGCGGAAAAAAACCAACATTTTTTATTTTTCTCTCTGTTTTTTGTTCTGTTTATTTTGTCGTTTTAATGTTTGTGGCTGTATTTTTAAAAGTAATGAATCTCCACTGATCGTCAATAAAATTTTCTAGGCTTTTACCTAAGAACAGAAGTTATCTCTTTTTCTTTAAAGGCTCGGCTACCCTGAAAAAGTACTTGTTTGGAGCTGGCCCCGACGGGAACTTACTTAAAGAGAAGTAACAATATAGGAGAGGGAAGTATATGTGAGGGAAAGTATAACGGAGGGGGAAGTATATGGGAGGGAAAGTATAACGGAGGGGAAGTATATGGAAGGGAAAGTATAACGGAGGGGAAGTATATGGGAGGGAAAGTATAACGGAGGGGGAAGTATATGGAAGGGAAAGTATAACGGAGGGGGAAGTATATGGGAGGGAAAGTATAACGGAGAAGGAAGTATGGTAGGAGAAAGAAGTATAACGGAAGGGGAAGTATATGGCCTAGGAAGTGTAATGGAGGAGGAAGTATAACGGAAGGGGAAGTATATGGCCTAGGAAGTATAACGGAAGGGGAAGTATATGGCCTAGGAAGTATAATGGACGGGGAAGTATAACGGAAGGGGAAGTATATGGCCTAGGAAGTATAATGGAGGGGAAGTATAACGGAGGAGGAAGGTTTTTTTTCCACAAATTTTCTATGTTTTTTTTTTTTTGTAAATTTTTCTCTAAAGTCTCAAGGTAGAAATAATGGGATTTTTGTCCAAGGGAGGTCCCTCACGGAAGGCGTGGAAGTATGAAATTTCTCCCTACTAAAATGATAATTAATGTTTTTAAAAAAATGATAATTTTTTTACACCAAAATTCGTAAAAAATATAAGGAGTAATTGGTGAAAATTTGGTGAAAATCGGACCAACGGTTCGGCAGCAGCGAATTTTTTAAAATTTCAAACAGACATATCTCAGCCATTTTTTCGAAATTCAAAAATCGCCCTAGTTAGTTTCCTGTTCACCGACTAAAGAAATTTGGTGAAAATTTTGGCCGTAAAGTGTTCCGGAAGAAAATGCTACGGACGGACGGCCGGCACCACAGACAAAGTTGATCAATATCGACCCTCCGGGTTCTGGAAGACCCTTCCCCAAAAACCTGACGTGGAGGGTATCACGATAACTTCTTTATGGTAGTCAAAAGTTTGCCGCATCCAATATTCAATCCCAAATTACGTTTTATGAGAGAATTAGTTCTGAAATATTTATTATTTCTTCTACGCTTTTGTCGAGTTTCGCCCCCTCCGGGCTACTTGGAAGTAACAGATGTCCCGAGGAAGGCCTTAAAAGTGGCAATTTATAATTCATAAATGAAACCCGACTCCCCGGCCTGTCTCATGACTTAAATATTAGTCACTACTCCTTCGGATAAACCACACAACTCCTAAATAATCATTCGATGTTAATTAGAGCAACAAAAAAATGTTTTTCCGCTGTATGATTTTCTCTTCTGACTTTGTGCAATTAGAAGATCAGAGGGCGATTGTGAGAGTAGCACCTTTAGGATATTTCATTAACTTCAATAATATAAAGTTTACTCAAGTTCCTTTGATCACGCCATCACTTTACCTCTCTCTATTCCGGATCAATCTTTAGTATCTTCCCTCCTCAACTACTTTAATTAATCCCAAGGACAACATTTTCAAAATCCTTTTAACAAGACACACAAAATCCTGACGTAGTTAAAAGTTTTGTGTTCCAAGGGGTTGAGCGGCTCCACGAAAGTTCCATCGGTTTCCTACTTTCCAAGGGTTTTGAGCCCTTGTCATCCTGTCCTCTGACAACGTTTATTTAATGACCCAGAAAGTATTTAAGATTTTTTTTTTAATTACTTGTATGTAGAGTTAATTTTCCGACAAAATAGTTCAGAAGTTTTTGACTTGTCGAGAAGCCAAAGGAGTGGGACCTGAAATTGGGACAAAAAGGCGGATCCGTCCACAAAATTCAAACAATTGTTAGACAGAGAGGGCCTAAAATTACTTTCCTATATTTGAGCGCTAAAAATGGTCGGAAAATTTTTTAAAAAAGCTATTTCTCCTTAGTTTTGGAAGGTCTACACGGTTTTGGGAGTTGTTTTTCCGAAAAAGTCTTCCTTTCGAAAATAGAAAACTCATTTTTTGACTAAAACATTTTTTTCCGAAAAACAGGTAGCCATTTTGTAGGTTTTGACGAGCTCTTTCCAAAAACATATTATAAAAGAAAATCCGATGAATAGTTTCGTCGTAATCCTTTTACAAAGATTTGGAGGAAAAATGCCCGCGCGCTTATGAAGGAGTCAAAGAAAAGGATCTCTGTCCCCCATTTCAAGCGATTGAATCTTCTCTAGGTCATATCAGTTTTGAAAGTATTTTTAGGGGCGAAAGTGCTGCGACCTCTTGTTTTTGAAACAAAATGCACGTGCGGCCTTCCCCTCCCTTTGTACTTCCTCCTCCGTTATACTTCCCCTCCTTTAGACTTCCCCCTCCGTTATACTACTTCCTCCGTTATACTCCCCCCTCCGTTGTACTTCCCCTCCTTTATACTTCTCCCTCCGTTATACTTCGTCTCTTTTATACTTCCTCCTCCGTTATACTTCCCCTCCGTTATACTTCTCCTCCTTTATACTTCCCCCTCAGTTATACTTCCCCCTCAGTTATACTTCCCCTCCTTTATACTTCCCCCTTCTTTATACTTATCCCTTAAATAACTACAAAAAGGGTCTCTTTTGGGCCACAGAACTCAAAAGCCCTTGGGGGTTCGCTCAGCCCGAAAAACATTGAAAAAAAGGTTCTTTATACTTCCCCTCCTTTATACTTCCTCCTCCGTTATACTTCCTCTCCTTTATACTTCCTCCTCCGTTATACTTCCCCTCCTTTATACTTCCTCCTCCTTTGTACTTATCCCTTAAAAAACGACAAAAAGGGTCTTTTTGGGCCACAGAACTCAAAAATCCCTTGGGGGTTCGCTCAGCCCGAAAACATTGAAAAAAAGGTTCTTTACACTTCCCCTCCTTTATACTTCCTCCTCCGTTATACTTCCCATCCTTTATACTTCCTCCTCCGTTATACTTCCCCTCCGTTATACTTCCCCTCATTTATACTTCCTCCTCCGTTATACTTCCCCCTCCTTTATACTTATCCCTTAAGTAACGACAAAAAGGGTCTCTTTTGGGCCACAGAACTCAAAATCCCTTGGGGGTTCGCTCAGCCCGAAAAACCTTTAAAAAAAGGTTCTTTATACTTCCCCTCCTTTATACTTCCTCCTCCGTTATACTTCCTCCTCCGTTATACTTCCTCCTCCGTTATACTTCCTCCTCCGTTATACTTCCCCTCCGTTATACTTCCCCTCATGTATACTTCCTCCTCCGTTATACTTCCCCCTCCTTTATACTTATCCCTTAAATAACGACAAAAAGGGTCTCTATTGGGCCACAGAACTCAAAAACCCTTGGGGGTTCGCTCAGCCCGAAAAACCTTTAAAAAAAGGTTCTTTATACTTCCCCTCCTTTATACTTCCTCCTCAGTTATACTTCCCATCCTTTATACTTCCTCCTCCGTTATACTTCCCCTCCGTTATACTTCCTCCTCCTTTGTACTTATCCCTTAAAAACGACAAAAAGGGTCTTTTTTGGGCCACAGAACTCAAAAATCCCTTGGGGGTTCGCTCAGCCCGAAAAACATTGAAAAAAAGGTTCTTTATACTTCCCCTCCTTTATACTTCGCCCCCCCCCTCCGTTATACTTCCCCCTCTGTTATACTTCTCCTTCGTTATACTTCCCCTCCTTATACATCCCCTCCTTTTTTAATTTGCCGAATTAAATTAAATTTGGCAAAACTTAACAAATAACAAGTTTAAAGTACTAGTTCGAAGAGCTTTCAACGAAAATTCCCTTAATGAGAAGGAACAATATAGGAGGGAGGAGTTTAAGGAGGGGGAAGTATAAAGGAGGGGAAGTTCAAGGAGGGGGAAGTATTAGGATGGGAACTACCAAATGAGGAGAAGATTAATTTCAAGCATTTAGACTAATTCCCATCTCTCTCCCGCTTCGCCTCACCCCTCTCAATGGCAAAACTTGCTTCCCACTTTGCTCTTGATGAAAAGTGGGAATCATTAGCTGGGAGGAAGAGTTGGGCGTAAATACTCATATTTGGAACATCATATTTGGCCTTAAGTTCTTAATTTCAAAAAATTTGTTTGTTTCAGACCGACTACGGACGTCATCTCGACTCAATAAGTCAAGAAGTCGAAAATTTCGTGATCTCCACAGCTCGAAAGTACATTTTGGCCAAAAACTTCGATCAGAGCGAAAAACTTCTGGACATCTGGTACAAATACGTCCGCTCTTCAAAAATAAGTAAGTTCTGACACTGAAATATCCTGAAAATTAAAAAGTCTACATCTTCGATAAGCCTCGAAATCAAAAACCCATAAAATCTCCTTTTTCTCTGGAATTATTCAAACGGAAATCGATTTGACGTGAATAAAATTAAAACCGAGGTTTCAATGCGATTAAACTCAACGCTCTTATATGTAGATCAATGTAAATTCGTACTGAATATAAAAGTTAAGAAAAATATTGTTGAAAAAAAGGGTGATTTGAAGGGATTGAAGAGAAGTGGGGTAATGAATTAATTCTTTTTTTAATTTGGAGAAATTGGGTAAAAAGTAATTTTGAACTTTCCACAATCTGCATAATCTCGTTTGATTTTTTTTTTTTTTTTCGCTCAAGTCTGATGTTTAAAAATTAAAATTTGATTTAGGTTGAGTTTGAGTTTCATTAACGTGACGAGTTCGGGGGGAGGATGAAATTTCTGAAGTCTGCCAAGTTGCGGGCGTAGGTAATGTCCGAAACTATCAAGGGTAAAACTTGAAAGCGGTTTCCACCGAACTAGAATTGTCAGAACCATCTGCCGCCGCCTCCTTTACCGCCTCCCCGTCAACATTCCAAGAGTTAATTACCTAGCTTTTCTTTGTGGCTCCCCAAACGCTCATTAACAGCGCTATAAAAATTTTTTTGGAGGATTTTAACTTTTTTTTTAGACTTTTAAGTAGAAAAACGATTTTCCCTGAAAGTATCAAAAACAGAGAATTTTCCATTAACTTCCTTAATTTACGTTTAAATGAAAATCCCCCTTTCCCTTCATCTCATTAAACATGTTTCCAACAATTTTTCCTTCGTTGCTGTTGGCGACACTGAAAACGTAGCTTATAAAATTTTTTATAGGTGACATAGGAATTGACTTTAGTCAAATCTTTGGCCTCATTAAGGGGATATGAGGGTTTTAAGTTGGTTGCTTTGTACATTTTTCGTTGAGAGCAACGGTTTTCGGTTTTTCCCTTTTATCTTGGAAACCGTCGCTCAAAACGAAAAAATGTCCTAAGTAAAAGTCGTAGCTACGAAAATTTACTACATAAAATATCTTATTGGTTTTTTCCGTCAGAGCAATATTTTAGGAGATATGAAGGTTTTAAGTTTTCAGACAGGCTCTGTAGGATTATTAGTTTTAACCTCATAACTCCTTAAATATTGCTCTTACGCAAATATTAAATAAAGAAATTTTTGTAGGAAATCTTTGTACCTACAACTTTTACTTAGAACATTTTTTCGTTTTGAGCGACGGTTTCCGAGATAGAAGGGAAAAACCGAAAACCGTTGTTAACAACGAAAAATTTGCAAAGCAACTCACTTAAGAACCCTCATATCTCCTTAAGTATTGCTCTGACGAAAAAACCAATGAGGTCTTTTTGTAGGAAATTTCCGTAGCTACGACGTTTACTTATGACATTTTTCCGTTTTGAGCGACGGTTTCCGAGATAGAAGGGAAAACCCGAAAACCGTTGTTAACAACGAAAAATTTGCAAAGCAACCAACTTAAATACATACTTCCATATCTCCTAAAGTATTGCTCTAACGGAAAAAACTAATAAGATATTTTATTTAGTAAATTTCAGTACCTACAACTTTTACTTAAGACATTTTTCGTTTTGAGCGACGGATTCCGAGATAGAAGGGAAAAACCGAAAACCGTTGTTAACAACGAAAAATTTGCAAAGCAACTCACTTAAAAACCATCATACCTCCTTAAACATGTTTCCAACAATTTTTCCTTCGTTGCTGTTGGCGACACTGAAAACGTAGCTTATAAAATTTTTTTATAGGTGACTTACAGGAATTGACTTTAGTCAAAGCTTTGGCCAATTTTAACAGCAGGATTGACAAAATAACAGAAATTGTCAGCCACCTTCCTCTGGAGTTATCAAAAAGTCTCAACTCAAAGTTGGCCAAATTGAGAAAAAATGTTGAAACGAACGGTCTTAAAGCTGGCGGAACTTTCGAATGGGTCGACAGCGTTCTCACAAAAGTAAAATTTCATCAGATCTTAGATGTATAATTTATTTAAATTTTAGTGTCTGCTAGAAGGCCATTGGTTGATTGTAGACAATGTCAATTTATGCAGCGGTGCAGTTCTTGACAGGTTGAACAGCCTCCTTGAAAGAGACGGAGTTTTAATTCTTAGCGAAAGAGGTATCGGTCCAAAAGGCGAAGTTATCATCAAACCTCATCCAAACTTCAGACTTTTCTTCACCATGGACCCAAAAAATGGCCAAATCTCAAGGTAAACATCAAAAATGAATCTTCATCTCTAAAATCTTTACAGGGCCATGAGAAACCGTGGTATTGAAATCTACGTCGAGTCACCATCTGTATCAACTTTGCATCCTCTTGATTTAGACAGTTTGCTCAACAGCTTAGGTCTTAAGTCGCACAATTATAAAAAAGCCGTCATCCACGTCCACAGTAAAATTGAAGAAAACTCTCTTGGTAATATAAAATATGTCTTTTTTTTAAAACTAATTGATTTTTAGGTTTTGAGAAGCCAAATATTAATCATCTGATAACAGCGACGTTTCTTGCTGTACAAAACTGGAATCGTGGGGCTTCTTTATGTTCATCGATACAAAACGCTTTTAATGAAATCTACATAAAGTCTAGAACATTAACAAAAGAGCACACTTTAGTTCAAATTGAAACTTTAAAAGAAGCAATGGCTGAAGTTCAATTTGTTTTAAAAGACACTGGAAGCAACACAGCCGACTGTTTTAGACCTGAAATGAAAACTTTATCAACGTTAAACATACAAGAAAACGTTCTTTTAACCTCCGTTAAGCAACAAGGCTCATTATTATTTAGTTTTCTCAAACTTTTAGAAATGGTCACAAAATCAAAATTGATGTCAAAGAATTTTTCTTCGTACATCCTTTCCGATTTGGTCGGCTTCAACTTATCCTCGGTGGACAATTTCGTGTATGATTTGGGCTACAGGATTTTGGATACTCTTCCATTTATAATAATATCGTTCTACAATTTGAGTTCTTTTCATGATGTAGAATATCGTCATCGATGGCTAGTCAATGTCATCGATTCCATGCCGAAGACACCAATGACAAAAAATATTTTTGACAAAATTATCCATATTTCAAACATAGTCGTCAATGTTTTAGCTAGCCAGTTGAATGAATCAAAACTTCCTTATGATATGAGGCAATACTCGAGAAAAGAGGCGAAAAGATGGTCGGACGAAAATAAAACGAACATTCTTGTTTGCTGTCAGGTCATCCTTGCTTGTAATTTTACCGACGGAGAATTAAAGACGAAAAAAATAAACTGGCGGTCGCTCACCATACTTCAGTATTCGAACGCCATCAAAAAGGAATTTTATCAAAACTACCTACTGATTTATTATTAATTTGTGAAATTGATACCTTCTTTTCTGAATTCGATCGCCTCTTCAAGACTATATTTACATCAAAATATACAGTTTTGAGTACAGAACAGGCTTGCCAATGGCTCTATTGTATCGCATGGAAATTTCGTTTCGCTTCCTGCGCCTCAAGACGACTTTTTTCCGGAAAAGAAAACTCTGCCACCAATATTCCACCAATTTCGGAAGATTCTGTCATGTTATTGATTCTCCATTATAAATGGTTCAGAAAACATACTTTACCTTTATTATTAGAAATGGTTCAGCAACATCCAACCCTGTAAGTATTTTCTTTTTAAATTTGAACTCATTTTATATAAATTTCAGTGAAAAAAGTGCTCAGCCGTTGCTGAAACTCATCGACAGATTTGACGCTTCAATTGAAATCGGAAAAATACATTTGGTCCCTTTAACACGAAAATTTACCAGGCAGATTAAACCTCCGTTGCCTCTCAGATCCACCGATCAATGCGACTCCAACAAAAAGCTTTATCTGTAAAAAAAAATTAAAAAGCGACAATTTTTACATTTTATTTTAGGTTTCATAATGTCTTGGACTTTTGGAAGCCCGATGTCCACAATATCGAAAGTTATAAAAACAACGTAAATTTTATCGCTTCTCCTGAAGGAAAAGCTGTTAGAAACAAAATGATCCGATGCAGCCAATTCGTTCATCAAGATAATATACAACCACAAGGTAGTTTATTAATTGAATAAATTCAATAGCAACCCAAGTAAATTGAAGAAAAGAGAATTTAAAAAAAGTTAAGCTCAAGTAGGATTTGAACCTATAACCCTTGGGTTTCTAGGCCAAGGCACCAAGTGAGCTATGGGAGTTTGAATAAAGCCGTTCAGTCTGTGAGATAACAACTAGGGTTGGGCGATATATTTGTGCCGATATATCAGTTTTCTTCCGATGTATATCGGATAAATTTTTTTTTCCAAATACCTATGACCGTTGCACGTCAAATTGGAGTAAAAAAACACTACATTATTTGAAATATAAATTCGTATTTTGAACGTTAGTGCATAAATTATGCATGAACGCAAATTTTAAAAGATATTCGCATGCGGCATTTTTGACCAAAATCCCCTATTTTGAAGGCATTTTTGACCAAAAATCCCCTATTTTGAAGGCATTTTGACCAAAAATCGCATTTTTTTACAGTTTTTGTGTAATAAACAACGGATTTAAGGCATTTTTCACAATTTTTGTCTAAGAAACAACAAATTTATGGCATTTTTCACAGTTTTTGTCTTAAAAACAACAAATTTAAGGCATTTTTGACCCAAAATAGCCTTTTCAAAGGCATTTTTCACAGTTTTTGTCTAAGAAACAACGGATTCAAGGCATTTTTGACCAAAATAGCCTTTTTTAAAGGCATTTTTCACAGTTTTTGTCTAAGAAACAAAGGATTTAAGGCATTTTTGACCAAAAATCCCTTTTTTAAAGGCATTTTTCACAGTTTTTGTCTAAGAAACAATGAATTTAAGGCATTTTTCACAATTTTTGCCTTAAAAACAACGGATTTAAGGCAAATGCCTTTAAAAAAGGCATTTTTCACAGTTTTTGTCTAAAGAAACAACAGATTTAAGGCATTTTTCACAGTTTTTGTCTAAAGAAACAACAGATTTAAGGCATTTTTCACAGTTTTTGTCTAAGAAACAACGGATTCAAGGCATTTTTGACCAAAATAGCCTTTTTTAAAGGCATTTTTCACAGTTTTTGTCTAAGAAACAAAGGATTTAAGGCATTTTTGACCAAAATCCCTTTTTTAAAGGCATTTTTCACAGTTTTTGTCTAAGAAACAATGAATTTAAGGCATTTTTGACCAAAAATTTCCTTTTTTAAAGGCATTTTTTATATTTTTGTCTACGAAACAACGAATTTAAGGCATTATTGACCAAAAATTGCCTTTTTTTTTAAAGGCATTTTTCACAGTTTTTGTCTAAGAAACAACGGATTTAAGTCATTTTTTACAGTTTTTGTCTTAAAAACAACTGATTTAAGGCATTTTTGACCCAAAATTGCCTTTTTTGAAGGCATTTTTCACAGTTTTTGTTTAAAGAAGCAACCGTTTAACTGCATTGTCTGGTGTTTTTTTACGGTGTTTTGGTCATTCATGTATAACCAGTGTTGCCGTTCTAGAAATATGAAGTGTACCAACCTAAATAGTAAAATGTACCAGTTTTTAATTGAATGTACCAAACGTTCTATGTATAATAATAATAAGGTAAGAAAGAATAATAATAATAAGAAGAAGGTAATAATCTGAACCAGGTAACCCTTACTTAACCTGAACTGCTTCGAAACCAGTTTATCCAACATCGTGACGAGACCTCCTCTCTCGGAGAGGACACACACTAGCCTGTAAACCTACTTTGGAGTTTGCCGTTTGGAAACAACGGGCGCTACTGGCGCTAAGGAGAATATATTAATATTTAATAGTCCAATTTATTTTATTTTGTACCAAAAGTAGTCAAGGTTGTACCAACGTACTTTTATTATAGAATGTACCAAATCTGGTACAATTGTACCAGGAACGGCAACGCTGTGTATAACTTTTCACCTAAAAACACCCATTTTACTGGATTTTTGGTATTTTTCCTCGAAATTTTCATCAAGGCTCCAGAGAACTTCTCCTTTTTTATAGTTTTTGAGGCGAAAATCGTCGGAATTATTAGCGTTTGCATATTATATGGCATATTTCGTCAATTTTTAGCGCATTTAAGTCCAATAATAATGGTGGTCGAGGTTTCGCTTGGCGGGGCGGAACGCTGCCACGTTCCTAGATAAAACTATTCTCCGATATATTGGTGCCACCAATATATTTGTTCCGATATATCGATATATTTTTATATATCGCCCATCCCTACTAAGAACCCGTCTCAATACGGCTTCCTTTTGTATAGACTTGGGCTAGAAACTCAAAGGTTGGAGGTTCAAATCCCACGGGGGGTCTACTTTTTTCTTCTCTTTTCATCTTTTAGCTGGTTTCCTGGAAATCAACCAATTTGTGAACTCCAACCAAATTTTATTGTTTATTTTTAGCGGAAGAAATGTTTTTTGAAGTCGAAACTTCTTTGACTTGTCGAGATACTGAAAATAGATCGACCAGTTTGGAGGAGTTGGCTGCAATTAAATTATGGCCTTTACAAGAACTTATCTGCCTTCAATTGAATATAAAACTAAGAAACTCTTTAGACTCTAACGAATTTAAACTTTTCTCATCATCGCTTTCCAATTGGTTTTCCAACGTCTCCTCCACATGTCCAATTTCTGCTGGAATCATTAAAGATATTTTATCAAACTATGATAACGAAAAAAAAGAAAATGGTTTACTTCTCTTCCTTTTAATGAGGCAGATGAACAACGCGATTTCTGTCCGAAATCCAACTTTATGTCTTAAATGGGAAGAATATTCCGATTCAGACGATTTAGAGGCTTTCAACAACAAAGTAATATTTTTTATCTTTTTTATTTTTTTTAATAATATTTATTTCAGGATTTTTACACCTTAAAATTGCCTTTATATTCATTATTTTTGAGTAATTTAATCTCAACTTTGTCTTCAAATTCATTAACTTTTGCCCTCCGATCTCACAAAATAACATCAAAAATGGTCTCAAATATGAAAACTCTTTTATGGCGTAATCTCCCAGCAATTTTTTCCAACAATTTAGACACAGAGTAAGTAAAATAAAATTTTATTATGATTTCATTAATTTTATTATAGAAAAAACGATGTTGAATGTTTGAAGAAATACTATCACTTCTTTATTGTGCAACTTCGTAAGTCGCTTTTGAATGAAGAGACGACTGAGAAGGACTTTCAAGATCCGAAGATGACTGATATTTTAATGGCGAACTTGATGAAATTGTCGTCTTTCGATCCTGACAATCTTAAAGGCATTCCAAAAACAAGCAAAGGCCAAACAAAGCTGATAACATCGATTATTCAATGCTTCAAAAGTTTGATAGACCTTATGGCTGAAATCGAAAGATCAGAACGCTCTTCCAGAATTAGCTTGCTGACAGGAAAAGGATGGGCATTGGTCGGACTTATACAGCTTCTTCTCTTTTCAAATTTAGAAACTGTCGACCCTGTACAGAAGCAGTCCTTAAAACGACAATATGCCATCGAAGAAGTATTTTTATCATCCATAATTTTTAAATTTTAAATTTTATTTTTCAGACTATCGAACTAAAAATGTATCTATGCATTGAAGCCCTAAATAAAGTCATTGTGGGCGACACCAATGATTGGCCATTTAAACAATCGCATACAGCTCGAATTGAATATTTAGAAAAGAAAAGTCAAGATTTAAATAAATTGGTTGCCGTCAGGCCATGTCCTTCTCTTTATCATAACATCGTCATGGTAAGTTAACAATAATAAAAATTGTAGGAAATTTAATTCTCTATAAATTTGTACTTAATTATTTATTTCTAGGATGCACCATTTTCGGAAAATAATTTTTAAAAAAAATAAATTTATCTTGAAAACAGGGCGTCCTAGAGAAAAAATGAATATAATAAAAATTAAAGAGAATTATATTTCCAACAGATTTTATTTAGTGCATTTTTTCAATATCTGTAACGGTTTAAGATTTACAAGCCTTTAAAAATTACCCTTTTAAAGGTTATACTTCAATAACCTTCTCACACGGAGAAGGTCAACTTTTGATGAACTTTAACGCCTAAAATGTTTAAAAATTTGAAAAAATGAACTAAATAAAACATGTAGGAAATTTAATTCTCTATAAATTTGTACTTAATTATTTTTTTCTAGGATGCACCATTTTCGGAAAATAATTTTTTTTTAAATAAATTTATCTTGAAAACAGTGCGTCCTAGAGAAAAAATGAATAGAATAAAATTAAAGAGAATTAAATTTCCAACAGATTTTATTTAGTGCATTTTTTCAATATCTGTAACGGTTTACGATTTACAAGCCTTTAAAAATTAACCTTCTTAATGGTTATACTTCAATAACCTTCTTACACAGAGAAGGTCAACTTTTGATGGACTTTAACGTCTAAAATGTTTAAAATTTTGAAAAAATGAACTAGGTGTACAAAATGAAACTCGGCTAAAATCTACAAAATTCAAATTTACCCTGTGGCCAAGTTTCATTTTGTTCATCTAATATTTTGAATTTGTTTCAATAATGTTTTTTTTAGGATGTTAAAACTCTAATCGACTATTTAACATCACCTGGAAAATTTTTGCCTGTTCTTGACCAATTTGGTGCTGCAAACACCAAAAATAAGGACAAAGAACAAATCGTCGCTGCGGCGAAAACATGGCTTTTGTCGATTCGATCTTTCAATGAGAAACTCTATCGAGATTATTTTTCAACCTATCCTGATATCGTGACTGCTCCACTTTTAGCTTCATCACAAGTAAATCACAAAAATGTCATTTTTCTTATATTATCTATGATTCTAGATAATTTATGGGATGGATCTAGCTGTATGTAGCACGATAAAAGAAACGTTGAAACAAGAGATTAGTTTGTCGTTGAGCATTCAAGAATGTTTGAGACGACTTTCTTTGTTTCCGATTCAAGATGCAGACGCCGTCGTAGATATCATCAAAATTTGCAATTCCGCCGACATTCTAAGCATAATGGAAAAATTCTCCGATTATTTTCCTAAATATGAAGGCCTAAATTTCAAACTGAAGTTAGCCAAAATATGCGTACGACTTGTAAAATGTCTTTCAAAAACAAATATGGTCAAAAATGTCTACGGCGATTTTATAAAAGTGTTGGATTTCGTCGTTTTTTCGTGGCAAAAGCTGCAGGAAGATGTCAAAATCAAAAATCTTCAAGAGCAAAGCATCTATATAAACAAGTAAAATTATAAAAATAAATTTTTATGTACTATTTTATTTTTTAGAATGACACCAATTCAGCAGGAAGAAGAGGAGACGAGAAAAAGTATTGCGGAGATGTTCCCGAGCCATCAAGATTTCGCTGACCTTGAAGGTCCAAAATCGCTTGAAGATAACCCCGAAGTATTCATAAAAGAAGAAAAAGACCAAACCACCCTCGATTTACAAGACATCAACGATATTTATTCTTTACATTCGCTGATCGTTTCTACCACAAAAAGTTCTCATTTCGTCCTCAAAAATAAAGACGCCGACGAATCAAATGATCAACAATTGTTATCAGAAAGGATGAAAATTTTTATAAATTTGATCAATGGATTATATTTAGGATGTGATAAAGAGCTTGATAGATACGCCATCCCTGGTTTGATCGTCATGGCGAATTCTCCGATTGATACCACAGAATATAAGATAAATAAACATTATAATTTTTATAAAGATTCCAATGTTGAAGAAGCTAAACAGTGTATATCGTTGATGAATGCCATTTTGAAGAGGGTGGAGTCTCTTTTGGATGAGTGGTCAGATCATCCGACTCTGAATCAGATAAAAATCGTTGTGGAACGAGTTGTCGGTTTTGAAATGACGAGTCCGTTGTCAAGATTTTTAACTGGATTAGAACTTCTTCTCGGAAAACTTCATGATTGGGAAGAAAATGCTCATGAAAAAGTTTCGCTGGCTTCCCACGCAGCGAGTTTGACGCATCAGATTATAGAGTGGAGAAAGCTAGAATTGTCAGCCTGGAAAGGTGCTCTTGACTCTGTTCTTATCAAAATTCAAGAAGACTCCTGCAAATGGTGGTTTCATCTTTATTCTTCTCTTACATCCTTCATCGAATCCGACCAATCAACCGAAGATTTCGTCTTTTCTTTACAATTTTTTATGGAAAAATCACCTTTAGGAGAATACTCGACAAGACTGAAGCTTCTTTTAACATTCCATCTTCATTCTCTCATTTTACCTACATCCAACAGACAAAAATCAGCTTCCAACATTTTTTGGAACTTATACAAATTTTATGGTCTTTTTGAAGATTCTGTAGCCAAAAAAATAAGAGAGATTTCAACCCCGATAGAAAAAAAACTGAAAGAATTTGTAAAAATCGCTCGATGGAATGATATCAATTATTGGTCGGTGAAAGCCGCCATAGAAAAAACACACAGCACAATATTCAAACATGTTAAAGAGTTTGAAAAATTATTAAAAGATCCTGCATCTGTCGCCATGGTTAAAATATCTGAACACAATTTGAATATTCCTAAATTGATTTCTAAAAACTACATAACAGAAATCGAAATTTTGGAAACTTACAAAGATAAAGAGACAGAAAAAATATTAGATAAACTCCAATTTTATGTACGAAAAAGTAAAAAAGTTGTTGAAAAATGTATTGAGACAAATCCGTATACGAAGCTTCTTGAAGACCTTTCATATTATGTTTCGTGCCTTGTAGAAACTGGGAAATTGATAGAAGAATTCAATTTAGATTTGCCTCAAGATAAAAAGAAAAAAGCAGCGAAATCGCTCCTTCAGCAGAAACGAAAAGCGGTTTCTGATTTATTCAGAACTTTGACTCAGTTAGGTCTTACGTACCGATCTGGACTTTTGATGTATGAAAGTAAAAATGTTGATTTCGCTGTTCAAAATCCGATCGATTTGAAATCATCTTTGGAGCAAATCGATCCCAGAAAAGGCGACCGCGATTTAATTTCATCATGGACGAATACAGAAGAACTTTTTTTAAATTCGGTCGCTCAGTGTGCGCAGTTGAAAATCGTTTTGGAAAAGCCGCACAAAGACTTAGGACCTCAAGTCACCGAAAGGATCAAAGGATTTTCATCTCATTTTTCAAAATTACTTCAAGATGTCAAAAATTCGCTGGGTGCGAATTCAGAAAAGTTTTTCTTACTTCGCTGCCAGTTGGCGCAGGTGAAAGACATCGATTTGCAAAATTTAGGCACCGTTGATTCCACCATTGACAATTTTAAAACGGAATTAACCTCAATTTTTGACGACATTCTCATTTGTCTCCCACAATTTTTAATGCTTCTAAACGCATGTCCAGAAAATTCCGAATCAATTTCCAGTCTGATTTTTGAATCACATTTTTCGAACAAAATGGTCAACGCTTATAAATTTGATGAAGAATGGGAGGAGACAAAGTTTAAAATTAAAACGACCATAACCTCATCAACTCGTCTTAAGGATAAATTGGCGAAATACGAAAGAAATTCAAATTTTTCAAAAGATTTTCCCAAATCTGGAGTTGACGTTATAACAAGTAAAAGCTTTCTCGATTTTATTGATGAATGCTTTGAAAAATTGAATGAAATCTGCTCTGATTTAATTCATATCCAAGAATCTTTTGGGTTAAATCTTAACGATGAAGTTTGCACAAATCCTTTGGTTGATTCACTTGAAAATCTTACGTTTAAAATCAAATTTTTAATCCAAGAATACAATGAAAAAAGAAACTTCAAGCCGATTGTGAAATCTCAAAAAACCGAAGTTTTTCAATCCAAACTTGAATCTTTAGCTCATAAAACTTTAATCGTTTTACAAAACATTTATAAAAATGAGCAAAGTGAAAATTCTGACGAATATCTGATTGATGGACACATAAAAGAGAAAATCATTGAAAATATTTTGAGCGATGTCGATAAATTGAGTTTGATGGAAGTGACTGATGGGATCGCTGAAATTTTCAATGTTTTGCCATCTTTAGAAGATGCTCAAATCGCCGAATGTCAAATGTAAGTTTAAAAAATTTTTTGAATGGCTTTTAATTTTTTTTTTTAGGATGCTGAGAAATTGTCTGCCATTGTTTGACCAGTTTATTTCAATCGCACAATATTTTATCACTCAAGAAACATTGTGTTTGAAAGTTTTATCTAGTTTACAGTCAACCCTTCTTTCTATTTTTATTAAATTTGGACGAAATGTAAGTTTTTCTTTTAAGGGGATATGAGGGTTTTAAGTTGGTTGCTTTGTACATATTTCGTTGTGAGCAACGGTTTTCTGTTTTTCCCTTCTATCTTGGAAACCGTCGCTCAAAACGAAAAAACGTCTTAAGTAAAAGTCGTAGCTACGGAAATTTCCTACAAAAAAGACCTCATTGGTTTTTTTGTCAGAGCAATACTTAAGGAGATATGAGGGTTCTTAAGTGAGTTGCTTTGCAAATTTTTCGTTGTGAGCAACGGTTTTCGGTTTTTCCCTTCTATCTCGGAAACCGTCGCTCAAAACGAAAAAATGTCCAAAGTAAAAGTTGTAGGTACAAAGATTTCCTACAAAAATTTCTTTATTCATTATTTGTGTAAGAGCAATATTTAAGGAGTTATGAGGTTAAAACTAATAATCCTACAGAGCCTGTCAGAAAACTTAAAACCTTCATATCTCCTAAAATATTGCTCTGACGGAAAAAACCAATAAGATATTTTATGTAGTAAATTTCCGTAGCTACAACTTTTATTTAGGACATTTTTTCGTTTTGAGCGACGGTTTCCAAGATAGAAGGGAAAAACCGAAAACCGTTGATCACAACGAAATATGTACAAATCAACCAACTTAAAACCCTCATATCCCCTTAAGTATAAGTATTAATTCTATTTGTCTTCAGGGATATAATGTGCCTGAAGAATTGATTGAAGATGGTGAAGAAGGTGAATCTGAAGAAACAAAAGGTGGAATGGGTCTTGGTGATGGCGAAGGGGAAAAAGACGTTTCAGATCAAATAGAAAGTCAGGATCAGTTGGAAGATGCCAAAAAACCCGGAGAACATGGTCAAGATGAAGATAAAGATTGCAAGGAGGAAGAAAAGGGTATAAACATGGATGACGATATTGGCGGGCATCTTCAAGATGTTGAGAAAAAGAAGGTGAAGAAAGCGGTGAGGAAGAAGAGGATAAAGAAGATCATGATAAAGAGATGGAGAAACTGAAAAAGGAGCTGAGACGCTAGATAAAGAAGTTTGGGGAAGCGACTCCGAAGAAGAAGAGGATGAAGCGAAACCAAAGGATGAAGAAGGCGATCGTGGGTCTGAAGAAACTCAAAAAGAATTATCCGCGAAAGACGATTCAGATCAAAAGAACCTAATGAAGAGAAAAAAGACGGTAAAAGAGAAGAGAAAAAGACGAAGTTAACGAAATGGAAGAAAATGGTATCGATGAAGACCATATCGACCCATATCATGGTAAACCTAAAATCTTAATTTAAATTCAACCTAAAATCAATATTTTAGCAAATATGCCACCTTCTCCTGAAGTCGAACCTTTGGATTTAGGAGACGATGAAATGGAAGTAGATGACGACATAAGTGAAAAATCAGATGAAGAAACTGAAAATCCTTTTGATATTGACCAAATGAAAGGTACTCATATTAATTTTTTTTTTTTTTTTTTCATTTTGTTTTTTAGAAAAAATGCCTGAAATTGAAGAAGAAAAAGAGGAGAAAGGCGAAGAAAGTAAAAGTGAAGAAAATGAGGATGGTGGAGAAGAAAATTTTGAAAAGCCTCATTTAAAACAAGATGAGGAAGAAGCTGAAGAAAAAGAAGATGAAGGTTCGATTTCTTAGTTATATTAGGTGTACAAAATGAAACTCGGCTAAAATCTACAAAATTGAAATTTACCCTGTGCCTGAGTTTCATTTTGTACACCTAATAAATAAAAATTGTAGGAAATTTAATTTTCTATAAATTTGTACTTAATTATTTTTTTCTAGGATGCACCATTTTTGGAAAATAATTTTTTTTTTAAATAAATTTATCTTGAAAACAGTGTGTCCTAGAGAAAAATGAATAGAATAAAAATTAAAGAGAATTGAATTTCCAACTGATTTTATTTAGTGCATTTTTTCAATATCTGTAACGGTTTACGATTTACAAGCCTTTAAAAATTAACCTTCTTAATGGTTATACTTCAATAACCTTCTTACACGGAGAAGGTCAACTTTTGATGGACTTTAACGCCTAAAATGTTCAAAATTTTGAAAAAATGAACTACTAGGTATACAAAATGAAACTCTGCTAAAATCTACAAAATTCAAATTTACCCTGTGGCTGAGTTTCATTTTGTACACCTAATAAATAAAAATTGTAGGAAATTTAATTTTCTATAAATTTGTACTTAATTATTTTTTTCTACGATGCACCATTTTCGGAAAATAATTTTTTTTTTAAATAAATTTATCTTGAAAACAGTGCGTCCTAGAGAAAAAATGAATAGAATAAAAATTAAAGAGAATTGAATTTCCAACTGATTTTATTTAGTGCATTTTTTCAATATCTGTAACGGTTTACGATTTACAAGCCTTTAAAAATTAACCTTCTTACACTGTGAAGGTCAACTTTTGATGGACTTTAACGCCTAAAATGTTTAAAATTTTGAAAAAATGAACTACTATGTGTACAAAATGAAACTCGGCTAAAATCTACAACATTCAAATTTACCCTGCGGCTGAGTTTCATTTTGTACACCTAATAAATAAAAATTGTAGGAAATTTAATTCTCTATAAATTTGTACTTAATTATTTTTTTCTAGGATGCACCATTTTCGGAAAATAAATTTTTTTTAAAAATAAATTTATCTTGAAAACAGGGCGTCCTAGAGAAAAAATGAATAGAATAAAATTAAAGAGAATTGAATTTCCAACTGATTTTATGTAGTACATTTTTTCAATATCTGTAACGGTTTACGATTTACAAGCCTTTAAAAATTAACCTTCTTAATGGTTATACTTCAATAACCTTCATACACGGAGAAGGTCAACTTTTGATGGACTTTAACGCCTAAAATGTTCAAAATTTTGAAAAAATGAACTACTAGGTATACAAAATGAAACTCTGCTAAAATCTACAAAATTCAAATTTACCCTGTGGCTGAGTTTCATTTTGTACACCTAATAAATAAAAATTGTAGGAAATTTAATTCTCTATAAATTTGTACTTAATTATTTTTTTCTAGGATGCACCATTTTTGGAAAATAATTTTTTTTTTAAATAAATTTATCTTGAAAACAGTGCGTCCTAGAGAAAAATGAATAGAATAAAAATTAAAGAGAATTGAATTTCCAACTGATTTTATTTAGTGCATTTTTCCAATATCTGTAACGGTTTATGATTTACAAGCCTTTAAAAATTAACCTTCTTAATGGTTATACTTCAATAACCTTCATACACGGAGAAGGTCAACTTTTGATGGACTTTAACGCCTAAAATGTTCAAATATTGAAAAAATGAACTACTAGGTGTACAAAATGAAACTCGGCTAAAATCTACAAAATTCAAATTTATCCTGTGGCTGAGTTTCATTTTGTACACCTAATAAATAAAAATTGTAGGAAATTTAATTTTCTATAAATTTGTACTTAATTATTTTTTCTACGATGCACCATTTTCGGAAAATAATTTTTTTTTAAATAAATTTATCTTGAAAACAGTGCGTCCTAGAGAAAAATGAATAGAATAAAATTAAAGAGAATTAAATTTCCAACAGATTTTATTTAGTGCATTTTTTCAATATCTGTAACGGTTTACGATTTACAAGCCTTTACAAATTAACCTTCTTAATGGTTATACTTCAATAACCTTCTTACACGGAGAAGGTCAACTTTTGATGGACTTTAACGCCTAAAATGTTTAAAATTTTGAAAAAATTAACTACTAGGTGTACAAAATGAAACTCGGCTAAAATCTACAAAATTCAAATTTACCCTGTGGCTGAGTTTCATTTTGTACACCTAATAAATTGTTATAAATTATTATTTTTTCAGATGAAGGAAAACCTGATAAAGGTGAAGTTGAAGAAAAAGAAGAACAAGTTGAAGAAAATGCTGAAGAACCCATGGAAGCTGACAAACCTTCTGAAGCTGTTGCTGAACCTAGTCAACAAAAAGAGTCCTCAAAAGATCAGGTTTGTTCATTTTATTTTTTTTTTATTTCTTATAACCTTTTTTAAAAGGTTTCTGGTGAACAAGATGATTCTAAAAGTGCAAATTTGGAGCCGATGGAAGCATCCGGTGAAGAGAAATCAGGTTCGGGAAATGCTGAAAAAGCAACTAAAGATGATGGAGGACATTCCGGTCAGCAAGGGATGAAGAAAAACGATGGTACAAAAGAGAAAGAAGAAAAACGTCATAGGCCGGGGGAAAGTGAGATTGAAAGAAGTTTAGGTGACGTCGACGAGCCTGTTAAAAAGAAAATGAAACAATGGGTGTTCAAAATAAAGCAGAAGAAGAAGAAAAGGAAGCAATTGAGCATTCTGAAGATGCTGATCTTTACCAGCACATACATGAGTCTAAAGAAACAAGTTATGATGCTCAGGTTATCGACACAGCAACTCAAGATCAAGCAGAAAAGAAACCTGTCCCTGACAACGAAGGTGAAAAAGAAGAAGAAAAAGAGACCATGGACATGCATGAAGACTTACCTGAAGAAGAAATCCAAGTTGATAAATTGCCATCAGAAAAGATAGGCGATAAACAAAAAGAGAAGAAAGAGAGCAAAAAAGGTGATGGTGAAGCTGTGGAAGATGCCAGTGTTCAGGTCGAAGGGGAAATTATTCCTACAGTGAATGTTCCCAGGGGTTCGGAGAGCAGTTATCATACTAGACTTGAAGAGCTTACAGTGGAGAGTTTAATATCTGAAAGCCAAATTCAAACGTTGCGTCAAGAACTGGAGAATCAGTTAGCCTCATGGAGTCAACCTCCTGCAGGTCCAGATGCAGTTTCAGCCTGGGAAAAACTTTGCACAGTCACTTCATCTTTAGCTCGAGATTTAAGCGAACAGCTACGTCTCATTTTAGAGCCAACCACAGCATCCGGATTAAAAGGCGATTTTAGAACCGGAAGAAGAATCAACATGAGAAAAGTCATTCCTTATATTGCCAGCGAATTTAGAAAAGATAAGATCTGGCTTAGAAGAAGTAAGCCATCTAAAAGAGAGTATCAGATCGTTCTTGCTGTCGACGATTCTTCATCTATGGCTGACAATCATTCCAAAGAATTGGCTTTTGAATCATTGGCATTAGTAAGCCGGGCGTTAGGTTTGCTAGAAGCTGGAGATCTTGCTGTATTGAGTTTTGGAGATACAATCAAAGTATTGCACAAACTTGGTGATCCGTTTACAGAACACAGCGGTGCCGCTTTGCTTCAGCAGTTTTCATTTGATCAAAAAGGACAAAGATTGGTGCTTTGGTCGATCATGCTGTTTCATTATTGTCTACTAGCTCAAGACGAACAGATGCAGATTTAGCTCAGTTGCTTCTCATCGTTTCTGACGGAAGAGGTGTCATGTCTGAAGGTGAAGCATCCGTCATTGCAAGCGTCCGTCGTGCCAAACTTCAAAACGTCTTCATGGTGTTTGTCATTATCGACAACCCCGAATCAAGAGTACGTATGTCCATTTTTCAAAACAACTTATAACCTTCTTTTTCTAGGACTCAATTTTGGATATAAGACTGCCTTGTTTTAAGGATGGAAAACTCCTCGGGATCACCTCCTATATGGATAGCTTTCCATTCCCATTTTATCTTATTTTAAGGGACATCAACAATTTACCTTCAGTCCTAAGTGATGCGCTCAGACAGTGGTTCGAGTTAGTCACAAATGCTCGTTCAGGAACTTAGTTATTATTTCATTAAAGTCAAATTTAATTTTTTAATTGTATACATATTTATAGGAAATAAATGATGTTTTTGTTTACAATTTTTTTTTTGTAACCTATTGATTATAGATAAAACTGTTGTTAAATCCTCAGATTGTTGGTAAAACTATCGTTAAATCGTCAGATTATAGATAAACTATTGTTAAATCCTCAGATTGTTGGTAAAACTATCGTTAAATGCTTTGATTATCGTTAAATCAGATTATAGGTTAAGGAGGTATGATGGTTTTTAAGTGAGTTGCTTTGCAAATTTTTCGTTGTTAACAACGGTTTTCGGTTTTTCCCTTCTATCTCGGAAACCGTCGCTCAAAACGAAAAAATGTCCTGAGTAAAAGTTGTAGGTACTAAAATTTACTACATAAAATATCTTATTAGTTTTTTCCGTCAGAGCAATACTTTAGGAGATATGGAAGTATTTAAGTTGGTTGCTTTGCAAATTTTTCGTTGTTAACAACGGTTTTCGGTTTTTCCCTTCTATCTCGGAAACCGTCGCTCAAAACGAAAAAACGTCCTAAGTAAAAGTCGTAGCTACAGAAATTTCCTACAAAAAAGACCTCATTGGTTTTTTTGTTAGAGCAATACTTAAGGAGATATGAGGGTTCTTAAGTGAGTTGCTTTGCAAATTTTTCGTTGTGAGCATCGGTTTTCGGTTTTTCCCTTCTATCTCTGAAACCGTCGCTCAAAACGAAAAAACGTCCAAAGTAAAAGTTGTAGGTACAAAGATTTCCTACAAAATTTCTTTATTCATTATTTGCGTAAGAGCAATATTTAAGGAGTTATGAGGTTAAAACTAATAATCCTACAGAGCCTGTCTGAAAACTTAAAACCTTCATATCTCCTAAAATATTGCTCTGACGGAAAAAACTAATAAAATATTTTATGTAGTAAATTTCCGTAGCTACAACTTGTAATTAGGACATTTTTTCGTTTTGAGCGACGGTTTCCAAGATAGAAGGGAAAAACCGAAAACCGTTGCTCACAACGAAATATGTACAAAGCAACCAACTTAAAACCCTCATATCCCCTTAAACTGTTGTTGAATCGATAGTTTTTTGGTAAAACTATTGTTAAATCGTCAGATTATAGGTAAAATTGTTTTTGAATCCTCAGATTGTTGGTAAAACTATCGTTAAACGATAATCTAAGGATTTAATTACAGTTTTGCCAACTATCTGAGGATTCAACAACAGTTTTACCTATAAATCTGACGATTTAACGATTATCTAAGGAACTACTAACCTAAAAAATGGGTTTTTTAGAGTGCGAGCAAATTAATCTTTATACACTGCAAACCACACTTTAAAAAAAGATGTTATCCGAAGTACATTTAACAAAAGTTCAGGTTTTGACATGTTTTGACATGCAATTAGGTTATGTTAGCTTTTCTTTCATAGCAACGCAAACTATTTAGGCTTTCAGATTAGTCGTGGACCCTAAACAAGGTCTGGAAGTACGAAAATATAGGTCATTCTGCATTTTCACATCATTCTGCTATAGACAGGGAAAGTTCGGCGTTTTGACAAAGCCAGTTTTAATTGGCTAGAATCGCCCAAGGTATCTTATTGGTTAACTTTAGTTGGAACTTAACCAATCAGGTTGCCCGTGCTCCGTCCATATCCGGAGGAACACATCACGGCCGCAATTTTTATCCGATTTTCACTGCATTTTCCTTTCGTTTGGAGAGATTACTATTGTGGAAAAAAAAATTGTTATTTGCCAAAACTGACTGCTTTTTCCCCACCTTATTTTATTATCCAGTTTTTTCCTATAAAAAATACTACTTGAAGAACGGAGGACTTTTTTTTTATTCTAGAAGGAAGTCAACAAGGAAGGGAGCGTTTCATAGTTAAAAATACATATAAAGAATATGTAAAAAAAGTCAACCAGTCCCCTCCAGGGTCATTAACTTTTGGCTGGACGGCACTCTTAAGTTCGATCGTAGTGCGAAAGGTTGTACTCTACTAAGAAGCCACTAATTATAACTTACGGAAAAACAATGAATTCAGAAGTTTTAGTTCGACTAAATAACGTTTTCTACAAGCATGGACTTAATTGGACCTTACAAAACTTTCATTTGGAAATTCATAAAAGTACTATGTAAGTTATCATACAAACAAAATTAAACCATAAAATAAACTTGATCTTTATTTTATGAGTAGGTACTAATAAAAAATTTAATTATAGGTATTAACTTGCTTAAAGAAGTTATTGTGATACCCTCCATGTCGGGTTTTTGGGGTCTTCCAGACCCCGGAGGGTCAAATCGAATATTGATCTTTACCGATCTCAACTTTGTCTGTGGTTCCGGCCGGCCGTCCGTAGCATTTTTTCCGGAACATTTTACGGCCAAAGTTTCCGACCGATTTTACACAACCTTTCTGAATAGTCGAACAAGAAATTATTGTCTGCGATTTTTGAATTTCGAAAAAATTGCGGAGATATGCACGTTTGAAATTTTAAAAAAGCGCTGCGTTGCGTTGTTCCGATTTTCACCAAATCGTCGCGTTAGTTCTAACACCGGACAAGTCATTTTTCCAAGGTTTTAAAGAGAGCCAAAATACGGATTAATTTCTCATTGGAATCAATGCATCACCTGTTGGCTAAATCGTGAACTGCGCGTTTTCTGTTGGTAATAGGGTTAAACTACCAACGGAATTCGATCCACTACAAAATTTACCATCAGAAACAATGCCTAACTCACAATTGATTTTAAAAAAATGACTTATCCGGTGTTACATCTAACGCGACATAATACTCCTTATATTTTTAAAATATTTTGGTGTAAATTATCAATTTTCTATATTAATTATCATTTTAGTGGGGAGAAATTTCATACTTCCACCCGTTACGAGAAGGACCTCACTTGGGCAAAAATCCCATAATTTCTCCCTTGATACTAATGAAAATTTTCGAAAAAAAAAACCTCGGAAAATATTTGGAAAAAAAACTTCGAAAATTAAAAAAACCTCTGTTACACTTTCCCTCCTTTATACTTCCCCCTCCGCTATACTTCCCCTCCTTTGTATTTCCTCCTCTGTTATACTTCCCCCTCCGTTATACTTCCCCTCTTTTGTACTTCCTCCTCCGTTATTTTTCCCCTCCTTTATACTTCCCCCTCTGTTATACTTTCCCTCCTTTATACTTCCCCCTCTGTTATACTTTCCCTCCTTTATTCTTCCCCCTCCTATATTTTTACTTCTCATTAAGGAAGTTTTCGTTGGAAGCTCTTCAAACATGTACTTTTTTCATTTGGAGAATGTTATTAATCTGTCTCGTAAGCTCCATGTTAAAATTGATGCACGGTCAAAACCTAGTGCTGTTCTTGCCCTCACTCCTCTAGATAAATAAAATGTTCACCCTAATCTTCTCATTGAGGGGAAAAAATCTTTTTCTTGAAAAAGACACTAGGAAAAAAATTGGGGATCCTATTTTCGCCCGTTCCGTGTGGCCTGTCTGTGCGAAGACTCATTTTTTTCCTCCTTGATACTGAAGAAATCTTTTCATTAGGGAAGAAATATTAATTACGCTTCTTCCTGGAAGTTCCCGAAGGCCCATCCATGAATGCATTTCCATTGTTTTTATGCCAATAAATACATATGCAAAAATTAACTAACCCCCCTCCAGCGTCGTTAAGAGATAGACTTCTGATACTTAAGTGCAGTGAGAAACGTTCCGTTCTAGTGCTTTTCTTTTAACCGATTTTCTCATCACTCCCGTTTTCCAAAAATTCTATTTTTACTTGTAAAGTTTTAATAAAACTATGGATTCAAAATTGCTAGTTCAACTAAAAAACGTCTCCTACAGGCATGGTCATGATTGGATCTTAAAAAACTTTAATTTCGAAATTCGTAAAAATTCTATGTAAGTTGTTATACCAACAAACTTTTTTTTTTCTCCTAAAATACGTAAAAATTGACCTGGGAGACCCAATTTGTTTTTAAACACTTATTTATTCCGAGGATTCAAACCATCATAAATTCAAGCACTGGTGGTAGATTTTTTAATTCGGTATTTTTAAAGTTGTCATATGAATAAACAAATCAACTTGAAATATAGGAATGCGATAGCGTTCCGCCCCGCCAATAGTGTATGTCTACTTCACGTCACGATTTTCGTTTTTCGGGTATCTGGATCTCAGCACCCTGTATACCTATCGACTTCAAATTTTATGCATGTCTTCTCTGATTCGATATGAGTAAATGCTGAAAATTTCAAGTCGATCGGTTTACTGGGTGCCGAGATATAGAACTCTGAAAACTCTCTTTCTTCTTCCTGTTCAATTAGCCAGGGCTGCAGCCTCTCCTAGTGCACCGATTGACTTGACATTTTGCACAGAGCTTCCTTTAGACTTTCTTCAGTACCCTGTAAAACATTCAACCCATGATCTCAACCTAAAAAAAAGTTATGAAGAAAAAACTAAAATTTTATGGTAATTTTCCTACTTTGACGGGTCGACAGCCTGGGTGACTGAACCAATCGACTTGAAATTTTGCACAGAGCTTCCTTTTGACTTTAGCCAATGCCTTTTGAAGGATTTTACCCATTATCAGAACCCCCCCCCCCCCAAAAAAAAATAAAATAAAATAAAATTTTATGGTAATTTTCCTACTTTGACGGGTCGACAGCCTGGGTGACTGGATTAATCGACTTGAAATTTTGCACAGAGCTTCCTTTTGACTTTAGCCAATGCCTTTTAAAGGATTTTACCCATTATCAGAACCCCCCCCCCCCCCAAAAAAATAGGGTACGTTTTTCCGCAGTAAAGGGTGCCTATCCTGGAGGACTTAAACATGAACTTTTGCACTCTATTTATAGTGTGTCTAAAATCCCGAAAATCCCTGAATAGATGCTTGTTTACAGTCTCTGCGCAGGGTTTCCTCCTTCAATATTCTGTTAATTTTCTAAAAACTGTGTTATCCCTGATGAAAAGCAATTCGGTTCCACCAAGGGGAGCTTTGAAAACGGGAGCAAGGGCGCTCCATCTCTTTTCTCTACAGTGTACATCGGAGGGCGGGGAAGTTGATATTATAACATTTTCTGGCTGCTGTAGAAGAGTTTTTGCGAGGCGAAGTATTTTTTATAGCTTTAAATTACTAATTCGAAAAGTAAAAGGAGTTCTTATTAGTCGACATTTAGCGATGCAGAAGGTGTAGACGCTTTGCGATAGTTGGGATCCTAGGATAAAGACTATTGACATTAAAAATGGCGTCTCTGGCCAATTTTAACAGATTTTAGGGGTAAATAGGCGTCGCGGTGGCCGCGCGTGTTAAGGCGTTAATCCCAAACATTGCGATACAGTCCACTTCGGTTATAGTAAATCCAAAAAAGTCCCCTAATTTTTTTACTATAACCGAATTTTTACTATATCCGAAGCTCAAAAATTTATGCCTATAGGCTGATTTTTTTAATACCAAAATTTTGTCAGCAGAAAGTGTTTTTAATAAGACTTCTTAACTTCCTTTAAGAAGTTATTGTGATACATACCCTCGACGTCGGGTTTTTGGGGAAGGGTCTTCCAGACCCCGGAGGGTCAATTCGAATATCGATCTTTACCGATTTCAACTTTGTCTGTGGTTCCGGCCGGCCGGCCGTAGCATTTTTTTCCGGAACACTTTACGGCCACAGTTTTCATCCGATTTTCACCAAATTTTTACACAAATTTCTTTAGCCGGTGAACAAGAATGTGACGAGGGCGATTTTTGAATTTCGAAAAAATGGCGGAGATATATCTGTTTGAAATTTTAAAAAATTCTAAAACCTATGTCCGCTTTTCTTATAAAGAATCATTACGAAATTTCCGTTAAAATTTTGACATTCACTTTCAACGGTCAAAAATATTTTAAGGGCTTAGACGCTTAATAGTGATTTTCCCTACAGTTTTAACGAAAAGCCACCTTAGGGAAATAAAAGAAAAATTTATACCTGACTCCTTTGCAAAACCCAATTTTCGTAAGAGTATTGACAAAATAATATTCCACAACGGATTTTTTCTCTCTTTTTTTTTAATTTTAATTTTTTTTTAATTTTATCCGAAGAAAAAATCCTGTATATGACCAATTTTTTTTTACTATAACCGGATTTTTAGTAAATCCGAATTTACTATAACCGGATAAATTAATGGAGAACTAAATACAACTGAACCGGGACCCAGAATATTTTACTATAACCGAATTTTTACTTTATCCGAATTTACTATAACCGAAGTCGACAAATTGAACCCAATGTACCTAAATGAACTTTTCCGACGGAAAACACCACTGACGCGAGGGTGAAATAACCTCAGTAGTTGAAGACGCCCTCTTAAAAAAAAAAAAAAAAAAAAAAAAAAAAAAAAAAAAAAAAAAAAAGGGGTAAATAGGGCTAAAATTCTGTATTTTTTCAATAAAAAGTTGAAATCTTCTCAAGCAGATCATAAGAGGCTTTTATCAGTGACAGAACTGCTGTTTTCATTGGTGCAAAAATTTTATTTTCAGCTACAGCCTTCTGGGGCCGAGCGGCGCCGGAAAGACGACGGTCATCGGAATCATTTTGCGAGAACTTCAGCCACAGTACGGTGAAATTCAACTAAATGGCATCACGTCAAGAAAACATTTTGGATACATGCCACAAGTGAGCTTTAGCAAAAAAATCCAATAATTAACCAATAACGGAGGAAGAATTGTGATAACGGGTATCTCACGACACGTTTCGGCTTAAAAAGCCTCGTCAGGTGAGCCTCTATCACAATTTCTCTGGCCCTCTATCTCCGAGATCTCCATTATTGGTTAATTATTTGATAGTAAAATCATCCTTTTGCGGATTACAAATAATGTATCCAAAAAATTTAAAAATCAGACTAGATTATTAAGGGTTATTGTGAGGGAGAGAGAATGAAAAAACGGATATTCCACGACCGGTTTCGGCGTAATACGCCTCTTCAGGTGGACTATTTCCTCATTTTTCACTCTCATCTCATTTTCTACTTGACCTACTTGACCTACTTGACACATAGTAAAGTAGAAAATGAGATGAGAGTGAAAAATGAGGAAATAGTCCACCTGAAGAGGCGTATTACGCCGAAACCGGTCGTGGAATATCCGTTTTTTCATTCTCTCTCCCTCACAATAACCCTTAATAAATGATAAAATTCATTGATATTTCCCTGATAAAAGACTAGATTATGTCCTTTAAAAATCTACAATGTCAAATTTTTTTTTTTTAAGGAAGCTTTTTTTTAAACGACCTTAAAGTGAATAACGACATTTTAGCGAATGAGTCGAAAAGTTTTCGTTTTTTTTAAATCGTCGATTTTTTGAAACTAATAAAATAGCTGAAAGATACCATAAGATAAAACAAGAATTTCTGCTAACCCACGTCTTCTCTCAAGGACGCCTGCTCTTCAAATTATATTACCTTTGTTTGTTTTTTTTAATGAAAATTATAGAATCCAAACGCCATGAAAGCGCTTTTTCCTTAAAGTAGTTATTGTGACACCCTCCACGTCGGGTTTTTGGGAAAGGGTCTTCCAGACCCCGGAGGGTCAATTCGACCCTATACCGATCTCTACTTTGTCTGTGGTTCCGGCCGGCCGTCATTTTTCCGAAAAAACTTTATGGCCACAGTTTTCATCAGATTTTCACCAAATTTTCACACAAATTTCTTTAGCCGGTGAACAAGAATGTAACGAGGGCGATTTTTGAATTTCGAAAAAATGGCGGAGATATGTATGTTTGAAATTTTAAAAAATTCGCTGCGGCCGAACCGTTAGTCCGATTTTCACCAAATTTTCACCAATTACTCCTTATATTTTTAACGAGTTTTCGGTGTAAAAAAATTGCCACTTTTTAATTATTAATTTTTTTTAGTAGGGCGAAATTTCGTACTTCTACCCATTACGAGAGGCATATCCCTAGGCCAAAGAGCCCATTATTTCTACCTTGACACTTAAAAAAATTTTCGAAAAAAAGAACTTAAAAAATTTTTCAAAAAAAAAAAAAGAAAAGGAAAACCCGGAAAATTTTTCGAAAAAAAACTTAGAAAATTTTTCGAAAAAACAAACTTGGAAAATTCTCCTTTATACTTTCCCTCCTTATACACCCCCTTCCGTTATACTTTCGTTCCCTTATACTTCCCCCTTTCCCCCTCCGTTATACTTCACCCTCTGTTATACAACCCCTCACTTAAACTTCCCCCTCCCATATACTTCCCCTCACTTATACTTTTCCCTCCCATATACTTCCCCCTTCCATATACTTCCCCTCCCATATACTTCCCACTCCGTTATACTTCCCACTCCGTTATACTTCCCCTCCCATATACTTCCCCTACGTTTTACGTCCCCTCCGTTATACTTCCCCCTCCTATTATATAGATACTCCTCTTTAAGGAAGTTTTCGTAGGAAGCTCTTCAAACGAGTGCTTTTTTAATGAAAATTATAAAATCCAATCGCCATGAAAGCGCTTTTTTTCCAGAACCCTTCATTGTTTGACGATCTGACAATCAAGGAATCGCTCATATATTATTCTTACCTGTTCGGATTGGGCGGCCGAATTCCGGATGAAACGAAAAAGCTTCTGGACATTCTGGACATTCAAAACCTAGATATTCTAACTAGATATTTAAGGTTTGCGCTTTTTCGGTTTTGAATTTACTTAATTTTTGACGTTTTAGTGGTGGTCAACAAAGAAGAGTAAGCTTCATTATAACTTTGATACATGAGCCTCATTTTTTACTTCTGGACGAGCCAACCGCCAGCCTCGACTGTCTTCATTCCGAGAGGTCTTTTAGTTCACATTTTTTGACAAAAAACTTAATTTTAATTTTTAGCATTTGGAAATATTTGTTAAACTTGAGAGAAAAAGGAACGACAATATTGTTGACGACACACTACGTCCAGGAAGCGATCAATTCGACCCAAGTAACCTTCGTATGGGTTAATAATTCACCGGTTTTTTTTTTCGACCTTTCAGATTGGCTTTTTGAGAAAAGGAAAAATAATTATAGAAGGAGACCCATCCACGATGATCGACAAATATGATACAAACGATTTCGAAGAGATATTTTTAAAATTGTCTTTAACGCAAGAGAGTGAACAAGAGGATAATGCGATGGTAAATTCTGTTATAACCTTCGGTTTGAGTATTCTGATCAATTATCCCACTTCTGATATCGGTTATCCCACTACTGATATCGGTTAGCCCACTTCTGATATCGTATATTCGTATACCCCATTTGTGTTGTCGTTTATCCCACTACTGATATCGGTTAGCCCACTTCTGATATCGGTTGTCCTACTTTTAATATCGGTTAGACCGCTTCTGATATCGTATATTCGTATACCCCATTTGTGTTGTCGTTTATCCCACTTCTGATATCGGTTATCCCACTACTGATATCGTTTAGCCCACTACTGATATCGGTTGTCCTACTTTTAATATCGGTTAGTCCGCTTCTGATATCGTATATTCGTATACCCCATTTGTGTTGTCGTTTATCCCACTTCTGTTATTTCAAAATTGCCGCAGGGCTTTAAAATATCCATCTTCTGATATCGTTTATCCCACTTCTAATATCAGTTATCCCACTTGCGATATGGGTATCCCAATTATAATATAGTTTATCCCACTTCTGATATCGGTTATCCCACTTCTGATATTTCAAAATTGCCGTAGGGCTTTAAAATATCCATTTTCTGATATTGTTTATCCATTTTCTGATATTGTTTATCCATCTTCTGATTTCGTTTATCCCACTTCTGATATCGTTTATCCCACATCTGATATCGGTTATCCCACTTCTAATATCGGTTATCCCACTTCTGATTTGAGTATTCCGATTATGATATGGTTTATCCCACTTCTGATATCGTTTATTCCACTTCTGATATAGGTTATCCCACTTCTGACATCGTCTATCCCACTTATATTAGTATATTCGTATACCCCATTTGTGTTGTCGTTTATCCCACTTCTGTTATTTCAAAATTGCCGCAGGGCATTAAAATATCCATCTTCTGCCATCTTCTATCCCACTTCTGACATCGTCTATCCCACTTCAGATATCAGTTAGCCCACTTTTTGTATTAGTTAGCCCACTTCTGATATCGGTTATTCGACTTTTACTATCGATTATTCCGCTCCTGATATCGTATATTCGTATACCCCAACTTCTGATATTGTTTATCCCGCTTTTGATATAGCTTATCCCACATCTGATATCGTTAATCCCTCTTCTAATATCGTCTATCCCACAACTGATATCGTTTATCCCACTTCTGATATTGTTTATCCCGCTTTTGATATAGCTTATCCCACATCTGATATCGTTCATCCCACTTCTGATATCGTTCATCCCACTTCTGATATCGTTCATCCCACTTCTGATATCGTTCATCCCAAATCTGATATCGTTCATCCCACTTCTGATATCGTTCATCCCACTTCTGATATCGTTCATCCCACTTCTCATATCGTTCATCCCACTTCTGATATCGTTCATCCCACTTCTGATATCGTTCATTCCACTTCTGATATCGTTCATCCCACTTCTGATATCGTTTATCCCACTTCTGATATCGTTCATCCCACTTCTTATATCGTTCATCCCACTTCTTATATCGTTTATCCCACTTTTGATATCGTTTATCCCACTTTTGATATCGTTTATCTCACTTTTGATATCGTTTATCCCACTTTTGATATCGTTTATCCCACTTCCGATATCGTTTATCCCACTTTTTATATCGTTTATCCCACTTCGATATCGTTTATCCCACTTCCGATATCGTTTATCCCACTTCCGACATCGTCTATCCCACTTCAGATATCAGTTAGCCCACTTTTTGTATTAGTTAGCCCACTTCTGATATCGGTTATTCGACTTTTACTATCGATTATTCCGCTCCTGATATCGTATACAGTATACGTATACCCCAACTTCTGATATTGTTTATCCCGCTTTTGATATAGCTTATCCCACATCTGATATCGTTAATTCCTCTTCTAATATTGTTTATCCCACTTCTGATATCGTTTATCCCACTTCTGATATCGTTTATCCCACTTCTGATATCGTTTATCCCACTTCTGATATCGTTTATCCCACTTCTTATATCGTTTATCCCACTTCTGATATCGTTTATCCCACTTCTGATATCGTTTATCCCACTTCTTATATCGTTTATCCCACTTCTTATATCGTTTATCCCACTTCTTATATCGTTTATCCCACTTCTTATATCGTTTATCCCACTTCTTATATCGTTTATCCCACTTCTTATATCGTTTATCCCACTTCTTATATCGTTTATCCCACTTCTTATATCGTTTATCCCACTTCTTATATCGTTTATCCCACTTCTTATATCGTTTATCCCACTTCTTATATCGTTTATCCCACTTCTTATATCGTTTATCCCACTTTTGATATCGTTTATCCCACTTCCGGTATCGTTTATCCCGCTTCCGGTATCGTTTATCCCACTTCTTATATCGTTTATCCCACTTCTTATATCGTTTATCCCACTTCTTATATCGTTTATCCCACTTCTTATATAGTTTATCCCACTTCTTATATCGTTTATCCCACTTCTTATATCGTTTATCCCACTTCTTATAGTTTATCCCACTTCTTATATAGTTTATCCCACTTCTTATATCGTTATCCCACTTCTGATATCGTTTATCCCACTTCTTATATCGTTTATCCCACTTCTTATATCGTTTATCCCACTTCTTTTATCGTTTATCCCACTTCCGGTATCGTTTATCCCGCTTCCGGTATCGTTTATCCCACTTCTTATATCGTTTATCCCACTTCTTATATCGTTTATCCCACTTCTTATATCGTTTATCCCACTTTTGATATCGTTTATCCCACTTCCGGTATCGTTTATCCCGCTTCCGGTATCGTTTATCCCACTTCCTATATCGTTTATCCCACTTCCTATATAGTTTATTCCACTTCCGATATCGTTTATCCCATTTCCGATATCGTTTATCCTACTTCTGATATCATTTGTCCTACTTTTGATGTCGGGGTGACTTTTTTTGGATAATCTATAACCGAAGTTAACAGTATCATCAATCAATGTTTTGAATTCTCAGACTTTAAATTGACTTTTCACAGCCTCAACTCGGAAAAAATATCACAGGCCCAAAATTTGTTCAAAAAAAATTTTCGAAGATGATAAAATTTTTAAGTTTTGCTCATTCAAAGCGCAACTTCTAAAAAATGCGATGTGGGTTAAACGAAACATACCGTAAGTTCGATTTTTTAAATAATTATTTGTAATAAAGTAATTTTAGAATTGTTCTATGCCATTTTATGTTCCCTTTTATCATGGCTTTGTTGTATGGGGTCGCCGTTGGAACGGACCCTGTCGGCCTTAAAGTTGGAATTGTTTCTCCAGTTGTATCTTGCATTCATTCACCTTTGAACTTCAACGAGATTCTAAACTGCTCTCTGCCGATAAATTATGAATGTTTTATCTACAAAAGGCTGAACGAGAAACTAGAAATTGTAAGATCAATCATGATTTTAAAAACATCATATTTTGTTTCTAGAAAAATTATGATGACTTCAGTACAGCTCAGGCAGACATGGCGGGTGGAAAGATAAGCGCTGTTATGGTCATCCAATCAAACTTTAGTTCTTCTTTGACTGATTTTTATACGGGTTCGATTCATTTCGACGAAAATAACCGAGTGATTATCGATGAAAATGCTGGAATAGTCGCTTACATAGACAACTTTGGTACGTCTTAAGTAAAATCTAACGCTTTTTCATTTTTTCCCACAGATTATATCATTAAGTTTTTCTTGAAGACTCAAATAAGTAAAAGCGTGCTGGGAGTGTTCAAAGATATCGAAGCGTTTTGCAAGACGAAAAAACCAGGAGAAATACTGCCAATAAGGGTAAATGATTTATTTTTTCCTGCTGCCATCCAAGATGCAGGCAGTCCCCAAATCTTTTGGTCCCCAGGGATTAGGGAACACCTCAAACGGCCATGGCTGGAGAAGGTACAGTGTGAGCATCGAACCCACTACCTTTTTTCGGGGAAGGAAGGACCGCTGCCTTAACTCCCTTGGCCACGCCTGCCTCTTGCTTTTGGCCCTTTTTAGTGTGCATAAAAGTTAAAACTACAATTTTACAGTTCGAAGAACCGATTTACGGGGAAGAAGACATCACCTTTTCCGTCTCGTCGTATCCATGCTATTTGTGCGCGTGAGTTAAAAAGTTTGAAATTTTAATTTTTTTCTGGTACATTTTCTTTGTGTTTCTCCCGTACATGCTGAACAAAACTTAAATTTTAATATTTTTCAGAGTATGTTTTGGGTATACGATCATTTTTTCAACGCCACTCATACTGGTGGAGAAGAAAGGAGGATTTTTCAAACGGAATATAATATCAGGTTTGTAATTTTTGTATGATTTATAAAAAATTCTATGGTTCTCAATAATTAATATTGTAAGTGCGAAGGAGTGTCGACATAATGCATTAGATCATAAAATAGCATAATCGCGAGTTCACCATAAAAAATCTGCAACTCAACATAAAGAAAATAGTCGAAAATGTTGATCACAGTGCATTTAAACATTATACATCTCATCATAAAGAAGAGATTTAACACTTGTTGTTTCGACATAAAACTTATCTTTTCTACATAACGCAGTTGAACATAAAGGAAACTTTCATTTTAAAGAACTGGTCCTTTCGCCATAAAACTGTTTCGTTTTGGCATAATACATCTCACCATAAACTAGGGACAGCCAAAGAGGAAGCCTATTTTCGCCATTTAAAACGCGATTATGGCGAAAAAACCTTAAAACATGACAGTTTACCATAATGCAATTCAACATAAAGCATCTCACCATAAACTAAGAAAAGCAAGCAGGCAATGAACCATATGAACATCTTACCATAAAGCAGAGATTTAACACTTGTCGTTTCGACATAAAATTTGACGTTTCAACATAACGCAGTTCATAAAGGAAACTTTCATTTTAAAGAACTGGTCGTTTCGCCATAAACTGTTTCGTTTGGGCATAATACATCTCACCATAAACTAGGGACAGCAGCAAGCCTATTTTCGCCGTTTAAAACGCGATTATGGCGAAACGACAAATACCTTAAAACTTGACAGTTCACCATAATGCCATTTGCACAGCATCGCGAGAGGAAAAAAAGTTAACCCCCTTGGGTCATAAAACGAGCTGATCCCATTGGCTGCCTTCTTGCTTTACCTAGTTTATGGTGATATGCTTTATGTTGAATTGCATTATGGTGAATTGTCAAGTTTTAAGGTTTTCACCATAATCGCGTTTTAAACGGCGAAAATAGGCTTGCTGCTGTCCCTAGTTTATGGTGAGATGTATTATGCTCAAACGACAGAAACAGTTTTATGGCGAAGCAACAAGTCTAAAGAGAGGCTTTTATGGTGAGAAGCGTTATGGTGACTTGCACTTATTTTATGTCGACTTGCATTTATTGAAAAAGTCATTTATGGCGAAACGCTTTGTTCACCATAATGCAATTCGCACAGCCTCGCGAGAGGAAAAAAAGTTAACCCCATGTGTCATAAAACGAGCTGATCCCATTGGCTGCCTGCTTGCTTTACCTAGTTTATGGTGATATGCTTTATGTTGAATTGCATTATGGTGAATTGTCAAGTTTTAAGATTTTCGCCATAATCGCGTTTTAAACGGCGAAAGTAAGCTCTTTCGCTGTCCCTAGTTTATGGTGAGATGTATTATGCCCAAACGACAGTTTTATGGCAAGCAGCAAGTCTAAAGAGAGGCTTTTATGGTGAGAAGCGTTATGGTGACTTGCACTTATTTTATGTCGACTTGCATTTATTGAAAAAGTCATTTATGGCAAAACGCTTTGTTCACCATAATGCAATTTGCACAGCATCGCGAGAGGAAAAAAAAAGTTAACCCCCTTGGGTCATAAAACGAGCTGATCCCATTGGCTGCCTTCTTGCTTTACCTAGTTTATGGTGATATGCTTTATGTTGAATTGCATTATGGTGAATTGTCAAGTTTTAAGATTTTCGCCATAATCGCATTTTAAACGGCGAATGTAAGCTTGCCCTTTCACTGTTCCTAGTTTATGGTGAGATGTATTATGCCCAAATGACAGTTTTATGGCAAGCAACAAGTCTGAAGAGAGGCTTTTATGGTGACTTGCATTTTTTTTTATGTCGACTTGCATTTATTGAAATGAATTATGGCGAAACGCTTTAAGTTGAAATGCATTATGCTCAAATTTTTGAACTTCTGAGAGCTTTATGTTCAATCGCATCATGCGGAAACGCATTATGGCGAACTACAGATTTTTTATGTTCAACTGATTTAGAGTGAAATGCGTTATGTTGAACGGTGTTCTCCCAGTGCGAAGTTTACTCTTTTTTGCTTAAGATACTGTTCCTTTATTTTTATATAGTCTGGTATCTTTTTAGGACTTACTTATCTTGAAATGATTGGTGCTCATGCTGTTGTGCAGATAATTTTGTGTTTGATCCAAGACACAAGCTTCATATTGGTGGCAGAGCTCATTTACGACTATCCAAACAACGGCCACTTTTTGGAAAAGTTCTCCATCATGATCGCCTGTAACGTGACCGGGATGGCCTTTGGATTTCTATGCGGGGAATCATTCAAAAACGATTTTCTCGTCATGCTTACTTCTTTGGGATTGATGAACACTGTCTGGATTTTAGGAGGTGAGTTAGACGCCCTTTGATTTTTACAAACTAATCGGCGTTTAAGGTACTCTATGGCCTCAAGCAGGCTTTCCGGCATGGTTCCGAAAAATTGTGAAGTTTTTACCGTTTACATCGGCTGGCGAAAGTATGACGGCGTTAGTCATTAAAAAACTCTCAATCACTGATTTCATCGTGTACAAAACGTTCATTGAGGCGATTTTTTGGATTCTTTTCTGCTTTGTACTCTGTAACTACTCCTATAGAAGGAATAAAATTAATATTATGAATTAAAAACGGCTCATTTTTATCTTCCTAGAAAAAAGTTATTGCGATACCCTTGATGAGAGAGCAAGAGCAAGCCTACGCCGTTTAAAACGCGATAATGGCGAAACGACAAAAACCTTAAAACTTGACAGTTCACCATAATCCAATTCAACATAAATCACCATAGCCTTAAAGAAGATAGCGAGGAGCCGGACTTTTGCTTTTCCTAGTTTATGATGAGATGCTGTATGTTGAATGGCATTATAGTGAACTGTCAAGTATTAAGGATTTTGTCTTTTCGCCATAATCGCGTTTTAAGAGGTGAAAGCAGACTTGCTCTTTCGCTGTCCCTAGTTTATGGTGAGATGTTTTATGCCCAGACGACAGAAACAGTTTTATGGCGAAACGACAAGTTTAAAGAGAGGCTTTAAGGGACAGCGGAAGAACAAGTCTGCTTTCACCGCTTAAAACGCGATTATGGCGACAAAAACCTTAAAACTTGACAGTTCACCATAATGCAATTCAACATAAAGCATCTCTCCATAGCCTTTAAGAAGAGAGTGAGGAGCTGGCTGTACTTTTGCTTTTCCTAGTTTATGATGAGATGCTTTATGTTGAATGGTATTATGGTGAACTGTCAAGTTTTAAGGTTTTGTATTTTCGCCATAAACGCGTTTTAAGCGGTGAAAGCAGACTTGCTCTGTCGCTGTCCCTAGTTTATGGTGAGATGTATTATGCCCAAACGACAGAAACAGTTTTATGGCGAAACGACAAGTTTAAAGAGAGGCTTTAAGGGACAGCGAAAGAGCAAGTCTGCTTTCACCGCTTAAAACGCGATTATGGCGACAAAAACCTTAAAACTTGACAGTTCACCATAATGCAATTCGCACAGCATCGCGAGAGGAAAAAAAAAGTTATCCCCCTTGGGTCATAAAACGAGGTGATCCCATTGGCTGCCTTCTTGCTTTACCTAGTTTATGGTGATATACTTTATGTTGAATTGCATTATGGTGAATTGTCAAGTTTTAAGATTTTCGCCATAATCGCGTTTTAAACGGCGAAAGTAAGCTCTTTCGCTGTCCCTAGTTTATGGTGAGATGTATTATGCCCAAACGACAGTTTTATGGCAAGCAGCAAGTCTTAAGAGAGGCTTTTATGGTGAGAAGCGTTATGGTGAGTTGCATTTATTGAAAAAGTCGTTTATGGCGAAACGCTTTGTTCACCATAATGCAATTCGCACAGCATCGCGAGAGGAAAAAAAAGTTAACCCCCTTGGGTCATAAAACGAGCTGATCCCATAGGCTGCCTTCTTGCTTTACCTAGTTTATGGTGATATGCTTTATGTTGAATTGCATTATGGTGAATTGTGAAGTTTTAAGGTTTTTGCCATAATCGCATTTTAAACGGCGAAAGTAAGCTTGCTCTTTCGCTATCCCTAGTTTATGTTGAGATGTATTATGCCCAAACGACAGAAACAGTTTTATGGCGAAGCAACAAGTCTAAAGAGAAGCTTTTATGGTGAGAAGCGTTATGGTGACTTGCATTTATTGAAAAAGCCGTTTATGGCGAAACACTGTTGAAATGCATTATGCTCAAATTTTGAACTTCTGAGAGCTTTATGTTCAATCGCATCATGCGGAAACGCATTATGGCGAACTACAGATTTTTTATGTTCAACTGATTTAGAGTGAAATGCGTTATGTTGAACGGTGTTCTCCCAGTGCGAAGTTTACTCTTTTTTGCTTAAGATACTGTTCCTTTATTTTTATATAGTCTGGTATCTTTTTAGGACTTACTTATCTTGAAATGATTGGTGCTCATGCTGTTGTGCAGATAATTTTGTGTTTGATCCAAGACACAAGCTTCATATTGGTGGCAGAGCTCATTTACGACTATCCAAACAACGGCCACTTTTTGGAAAAGTTCTCCATCATGATCGCCTGTAACGTGACCGGGATGGCCTTTGGATTTCTATGCGGGGAATCATTCAAAAACGATTTTCTCGTCATGCTTACTTCTTTGGGATTGATGAACACTGTCTGGATTTTAGGAGGTGAGTTAGACGCCCTTTGATTTTTACAAACTAATCGGCGTTTAAGGTACTCTATGGCCTCAAGCAGGCTTTCCGGCATGGTTCCGAAAAATTGTGAAGTTTTTACCGTTTACATCGGCTGGCGAAAGTATGACGGCGTTAGTCATTAAAAAACTCTCAATCACTGATTTCATCGTGTACAAAACGTTCATTGAGGCGATTTTTTGGATTCTTTTCTGCTTTGTACTCTGTAACTACTCCTATAGAAGGAATAAAATTAATATTATGAATTAAAAACGGCTCATTTTTATCTTCCTAGAAAAAAGTTATTGCGATACCCTTGATGAGAGAGCAAGAGCAAGCCTACGCCGTTTAAAACGCGATAATGGCGAAACGACAAAAACCTTAAAACTTGACAGTTCACCATAATCCAATTCAACATAAATCACCATAGCCTTAAAGAAGATAGCGAGGAGCCGGACTTTTGCTTTTCCTAGTTTATGATGAGATGCTGTATGTTGAATGGCATTATAGTGAACTGTCAAGTATTAAGGATTTTGTCTTTTCGCCATAATCGCGTTTTAAGAGGTGAAAGCAGACTTGCTCTTTCGCTGTCCCTAGTTTATGGTGAGATGTTTTATGCCCAGACGACAGAAACAGTTTTATGGCGAAACGACAAGTTTAAAGAGAGGCTTTAAGGGACAGCGGAAGAACAAGTCTGCTTTCACCGCTTAAAACGCGATTATGGCGACAAAAACCTTAAAACTTGACAGTTCACCATAATGCAATTCAACATAAAGCATCTCTCCATAGCCTTTAAGAAGAGAGTGAGGAGCTGGCTGTACTTTTGCTTTTCCTAGTTTATGATGAGATGCTTTATGTTGAATGGTATTATGGTGAACTGTCAAGTTTTAAGGTTTTTGTATTTTCGCCATAAACGCGTTTTAAGCGGTGAAAGCAGACTTGCTCTGTCGCTGTCCCTAGTTTATGGTGAGATGTATTATGCCCAAACGACAGAAACAGTTTTATGGCGAAACGACAAGTTTAAAGAGAGGCTTTAAGGGACAGCGAAAGAGCAAGTCTGCTTTCACCGCTTAAAACGCGATTATGGCGACAAAAACCTTAAAACTTGACAGTTCACCATAATGCAATTCGCACAGCATCGCGAGAGGAAAAAAAAAGTTATCCCCCTTGGGTCATAAAACGAGGTGATCCCATTGGCTGCCTTCTTGCTTTACCTAGTTTATGGTGATATACTTTATGTTGAATTGCATTATGGTGAATTGTCAAGTTTTAAGATTTTCGCCATAATCGCGTTTTAAACGGCGAAAGTAAGCTCTTTCGCTGTCCCTAGTTTATGGTGAGATGTATTATGCCCAAACGACAGTTTTATGGCAAGCAGCAAGTCTTAAGAGAGGCTTTTATGGTGAGAAGCGTTATGGTGAGTTGCATTTATTGAAAAAGTCGTTTATGGCGAAACGCTTTGTTCACCATAATGCAATTCGCACAGCATCGCGAGAGGAAAAAAAAGTTAACCCCCTTGGGTCATAAAACGAGCTGATCCCATAGGCTGCCTTCTTGCTTTACCTAGTTTATGGTGATATGCTTTATGTTGAATTGCATTATGGTGAATTGTCAAGTTTTAAGATTTTCGCCATAATCGCGTTTTAAACGGCGAAAGTAAGCTTGCTCTTTCGCTGTCCCTAGTTTATGGTGAGATGTATTATGCCCAAACGACAGTTTTATGGCAAGCAACAAGTCTAAAGAGAGGCTTTTATGGTGAGAAGCGTTATGGTGACTCACTTATTTTATGTCCATTTGCATTTATTGAAAAAGTCGTTTATGGCGAAACGCTTTGTTCACCATAATGCAATTCGCACAGCCTCGCGAAAGGAAAAAAAAGTTAACCCCATGTGTCATAAAACGAGCTGATCCCATTGGCTGCCTTCTTGCTTTACCTAGTTTATGGTGATATGCTTTATGTTGAATTGCATTATGGTGAATTGTCAAGTTTTAAGATTTTCGCCATAATCGCGTTTTAAACGGCGAAAGTAAGCTCTTTCGCTGTCCCTAGTTTATGGTGAGATGTATTATGTCCAAACGACAGTTTTATGGCAAGCAACTAGTCTAAAGAGAGGCTTTTATGGTGAGAAGCGTTATGGTGACTCACTTATTTTATGTCCATTTGCATTTATTGAAAAAGTCGTTTATGGCGAAACGCTTTGTTCACCATAATGCAATTCGCACAGCCTCGCGAGAGGAAAAAAAAGTTAACCCCATGTGTCATAAAACGAGCTGATCCCATTGGCTGCCTTCTTGCTTTACCTAGTTTATGGTGATATGCTTTATGTTGAATTGCATTATGGTGATTGTCAAGTTATAAGGTTTTCACCATAATCGCGTTTTAAACGGCGAAAGTAAGCTCTTTCGCTGTCCCTAGTTTATGGTGAGATGTATTATGCCCAAACGACAGTTTTACGGCAAGCAGCAAGTCTAAAGAGAGGCTTTTATGGTGAGAAGCGTTATGGTGACTTGCCCTTATTTTATGTCGACTTGCATTTATTGAAAAAGTCATTTATGGCCAAACGCTTTGTTCACCATAATGCAATTCGCACAGCCTCGCGAGAGGAAAAACAAGTTAACCCCCTTGGGTCATAAAACGAGCTGATCCCATTGGCTGCCTTCTTGCTTTACCTAGTTTATGGTGATATGCTTTATGTTGAATTGCATTATGGTGAATTGTCAAGTTTTAAGATTTTCACCATAATCGCGTTTTAAACGGCGAAAATAGGCTTGCTGCTGTCCCTAGTTTATGGTGAGATGTATTATGCTCAAACGACAGAAACAGTTTTATGGCGAAGCAACAAGTCTAAAGAGAGGCTTATATGGTGAGAAGCGTTATGGTGACTTGCACTTATTTTATGTCTACGTGCATTTATTGAAAAAGTCGTTTATGGCGAAACGCTTTGTTCACCATAATGCAATTCGCACAGCCTCGCGAGAGAAAAAAAAGTTAACCCCCATGTGTCATAATAGGAGCTGATCCCATTGGCTGACTGCTTGCTTTACATAGTTTATGGTGATATGCTTTATGTTGAATTGCATTATGGTGAATTGTCAAGTTTTAAGATTTTCGCCATAATCGCGTTTTAAACGGCGAAAGTAAGCTCTTTCGCTGTCCCTAGTTTATGGTGAGATGTATTATGCCCAAACGACAGTTTTAAGGCAAGCAACAAGTCTAAAGAGAGGCTTTTATGGTGAGAAGCGTTATGGTGACTTGCACTTATTTTATGTCGACTTGCATTTATTGAAAAAGTCATTTATGGCAAAACGCTTTGTTCACCATAATGCAATTCGCACAGCCTCGCGAGAGGAAAAAAAAGTTAACCCCATGTGTCATAAAACGAGCTGATCCCATTGGCTGCCTGCTTGCTTTACCTAGTTTATGGTGATATGCTTTATGTTGAATTGCATTATGGTGAATTGTCAAGTTTTAAGGTTTTCGCCATAATCGCGTTTTAAACGGCGAAAGTAAGCTCTTTCGCTGTCCCTAGTTTATGGTGAGACGTATTATGCCCAAACGACAGTTTTATGGCAAGCAACAAGTCTAAAGAGAGGATTTTATGGTGAGAAGCGTTATGGTGACTTGCACTTATTTTATGTCCACTTGCATTTATTGAAAAAGTCGTTTATGGCGAAACGCTTTGTTCACCATAATGCAATTCGCACAGCCTCGAGAGAGGAAAAACAAGTTAACCCCCATGGGTCATAAAACGAGCTGATCCCATTGGCTGCCTTCTTGCTTTACCTAGTTTATGGTGATATGCTTCATGTTGAATTGCATTATGGTGAATTGTGAAGTTTTAAGGTTTTTGCCATAATCGCATTTTAAACGGCGAAAGTAAGCTTGCTCTTTCGCTATCCCTAGTTTATGTTGAGATGTATTATGCCCAAACGACAGAAACAGTTTATGGCGAAGCAACAAGTCTAAAGAGAAGCTTTTATGGTGAGAAGCGTTATGGTGACTTGCATTTATTGAAAAAGCCGTTTATGGCGAAACACTGTTGAAATGCATTATGCTCAAATTTTTGAACTTCTGAGAGCTTTATGTTCAATCGCATCATGCGGAAACGCATTATGGCGAACTACAGATTTTTTATGTTCAACTGATTTAGAGTGAAATGCGTTATGTTGAACGGTGTTCTCCCAGTGCGAAGTTTACTCTTTTTAGATACTGTTCCTTTATTTTTATATAGTCTGGTATCTTTTTAGGACTTACTTATATTGAAATGATTGGTGCTCATGCTGTTGTGCCGTTAATTTTGTGTTTGATCCAAGACACAAGCTTCATATTGGTGGCAGAGCTCATTTACGACTATCCGAACAACGGCCACTTTTTGGAGAAGTTCTCCATCATGATCGCCTGTAACGTGACCGGGATGGCCTTTGGATTTCTATGCGGGGAATCATTCAAAAACGATTTTCTCGTCATGCTTACTTCTTTGGGATTGATGAACACTGTCTGGATTTTAGGAGGTGAGTTATACGCCTTTGATTTTTTACAAACTAATCGGCGTTGAAGGTACTCTATGGCCTCAAGCAGGCTTTCCGGCATGGTTCCGAAAAATTGTGAAGTTTTTACCGTTTACATCGGCTGGCGAAAGTATGACGGCGTTAGTCATTAAAAAACTCTCAATCACCGATTTCATCGTGTACAAAACGTTCATTGAGGCAATTTTTTGGATTTTTTTCTGCTTTGTACTCTGTAACTACTCCTATAGAAGGAATAAAATTAATATTATGAATTAAAAACGGCTCATTTTTATCTTCCTAGAAAAAAGTTATTGCGATACCCTTGATGAGAGAGCAAGAGCAAGCCTACGCCGTTTAAAACGCGATAATGGCGAAACGACAAAAACCTTAAAACTTGACAGTTCACCATAATCCAATTCAACATAAATCACCATAGCCTTAAAGAAGATAGCGAGGAGCCGGACTTTTGCTTTTCCTAGTTTATGATGAGATGCTGTATGTTGAATGGCATTATAGTGAACTGTCAAGTATTAAGGATTTTGTCTTTTCGCCATAATCGCGTTTTAAGAGGTGAAAGCAGACTTGCTCTTTCGCTGTCCCTACTTTATGGTGAGATGTATTATGCCCAAACAACAGAAACAGTTTTATAGCGAAACGACAAGTTTAAAGAGAGGCATTAAGGGACAGCGAAAGAGCAAGTCTGCTTTCACCGCTTAAAACGCGATTATGGCGACAAAAACCTTAAAACTTGACAGTTCACCATAATGCAATTCAACATAAATCACCATAGCCTTTAAGAAGAGAGCGAGGAGCTGGACTTTTGCTTTTCCTAGTTTATGATGATATGCTTTATGTTGAATTGCATTATGGTGAACTGTCAAGTTTTAAGGTTTTTGTCTTTTCGCCATAATCGCGTTTTAAGCGGTGAAAGCAGACTTGCTCTTTCGCTGTCCCTAGTTTATGGTGAGATGTATTATGCCCAAACGACAGACACAGTTTTATGGCGAAACGACAAGTTTAAAGAGAGGCTTTAAGGGACAGCTATTTATTATACAGGTGGGGCTAAGCAGCCAAAGGTTGTTTTGTTTTCCGCTAAACGCGGAAACACAAAAATTAAACAACTTGTTTCGACGATAAGTTTTTAATTTTCAAAACAACCTTTGGCTGCTTAGCCCCACCTGTATAATAAATATCGACCTTCTTCAGCCACCGCACACAGTGTGTAAGTCATTAAGGGACAGCAAAAGAGCAAGTCTACTTTCACCGCTTAAAACGCGATAATGGCGAAACGACAAAAACCTTAAAACTTGACAGTTCACCATAATGCAATTCAACATAAAGCATCTCACCATAAACTAGGAAAAGAAAGCAGGCAGCCAATGGGATCAGCTCGTTTTATGACACAAGGGGGTTAATTTTTTTCCTTTCGCGAGGATGTGCAATATGGTGACTTGTCAAGTTTTAAAGGTTTTTTCGTTTCGCCATAATCGCTTTTTAAACGGCGAAAATAGGCTTGCTGCTGTCCCTAGTTTATGGTGAGATGTTTTATGCCCGAACGACAGAAACATTTTTATGGCGAAACGACTAGTTCTTTAAAATGAAAATTTCCTTTATGCCCAACTGCGTTATGTTGAAACGACAAATTTTATGTCGAAACAAAAAAATCTCTTCTTTATGGTGAGATGTATCACGTTCAAATGCATTATGGTGAACGTTAAGTATTTTCTTTATGTTGAGTTGCAGATTTTTTATGGTGAACGGTAAAGAGGCTAAAAATCTGTAGTTCACCATAACGCGTTTCGGCGTAAACGACTTTTTTAATAAATGCAAGTCGATATAAAAAAAAATGCAAGTCACCATATCGCTTCTCACCATAAAAGCCTCTCATTAAACTGGTTTCGCCAAGAACTGTTTCTATCGTTATGAATTATGATGCATCTCACCATAAACTAGGGACAGCCAAAGAGCTTGATAGTTCACTATAAAATTCAACATAAAGCATCCATAAACTAGGAAAAGCAAGCAGGCAGCCAATGGGGTGGTTTTATGACACAAGGGAGTTAATTTTTTTCCTCTCGCGATTTTGCTATTTTATGGTCAAATGCATTATGGCGAACCGCATTATGTCGACACGTATACACTCGCTAAACTCGTTGGATATAGTAGACCCCTGAAACTTACAAGGAGGGTAAAACAATAACTCAGACCTCCCTAGGTCCGGTTGTAGATAAACTTAACTTCATAAAAGCATCAAAACCCAAAAGAAATAATTTTTTCGCTCATTAGAACAGTCTTCGCTCTGCACAGGGCAACATCTCTTGCAAATCGCGCATTTACCCCACTTTCTTTTCATCAGAACCTCCTCCCTCCCTCGCCTTAAGAGCAACCTTCGTTCATAATCGTCTCATGAACTTCTAAATTACTCTTATTCAACAGCTTCAGTGGAAGTTTTGGTCGTTTAAAGCCAACTTTGCGATGTAACTTCGTGCATTTAAAATGGAAGAACAAAATGTACTGCAGTTATCGGATATTTGCATGAAACATGGATCCCAATGGATTTTAAAAGGATTTAATCTAAAAATTCAAAAAGGCATCATGTAAGTTCAGTTTTTATTTTAAAATATTCAACTAATTAATAATTTTTAATAATAAAATAATAAAAAATAATTTAGAAGAAGTGGCCATTTTGATTCATATGGTCATATGTTCTTCTGTTTTCAAAGATACGGCCTAAACCGGTTTTATAAAAAAAAGTAAAAGTTTGCCGAAATGCGGCCGCGTGGGAGAATTGGCATATTTTTCGGAGGTCCCCGATCGTTGGTGCCCAATCAAAACTTAATTTTTACTTATTCAAAATAAAAAAAATATCGTAATACCCTCAAATTTGGAAACTCAAAATTTTGAGTTTTTGTTCTATTTATTTATGCCGCAATTATTGTTTTAGTATTAATTAGTGAACATTTTATTTAAATCTTTTAGTGGGAAGAATATAAAAGCAAAAACTTGGGAGGGATTTAAAAATATGTTAATTTTCAAGGTTTGTCTAAATTATAGTTATAATATATCACGTGGTGGACTGACAAACCAATAAAAAAAATCTGCGATTTTTAGTCTTTTCGTATTGGCGGCCCTGAAATTCACAATTAACCTTGGGCTTAATATATCGTCGTCAATTTGTATACGAATTTTTTGGGGGATTCGGTACACTAAAGGAAATAAAAAGTACTAGTTCCATCCAACAAAAACTTCAGAAGTAAAAATACAGAAGGGGGAAGTATTAAAGAGGGAAGTATAAAGGAGGGGAAGTATAACGCAGGGGGAAGTATAAGGGTGGGGAAGTATAACGGAGGGGAAGTACAACCGAGGGGAAGTATAAGGGAGGTGAAGTAGGGAAGTTTTTATTTTTTTCCCGATTTGTCCAAGTATCAAGGTAGAAAGTACTTGCTTGAAGAGCTTCCAGCGAAAACTTCCTTAAGGAGAAGTAATAATATAGGAGGGGGAAGTATAACGGAGGGGGGAGCATAACGAAAGGGGAAGTATAAGGGAACGAAAGTATAAAGGAGGGGGAGGTATAAGGGAGGGGGAAGTTTTTTTTCGAAAAATTTTCCAAGTTTCCTTTTTTTTTTCAAAAATTTTTCTAAGTTTTTTTTTTTATTTTCCGAGTTTTTTATTTATTAATTTATTTTTTTTATTTACCGGGTTTTCTTTTTAAAGCGCTTTTTTTTTTGAAAAATTTTTTAAGTTCTTTTTTCGAAAAATTTTTTAAGTGTCAAGGCAGAAATAATGGGCTCTTTGGCCTACGGATGTGCCTCTCTTAATGCGTAGAAGTACGAAATTTCTCCCTACTAAAAAAAAAAATAATAATTAAAAAGTGGCAATTTTTTTACACTAAAAATTCGTAAAAACATATAAGGAGTAATTGGTGAAAATTTGGTGAAAATCGGACCAACGGCCGCAGCGAATTTTTTAAAATTTCAAACTGACATATCTCCGCCATTTTTTCGAAATTTAAAAATCGCTCTCGTTACATTCTTCTTCACCGGCTATAGAAATTCGTGTGAAAATTTGGTGAAAATCGGTTGAAAACTGTGGCCATAAAGTGTTCCGGAAAAATGACGGCCGGCCGGAACCACAGACAAAGTAGAGATAGGTATAGAGTCGAATTGACCCTACGGGGTCTGGAATACCCTTCCCCAAAAACCCGACGTGAAGAGTAAAACAAAAACTTCTTTAAGGAAGTTAATTACAAAGAGTTTGTAAAGGAAAAACTCGATAGCCGTTTTGCCTGACCATTCCTGTCAATCTCAAATTCTAACCTAAAAATTGCAATTTTCAGATACAGCCTTTTGGGACCAAGTGGTGCAGGAAAGACAACCATCTTTGGTATCATTTTACGGCAAATAATCCCACAATATGGCAAAATCCAAATGAACGGCATCAATTCAAGAAATGATTTTGGATATATGCCACAGGTACAATCACGTTTGGGCAGCCTAAATATGAGACGCTCCGAATACGAAGGGCGAACTCGACAAAACGTAGTTTCGAGATATTCGCATTTTAAAGTTTTCAGTTAAGGGCGAACTCGACAGAAAAGTCACTCTCTGGAATTTTCGTGGCGAGATTTTGGAATCATCATAGAATCATCATAGAATCATAGAGAAAAGGTCAAAATCACCAAATCTCGAAAAGAAAAAAAAAAAAATTAAATAAAAAAGGTTGAGAGTAGAGCTTTGCCGCATATCGGTTTTTACGTATTTTAAAGGGGAAACTCAATATAAAAATTACATGGGTGTATTCTTCAAAAGGTCTAGAATCTGAAAATGAAAAAAAAAAAATTTGTCCGATGTCGAGTTCGCCCTTCGTATTCGGAGCGCCTCATATTTATTCTTAATTTGTTTTAGAAACTTTCTTTATTTGATGATTTAACTCTTCAAGAAACATTGGTGTTTTATTCGTACATTTTGGGTTTCGATGGAAAAATACCGGAGAAAACCTTCGATTTACTTGATAAGTTTGAATTACGGTGTTTCAACTCCGTCATTTCATTTTTGAGGTTAGCACGAATTAAATTAAATATTAAATAATATTTATTTATATTATTATAATATTAAATAATATAATTAAATAATATATAGCGGAGGGGAAAAAAGGAGGATCAGTTTCGTCATAGCGTTAATGAACGATGCGAAGTTTCTTCTTTTAGACGAACCAACGGCAAGTTTAGACTGCGTACATTCTCGAGCGTAAGTTTTTCTATTGGCGGATATTCATAAGCTATTTATTATAGAATATGGAATTATTTGATTTCACTATCTCAAAATGGTACGACTGTTCTTCTGACGACACATTACGTGCAAGAAGCAGCCAATTCAACGAAGGTATTTCATGTTTCAACATGCAATTTAATAAAAAGATGATTTCAGATTGGCTTTTTGCGAAAAGGCACTCTAATTGATGAAGGCACACCATCCGAACTTGTACAAAATATAATACTGAAGATCTAGAACAAATATTCCTAAATTTATCTTTAAAGCAAGATGAAACAGATCTCCAAAAGCCAGAGGCATGCAACACTTTATACAGGGTGTCCGGAAACACATGGCAAGCGTCTGGGAGAGCGTTAAAAAGTGGTTTTACGAAAAAAAGTTAAATGTAAACCCCCCTTAATTTAAATCAAAGAATTTGATGGTGTAGTTTAAAATCCGCCTGGATATACAGGGTGTCCCAGACACAACCTAACTTCGTTATTTCAAATGAGAACCCCTGTTTTTTATTTCAGATTCGTAATCTACGCAAAATTTCAAGTAGATTTGAGTACTCATATGACAATTTTGGACAACTTTTAAAAAATGTCAAAATTTAGCGTTTTTTGCGCTAAAATCCGTTAAAATTGACCTAGGAGACTCGTTTTTTTTTTAATTCCACTTATTTTTTCCCGAAGAATCCAACTGTCTCAAATTTGAGCATCTTCGCATTCTGCATCACGAGATTTCGTCGCTAATGGCCTTTTTTCAAGTTTAACTCCAAATTCCATACTTCAAAAATGGAAATTAGCGATTTGTTGACGGAATTTTAATTTTTGATGCATAAACACAAAAGACGCTGTAGCTCTTTCAAAATTTGTGGTCCGAAAGAAAAATTCCTTTCAACAAGTGCTAATTTTCATTTCTGAACTAAAAATTTGGGTTCTAACTTGAAAAAAGGCCATTAGCGACGAAATCTCGTGATACAGAATGCGAAGATGCTCAAATTTGAGACAGTTGGATTCTTCGGGAAAAAATAAGTGGAATTAAAAAAAAAACGAGTCTCCTTGGTCAATTTTAACGGATTTTAGCGCAAAAAACGCTAAATTTTTGACATTTTTTAAAAGTTGTCCAAAATTGTCATATGAGTACTCAAATCTACTTGAAATTTTGCGTAGATTACGAATCTGAAATAAAAAATAGGGGTTCTAATTTGAAATAACGAAGTTAGGTTGTGTCTGGGACACCCTGTATATCCAGGCGGATTTTAAACTACACCATCAAATTCTTTGATTTAAATTAAGGTGGGTTTACATTTAACTTTTTTCGTAAAACCACTTTTTAACGCTCTCCCAGACGCTTGCCATGTGTTTCCGGACACCCTGTATACAAACAATTTGTTAATTTTTTTTAGGATTTCTCATCAATGATAAAATTTGAACCAATAACAAGTTTTTCAGGAGATAAAATATTCAAGAAGAGTTCATTCAAAGGGCAAATGTTGAAAAATTATATTTGGTGCAAAAGAAATTTATTGTATGTCTAAAAGAGATACAATTTTTTAAATAATAATTTTAGTGCAATTTTAGCCCATTTGTGCATCCCTATATTTTTCGCGTTATTCTACGGAGTGGCTTATGGGAGCGAGCCAAAAGGGCTTAAAATTGCAATTTTATCGCAGACCCATGACTGTTTTAATCAAACTGCATATAATGATCTCTTAGGATGTGATCTTCCACTCAATTTTGAATGCTTCATATATTCAAGACTTAAGAAAAAATTTCAACTTGTAAATATTTTTAAAAATGAAAAATGTTTTCATTATTTTAATTCAGGTACACTATGAAAATTCCAAAGAAGCAGAATTGGATCTAAACAGGACTGTAGTGAGAGGAATTTTAAAAATCGACGAAAATTTTACTTCATCTATTTCTAAATTTTGGGGCGACGTGACTTATTTTCAAAATGATCTAGTCCAAAGTGCAATAATACAATCTTCAGTTGAAAACTACGGTATTACATAATTTGAACTAAAAAAAACTATTTTTTACTTCCAGATTATATTGTGCACTCATTTACCGAAATGGAAATAAGTTCCAGTGTTATCGGAATTTTTGAAGACATTCAGAAGTTTTGCAACAAATCAACACGTGCCAAGCTACTACCAATAACAGTTAAGCTTTATTAGGTGTACTTAATTATTTTTTTCTAGGATGCACCATTTTCGGAAAATAAATTTTTTTAAAAATAAATTTATCTTGAAAACAGTGGGTCCTAGAGAAAAAATGAATAGAATAAAAATTAAAGAGAATTGAATTTCCAACTGATTTTATTTAGTGCATTTTTTCAATATCTGTAACGGTTTACGATTTACAAGCCTTTAAAAATTAACCTTCTTAATGGTTATACTTCAATAACCTTCTTACACGGAGAAGGTCAACTTTTGATGGACTTTAACGCCTAAAATGTTTAAAATTTTGAAAAAATGAACTACTAGGTCTACAAAATTCAAATTTACCCTGTGGCTGAGTTTCATTTTGTACACCTAATAGAAAATTTAATAGCTAAAACGTTTGTTTTTAGCTGGAAGAGGCTATTTATGGCGATAAAGATGATACCATTTATGCTCATACTGTGTACCCATCATATTTGTGCTCGTACGTCTATTAATTTTTAATTTTATTTACAATATTAATTTTAAGGATTTCATTTGCTTACACTATTATTTTTACAACTCCTGTATTTCTTACGGAGAGAAAAGAAGGCTTTTTTCAACGGAATTTGATAGTTGGTAATCACTAATCTTTTGTGAAATGTTTGATTTTATTCTTTTTATAGGGCTAACATACTTAGAAATGGTCACTGCTCACATGATTGTACAAAGTATCTTAATGGTCTGTCAGGATACTTTGTTTTTTCTTTTGCTAGTTATACCCTTTAACTATCCAGTGGTAGGAAGTTTCTTTGTCTGTTTGTCTGTACTGATATGTTGTAACTTGACAGGAGTATCTTTGGGTAAATTTAAAAAATGATAAAGCCGTATAATTATGATTTTTATAGCTATAATGATTTCTGAGGTGTTCCATGAAGAGATTATAATTTTGATGTCCTCTGTAGCATTGATGAATTCATCTGTTCTATTGGGAGGTAATTTTTATTTGTTTTATTTGTTATAAAAGAGAATTAAATTTCCAACAGATTGTATTTAGTGCATTTTTTCAATATCTGTAACGGTTTACGATTTACAAGACTTTAAAAATTAACCTTCTTAATGGTTATACTTCAATAACCTTACACGGAGAAGGTCAACTTTTGATGGACTTTAACGCCTAAAATGTTTAATATTTTAAAAAAATGAACTAATAGGTATACAAAATGAAACTCGGCTAAAATCTACAAAATTCAAATTTACCCTGTGGCTGAGTTTCATTTTGTACACCTAATAAATAAAAATTGTAGGAAATTTAATTTTCTATAAATTTGTACTTAATTATTTTTTCTAGGATGCACCATTTTCGGAAAATAATTTTTTTAAAATAAATTTATCTTGAAAACAGAGCGTCCTAGAGAAAAAAATGAATAGAATAAAAATGAAAAGAATCAAATTTCCAACAGATTTTATTTAGTGCATTTTTTCAATATCTGTAACCGTTTACGATTTACAAGCCTTTAAAAATTAACCTTCTTAATGGTTATACTTCAATAACCTTCTTACACTGAGAAGGTCAACTTTTGATGGACTTTAACGCCTAAAATGTTTAAAATTTTGAAAAAATGAACTACTAGGTATACAAAATGAAACTCGGCTAAAATCTACAAAATTCAAATTTACCCTGCGGCTGAGTTTCATTTTGTACACCTAATAAATAAAAATTGTAGGAAATTTAATTCTCTATAAATTTGTACTTAATTATTTTTTTCTAGGATGCACCATTTTTTGATAATAATTTTTTTTAAATAAATTTATCTTGAAAACAGTGCGTCCTAGAGAAAAAATGAATAGAATAAAAATTAAAGAGAATTGAATTTCCAACTGATTTTATTTAGTGCATTTTTTCAATATCTGTAACGGTTTACGATTTACAAGCCTTTAAAAATTAACCTTCTTAATGGTTATACTTCAATAACCTTCTTACACTGAGAAGGTCAACTTTTGATGGACTTTAACTCCTAAAATGTTTAAAATTTTGAAAAAATGAACTACTAGGTGTACAAAATGAAACTCGGCTAAAATCTACAAAATTCAAATTTACCCTGTGGCTGAGTTTCATTTTGTACACCTAATATTTATTTAATACATATTTTGATAGGTGTGCTCTGGCCTGCAGCTGCTTTTCCATATTATGTGAAAATATTCTGCTACTTTTTCCCGACAGCAAAAATGTCTGACAGTATGACTGCGGTTACAGTGAAAGGGTTAGGTCCGACCAATATTGAGGTTTATAAATCTTACATCGAATGTTCAATTTGGATAGCCTTAAGTGTTGTTGTTTGCTCATATTTTGTGAAAAGAAATAAAGCAAATTTTGGTTAAATGTCCAAATTTAAACATAAGGTTTTATTATGAGGAAAATGGCCCCACAAAATTGAACGAATAAAATTTGAGATGGATGTTATACTTAAAGTCGAAGAATCGAATGGCGAGTCGATGCCGCTCCATTTGGAAAGTCTTGTTGAAAGAATGGGAAAAGAGAGGTTACTCATAAACACAAATGAAGAGAAGATTTTTTTGCCTGTAGAATGCGAACTTGTTTTCGCATTTTCTTTAGTAGTGGCGATAGAAGAAGGGTTCAGGATTGACGACACATTGAAAACCACAGGATACGACAAAGAGCTTTTCAAGCGCTGTCCTCAATGCCTGACTATCGGTAAGAATCAAACTAAACTTCAAATTCAGAATCGCCATTTCAGAGCCAAAGCTGGAGTCCTTTTGATCGAACTTAAACATGCCAAAGTCGACTTTAAATTCTTCCTTTCAACGTCCCACCTCATCGACTCCACATTGCTCACATTCTTTTCAGAAGATGAAAAAGGCAGATGCATTTCATCAACAGCAACCATCGAACATAACAAGTATTTTGACATAATTTTACTTGAAAAATTATCAAATCTTATAGATATCTCAAGACTTCAAAAAAGGGCGCAGCAATATTTCATAATTCATACACTTTAAGTCAAATTGTTAAAAAGCCGATATATTCTATCAAACAAAATGTATTAAGAAGTTTAAACTTATGCTGTCCAGATATTATTTGTTTGCCGGAAGACGTTCTTAGGTTGATTTTTAAGAAGTTAAAAGCGACTGATTTCATCTCTTTGAGTTTATCATCAAATAAATTATGTCGATACATCAACGATGAAGACATTTGGAGGTAGTTGTTTTTTTTTTGGATCTCTCAATTTTTTTTCAGATTTTTTTTAAAAAGACTTCAAATGTAATAAAACTTCAAATAAAACTTCGAAGCAAAGTTACAAGATAAAAGTTCAGAGTAGAACTCCGGCAAGTACAAGTACTGGATCGAATGTTGTTCCGACATTGGTGAGAGTCGACGATCAATATTAGCTCTTCTGAATACTCATTTGATGTTCCACCTTATCCTGAATTTGGCTGATTTGAAATAAAAACAATATATGGTAAAACATATGTTTTTAATAGTTTAAAAAATTGTCATTTTCTTTTTTGTATCTCTTAATGTTTGTTCACGTTCGACTTTGTTGTCGAAGTTGATGAGGGAAGCTAAATGGTTCTTTTCATGTAAGAGCTTCTGCGATAGGTGCTTGTGAGGTTCAGAACCTGCCTTCTGCCTTGTCAAAGACTCGCTGAGGATATAAATTTTCCGTTCAGACTCCTTAATGTCTTCAGCAATTTTGAAACGTTCGACGTTAAGCTCATGATTTGTCGATTTGGCAATCTGGTCTGCTTTTCGCTTTTTACTTTTTTTCGAATGAGAAGGACCCGCTTCGGGATTCAACTGGTCATTGATGATATTGAAGACATTGTGCTTTTCAATATTTTTTCTCTATGATATGCCCTTCTTGACATCCTAAGAGCCCTAGCGGCGATCTTCCTCTGGATACGTTCTGCAGAAAAAAGATCTTTCGAACCTCCCGCCAATTCTTTAAGGTTCATAACATGATCTAAAAACAGCGTAAAATTAACCATTATTATCTTTTTTACCTAATGATTTTCCTGCTGGAAGAACTTGAGCTTCAACAGGATTAAGTATCCCTTCGCCATTCTTTCCTAAGCCAGTTCCAACGACGTATCCCATTTTTTGCATCAATTTTGAACCGATACCCTAAAAAAGATGTTTTTATGTCACCTTGTTTAAAAATTTTACCTTCGTATGTGCTTCCCAGGCACCTAACTTTTTATTGGGAGGATCCCTGGTCAAACTTAATTCGACCATTGCTTCTTGGTGATCCTGGAATTGCTCGCCTTCACTCTCAGATGATTCACTGCAGCTTTCTTCTGCGCCAAAAATTAAGTTTTCGTATGAATAAGGTAAATGCTAAATCAGGGGCCAAAATAGAATGCTTAGGTCATTATGGAAGCAAAAGAGGGATTCTACGTCGAAAAGCGGACAAAAGCACCCAAAAATCAAAAAGATTAAAAGAAAAAAGTTTCTTGAACAAAAGAGGAGAAAAACTGCAAAAAAAAAAAAATAAAATAAAATAAAAAAATAAACTGTATAAGAGGAAGCTTTCCAGCAAAAATAAAAAATAAGGAAGGTACTGGTTTGAAGAGCTTCCAACGAAAACTTCCTTAAAGAGAAGTTACAATATAGGAGGGAGAAGTATAACAGAAGGGACGTACAATGGAAGGGGAAGTATAAGTGAGAGGAAGTATAACGGGGGGGGGGGAAGTATAAGTGAGGGGGAAGTATAAGGGAACAAAAGTATAACGGAGGGGGAAGGAGAAGGGAGGGAATGTATAAGGAAGGGGGAAGTATAACGAAGAGAATTTTTCTTTCTTTTTTCTTTTCGAAAAATGTTCAAGTTATTATTTTTATTTTTTAAGTATCAAGGTAGAAATAATAGGATTTTTGCCCAAGGGAGGTCCCTCTCGTAGCGGGTGGAAGAGTGAAATTTCTCCCTACTAAATGATAATTAATATTTAATAAAATGATAATTTTTTTTCACCAAAAATTCTTAAAAAATATAAGAAGTAATTGGTGAAAATTGGACCAACGGTTCAGCCGCAGCGATTTTTTAAATTTCAAAAGACATATCTCCGCCATTTTTTCGAAATTCAAAAATCACCCTTGTTAGTTTCTTCTTCGCCAATTTAAGAAAATTTGGTGAAAATCGGTTGAAAACTGTTGTCGTAAAGTGTTCTGGAAAAAATGCTACGGCCAGACGGATGGAACCGCAGACAAAGTTGAGATCGGTAAAGATCAATGTTGGTATCACAATAACTTCCTGGAAGTTAAAAGGTGTTGCTCTTACTAATGAGCAAGTAAGACTCCTGAAATTGGGATTCGAGGCTCGGAAAAAGAGAAAAATTGTCATATAACAGGGAAAAAAGAGGGTTTTTCTATTGAAAAACTAAGAAAAACACCCGAAAATCCTGTAGCAAAGGGGGGGGGGGGGAGCTCGGGCCAAAAGAAAAAAAAATTTCTTGAACAAAAGAGGAGAAGAACTGCAAAATACAGAGAAAAACAGCAAAAATAAAAAACAAGGAAAAAGAAAGAAAACTTTGTTAAAGGTGGGCTCTTTGAATGAGGAGAACTTTTTCTTTTTTAAATTTACGATTTTTTTAAAACTTACGATCAGACCCATCCAGAGGTAAAATATTCGACATGGGAACTTTAACAATTTCTTTTTGAAATTTAACATAAACATAATCATCATCACATAAGTCTTCGATGGTTGTCGGAAACCAAGTTTCAGCATTCGCTATTTTCGCCAAAACTCTACATTTTCGTTTAGCTTTTGAAAAATTAGGTTCTCTAAAAACGAAATATTAAAAAACAAAGTAGAATACAAAACAAGACTTACTTATATTCAGTCAATTTTGAAAACGAGACTAAATAACCATGAGAGTATTTACATTTTTCACCGTAGTTGCATTTGTCGTCTAAATAATATTGGCACGGAACCATCGCTTTTTCCGTCGGGTTGGTAAACATGACACGTACCTGAAAAATCGAGAATAGAAAAAAAAGGGTAAATTTTCACAAACCATGATGTTGTCGATGTCAGTTACTGATTCTGAAACTTCAACGTTTAAAACGAGGGCATTTCCATAAGTAATGACGCCGGCTTTATTCATAAAAGGAGCTTGGCATTTTGAGCCCACCAATTCTGAAAGCTCCTCCTAAAAATTCAATTTAGAAACTAGCGGAAGAAAATTTTTTTACTTGAATAGACGTGTTTTCTTCTTGGATTACTTCTGAGGATTCATTCTGATCTTCTAAATCATCAAGTTCAGCCTAAAAATTTAAAATAAGAAACGCTTTTAAGAACATAAACTGAACCTTAAAAAGGGCATATTCGTCATCTAAATTTTCTTGTTTTTCCATCTTATTCTTGGCAGCCAAACTGTTTAGTCCCAACTTCAAAAGTTCATCGCTGTCAACTTCCAGGCTTGACAGATCTTTGAGGACTTCTTCAGATTCCTTATCTTCAGCCTGCTCGATCAAGCTCAGCTTAAATCAAAAGAAAATTTTAAACAAAAAGAGATAATTGTTCAAAAACCATCTCCCTCCGGTTTCATTTTGATCTTCAGACTCTTTCAAACTTTCGGAGTCCAGAAACTAAAAATGTTCCACATCCTTACCAACTCACCCGCATTTTACATTGTTCCAAAGATTCTTGAAGAAACTTTTTCGTATTCATAGTTAACAAACGTCAAACGAATAAAAACCAAGGCAATGTTTAAATCTCAACATTAAAAGACAATCAATACATAAACAAACAAAAAAAACCTTAACATAAAAAACCTTCTCACAGTACTGCCATGTAAAATGTTCAAAAATTAATATCCCTCTTAGTTTAAGGATTTAAAAAAATTTATATTTGAACAAAAATATTTTATTTTGTATTTTATCAGTTTATCTAATTATAAATTTTGATATATTATAGAAAAAATAAATAAAATAAGGACAAAAAAATTGCTCTCGCACGCTTTGAACCCTGGACGCTCACCATGAAGAGCCCGTGCCAATGAATTAATTTTTTTAAAAACAGTTTATTTGTTTGTCTATGGTTTCAGGGATGTAAAAATATTAAATTCAGGGTTACTGCGGACCAAAAAATGTGGAACGCTTCACGATTTTGCGTGTCATCCTTGCGCAGGGGCCATGCTAATCTTCTCTGTATCGTTCCAATTTAGTATATGTACCGCCGAAGCGAGTACGTCTGTTGTCGTTTTTGATGGCTTCTTAAACTACAAGGCTATTTCCTTGGTAGTCTGGTTTTCGTTTTATTTCTTGTTGTTTATTGTTGCAGAAAATAAATATGTAGGAAAATTACGGAAAATTCGATAGGGCACCTTGCCGGCAGTCAATTTTACGGTAAAGCGGCTGCAAAAAAAAAAATGTCGAAGTAAAAAAAATACATAATCTTCGCTTAACTAGGACGTATAAAAAGGGCGTGATCTTCTCCTTATAATTAATAGAATATATTTTGGGGGGGATCTGTGAAATGGGAGAACACCGTTCAACATAACGCATTTCACCCTGAAGCAGTTGAACATAAAGTACTATGTTGTTTGAAGTGCTTGCAACGAAAACTTCCTCAAATAGAAGAAAAATATAGGAGGAGGAAGTATTAAACAGAGGAAGTATAACGGAGAGGAAGTATAAAGGAGGGGGGAGCATTAAAGAGGGGAAGTATAAAGGAGGGGGAAGCATTAAAGAGGGGAAGTATAACGGGGGGGGGGGGAGTATAATTTAAAGTTTGTTATTTTTTCTTTTTAATTTATTTTTTTTTAATTTTTGAAGTTTTTTTTTAAATTTTTCTAATTTTCTAAGTTTTTTTTCTTTGACAATTTTTCTGAGTTTTTTTTTTTAAATTTTCAAAGTTTGTTTTTTTCTAAAATTGTAAGTATCAACGTAGAAATAATGAGCCGTCTAGCAGAGGGATGTCGATCTCGCCCCTGGTAAAAGTATCACATGTCTCCCTACTTGCATATTATGTAGGTATATTTAAAAAAAAAATTAAAAATTTATTCTATTTTTTTTCTCCGAAAATTTTTAAAAATTATAAGGAGTACTTGGTGAAATTTTGGTGAAAATCGGGGAGACAGTTCGGCCGCAGTGCACTTTTTAAAATTTCAAACAGACATATCTCCGCCATTTTTTTTCGAATTTCAAAAATCACCCTCTTTAGTTTTAAACCAACTACCTACAAAGGGAAGATCCTATTAATATTTGGTGAAAATCGGATAAAAACTTGACAGTTCACCATAATGAAATTCAACATAAAGCATCTCACCATAAACTAGTAAAGCAAGCAGGCAGCCAATGGGATAGCTCGTTTTATGACATAAGGTGGTTTTTTTCCTCTCGCGAGGATTGCATTATGGTGAACAGTCAAGTTTTAAGGTTTTCGCCATAATCACGTTTTAAACGGCGAAAATAGGCTTGCTCTTTGGCTGTCCCTAGTTTATGGTGAGATGTATGCCCAAACGACAATAACAGTTTTATGGCAAACGGCAAGAGTACTTTAAAATGAAAGTTTCCTTTTTGTTCGACTGCGTTATGTTGATACGACAAATTTATGGCGAAACGGCAAGTGTCAAATCTCTTCTTTATGGTGAGATGTATTATGTTCAAATGCTTTTGGTGAACGTTTTCGACTATTTTCTTTATGTTGAGTTGCAGATATGTATTTAAGAACGGTAACTCGCGATTTCTGCTATTTTATGGTCAAATGTATTATGGCGAACTGCATTATGTCGACACGTATACACTCCTCTAAAATTATAATAGGGAGAAATTTGGGGTGTTCTCGCGTGTTCTATGCGGCCTGGCTGGGCGAAGCTTTCCATTTTTTAATCGGACCAATAGTACGGCTTAGCAAATTAATCAAAGTTTTGACAGACAGATCTCTGACAGAAAGTACGAGCTATCAAAAACATTCCGTGTAAAAAACGCCCCGCCTCACAAAAACCCTTCCACAGCAACTAAGATGTACACTGTAGAGAAAGAGGTAAGATTATGTCCTCCCGTTTTCATAGCTCCCATTGGCGGAGTCGCGGCTGTGGGACCGTCAAAGTGAAAAAAATCACCCTAAAATTGCAGTTTTTTGTTCTTAACTTTTTTGGGGTTGAGATAATTGAATAAATCTTTGAAAAGGCACTGGCTCAAATTGAAAGAAAGCTCTGTGCAAAATTTTAAGTCAATCGGTGCATTACGAGAGGCTGTAGCTCTGGCTAACTGAACTGGAAGAAGAAGAAGAACACAGCAAAGGCGAAAAAGCGGGTTTTCAGAGTTGTATATCTCAGCACGCTGTATACCGATCGACTTGAAATTTTCAGAATTTACTCCTATTGAATCAGAGAAAACCTGTATACAATTTGAAGTCGATTGGTATACAGGGTGCTGAGATCCGGGTACCCGAAAAACGCACATTGTGACGTGAAGTAAACATACACTTGGTACCCTTCGTACTTTTTGCGCTTTCGGTCGCGTTTTGCTTGGCGGGGCGGATTAGCATCCGCGTTCTTAGATAAAAAATGCTCTTGAAATTTTTAAGATGACTACCAAAGATTCTGTTGATCAAAATTGAGGCGTTGAAGTGTTTCAGAAAAATGTTACTACGGGGTCTTGAAGACCCTCGCTCAAAAACCGGACATGGAGGGTAATACAATAACTTCTCTTTGAAATAGAATGTGAATCTCCCCCTCCCCATAATTGGACTTGGGATTTATCATTTCAATCGTGCAGTAGAACATGCATTTTAGATTTTTTTTTTCTTTGATAACTACCTATTGTAATTTTGAAATTGAACTCAATTTACTCAATGATGAAGATGAAAAAAGTCATGGTCAACTAGTGATTATTATCTGGCTCTCTTTTTTCTTACATCTAAACATAAGGTCCAAAAATAAAAAAGATCAACAAAAAATGTAAATGAAAGTCAAAATTTCGTTTATTTCTTTCTGGCTGGATGGAAAAAGCGGTTCTCATCAAACTAAGCGCTGTGGTCATAGGAGGAGCAGCAGTCGTCACCGTCTACGCCGCTTACGAGTATTACAAATACCGCCGTGCGATCGCCGAGTTCCGGATGAGGCAGCAACTCGAAGAGGAACGTGGATCGCGGAAAAGCGAAGAAAGCAGCGATGAAGAAGAAGCACATAAGGTCACCATCAAAACGCCACCGACCGAACAGAAATAAATTTGACTTTTTTTAAAAACATATTTTATTGTACCTTCACCAAATGTGTATTGACACTTGAGTTTTCTCTTTATTGTTCTTTATTAATTTTAATCTTAATCGAAATCGAACTGAAATCTAATGTCTTTCGAAAGCGTTCGAGGTTTATAATTGTTTATTATTCAAGTCGTGAATCTTGACCACTAACGGAAACGACCTTGCCATTGATTTTGCTATATCCTTACGTTTGTTCATTCCCATCTCCCCCTCACAACGGCAGCAGTCCGCTCTAAAAGGTCCGGCAAGTCACAACCTCTGCAAAACCAGAAGCAGTAACTCCATATCAGGTAAAAGGTTTTATCTTTTGAAAAATGCAACACTTTTTTGATTAAATGCACCATTTTCTAGTGGACATGGAGGAAACCATGATAGAAGTCCGTGATGCTCGGAAATGTTTCGGCCAAGGCCTCGTCCTTAACGGATTGTCTATGAGAGTCGAAAAAAACACCATGTACGTATATAATTACACATAATTGCGGGATGGAGCAATTCCATAACAATTATTAAAAGTGTGGAAAATTCGACGAAAAATTGTTGAGCGACATGACTTATGTTTTTTTTTCTATTCGACCTTGATAATAGTCAAGGCTATACTTTTGCCTGTATTGATAAAGTACCGCTCCTTTCTTCATAGAATCCGGTTTTTCCGACAAAGCTTCCAAAACTTTACAGCAAACGCCATCATTTGAATTCGGGGTGCTTCTTCTTTTCGACTTAATAGAAAGTACTAGTCTGGAGCTGGCCCCGACGGGAACTTCCTTAAAGAGAAGTAACAATATAGGAGGGGGAAGTATATGGGAGGGGAAGTATAACGGAGTGGGAAGTATGTGGGAGGGGAAGTATAACGGAGGGGGAAGTATAACGGAGTAGGAAGTATATGGGAGGGGAAGTATAACGAACGGGGAAGTACTAAGTTTTTTTTGTAAAAAAAAAATTTTGTTTCGGAAAATTTTCCGGTTTTTTCTTTCTTTTTCTTTTTTTTTTTTTTGTTTGAAAAATTTTTAAGTTCTTTTTTCGAAAAATTTTTTAAGTGTCAAGGTAGAAATAATGGGCTCTTTGGCCTAGGGATGTGCCTCTCGTAAAGAGTAGAAGTACGAAATTTCTCGGTACTAAAAAAAAATTTTTTTAACTTTTTTTTTCGAAAAATTTTCTAAGTTTTTTTTTTCAAAAAATTTTCAAAGTTTTTTTTTTTCAAAAAATTTTCAAAGTTTTTTTCGAAAAATTTTCCGGGTTTTCCTTTTTTTTTTTCGAAAAATTTTCAAAGTTCTTTTTTTTTGAAAAATTTTCTAAGTTTTTTTGTCCAAAAAAAATTTGTTTTTTTTTCAAAAAATTTTCAAAGTTTTTTTCGAAAAATTTTCTAAGTTATTTTTTTCGAAAAATTTTTTAAGTTTTTTTTGTAAAAAAAAAATTTTTTTTTCGAAAAATTTTCTGGGTTTTTCTTTCTTTTTCTTTCTTTTCTTTTTTTTTTTTTGGAAAAATTTTCGAGGTTCTTTTTTTCGAAAAATTTTTTAAGTGTCAAGGTAGAAATAATGGGCTCTTTGGCCTAGGGATGTGCCTCTCGTAATGGGTAGAAGTTTGAAATTTCTCCCTACTATAATAAATAATAATTAAAAAGTGGCAATTTTTTACACCAAAAATTCTTAAAAAATATAAGGAGTAATTGGTGAAAATTTGGTGAAAATCGGACCAACGGTTCGGCCGCAGCGAATTTTTTAGAATTTCAAACAGACATATCACAGCCATTTTTTTGAAATTCAAAAATCGCCCTTGTTACATTCTTCGTCACCAAGAAATTAGTGTGAAAATTTGGTGAAAATCGGATGAAAACTGTGGCCGTAAAGTGCTCCGGAAAAAAATGCTACGGACGGCCGGCACCACAGACAAAGTTGAGATCGGTAAAGATCAATATTTGATTTGACCCTCCGGGGTCTGGAAGACCCTTCCCCAAAAATCTGACGCAATATCACAATAACTTCTTTCAGGAAGTTAAAAACATCCCGAATTAGAGCTAAAATCGACGGAGAAAAAAAAAGAGTTAAACGCCATTTTATCGAGTTCTAGGTAATCACAATGTTTCGGTTAGTACCTAATTGTATTGTTTTGATATATTTTCTGGATGATTCATTTGGTTCCTGAGAGAATCAATGCCAAAGGATGTTTGCTTTCGGCGTACAAATATATCGAGAACAATCGGACTGGAGACACGAATGACAATTATCGCTCTCGTGCTTGAAATACTAAATCGTTTTCTTATTTTCCTACTTCAACTTAGGAAGTAGTTTTATCTCTAGAATCTAGACAAAAGTGTAATTAATGTTTCAAGGATATCTACGAGTCATTAAGTTTTTAAACATACTCGAATCTTGGCCCCCAAGTTTCCGTTTGGGAAGGTTGTGTCCCGTTGACCCCACGGCTTCAGGGGATAGCCTAATGTGCCGCTTTGAGGGAAAAAGTCCTGCTCTTGAAAGCCATCCTCCAAAAAAGTAGATATCAATCAAGGGTGTAAAGCGACGTTTTCGACTTGCAATGCCTATTGCGCATTTCATAGGCGTCCCAGAATTTTGGTCATCTTAGATATCCTCAAGTTATTTTCTATCTACAGTTATGGACTTCTTGGTCCGAGCGGATGTGGAAAGACGATACTTCTCAGATGTATTCTTGGGAGAAGAGCTTTGGATTCTGGACACATCAAAATTGGCATTACAGACAGAAAGAAAGTCGGCTACATGCCTCAGGTAAATCATTTCAATCTATACTCTCTTCATTACTTTTGAATTCAGGAAGTCGCTCTTTTCGGTGAATTTACTATTCAAGAAATATTCCATTTTTATGGTCGCCTTTATGGACTTACACGTTTGGCTGTTAAAGAAAGAGCTGGAGAACTCAAAAATATTTACATCTTCCTCATTGGGAATCTCGAATCGGAAGCTTAAGGTAAGTCCACTGCCTCCTATATCTCAAATTTAAAAAGACTCATGTGGAAGGCAAGTTGTTCAGTAGACCTCTCTGTCCTTTGATGGCTGAAAGCCTCCAGAAATAGATAGTAATAATTTAATAATAATTACAGCGGAGGAGAACAGAGACGGGTATCATTTGCTGTGGCGATTCTTCATGATCCGACATTATTAATTCTTGACGAGCCGACTGTCGGCGTAGACGCCGAACTCAGTCAAAGTAGGTCGAAAATCTAAATCGAAAAATTGCAATTTTACCATTTCTAGTATATGGCAATACTTGCTCCAGTTGACGAATCTAGGAAAGACAATAGTGATAACGACACATTATGTTGAAGAAGCGAAGCAGGCTCACAAGGTTTTTACATGAACTTATCAGAAGATAATTATATTTTTAGATCGGGTTGATGAGAGGAGGTGAACTACTTTGTGAAGATACTCCTAAAAGAGTGATGGCTAGTCAGAAATCATCGACGCTTGAAGAAGCCTTCCTTGAATTGTGCATAAAACAAAAACTACCTCCAGACGAAAAAGTGAAAAATTATAAAGTAAGATGGATTTTTCTTCCAAAAATTTAAATTTTTGCAGATAATTCGAAGTGAACTACCTCTTCAAAACGTAGATATGTTTAACTGGGACAGATTCTCAGCTCAATTACTTAAAAACGTCTGCTGGATGAAACGAAACACATTGTGAGAACTAAGTCAAAACTTTTTCATCTAAACAAATATTTCTAGGATGATGTTTTTCCTCCTTTTACTACCGGCTATGCAGTCATTTTTTTATAGCGTATCGTTTGGTCAAAATCCTAAGAAGTTAAAAATGTCCGTTGTTTCTGGTGAGCTTCAAGAGAAGCCATATTGCCACTCCTCGTTATTCCTGAGCCCAACGAACTCTTAAATTGTACACTGAGCCAACCTTACACTTGCCATTTCGTTCGAGAGTTGAACAATTTCATGGACGTGGTGAGTATTGTAAGCCTGCTTTAGGCGGGACAGTCCCGGGGGTTGTGCCGTTTGTCCCTATCATGCAGGGGACAAATTCTTCGAGCGAAAAAGGTCTTTGGGAAGCCATCCTTAAAAAAATAGCAGTAGATAGGTACTAACTTTACTTCTTTATAGGTTATTTATGATAGCGTCGAATATGCCAAAGAAAACGTTTACAACAATAAAGTTTGGGGAGTAATCGAACTAAATTCAAACTTTTCTGTGTCCGTCATCAATAGAATAATCGAAGGGAAATTCGCAGAAGAAGAAACAGTCAATGATAGCACCATCAACATAGTGATGGACATGTCAAGTAAGCAATCTTCGATCACCCAATCAAATTGCAATCTGCGAATCAATTTCTATGCAAATTAAATCTAATTTTCAGATTATATAATCGCAAATTTGTTAACGAAAAAAATATCGGACGCATACTTAAACTTCAATAGACTTTTAATTTCTTCGTGTTCTTTACCGACGCGTGTGAGCCTTCCTCCTATTAAGGTTAGTGTACGATAAAGTTAATTTATGCCTAAAAAATCTTTAATTTTAAGCATTTTTTAGTTTATGGATCCGATATTTGGCACTATGGATCCCGTGTATGCAAATAGCGGTCTTCCAGGATTCTTCTGCTCGTGAGTACTTCTGCAAGTTTCTATTTTGGGTGACACTTTTTGTCCTTTTCAGGTTTTGCTTTTATTTTACGATGATATTCACGTCGGGGGCGATCATGATGGAAAAACTTGTGGGACTCCTTGATCGCAGCATGGTTGCAGGTTTGATCTTTTGGCGTTGGAAAGTTCTTTAATTTTTACAGGTATGACCTACTTCGAAGTCATCAGCGCCCATTTAGTCGTCCAGTTAATACTGATGTTCATTCAAAAAGCGATTATGATGTTCGTTTTTTACGTTTGCTACGATTTTCCACAAATAGGCAGCTACCTTCTGATTTTGATGCTTCTTTTCTGTATAGAAATGGTCGGCATTTCTTACGGTATGTTTTTCAACCTAGAACATCATCATTGTTTTTTATTCAGGATTTTTACTCACTGAAGTCTTTTCGTGCGATCGTCTTGTCTCTTATGCCGGAATCGGAGCGACGCTGGCCGTTTTTAGTTTAGGAGGTGAATAATTTCGATTTTGGGAATCAAAATTTATAAATTATTTCAGGAATAATATGGCCGATTCAAGGAGCTTATTGGATAATACGCGAAACCGTTTGGATTTTTCCGGTCGCCCCAGCTGTATTTAGCTACAACGATATGCAGCCAAAGGATACAACTTGAACAATCGTAGTGTTTATCAAGGATTCATTTCCTGCCTCGCATGGACCTCAATTTTTGCCTTAATTACTTTTTTTATTGCAAAATCGAAAAATTCAAAAATATTATAATCTATTAAAATGTTTCTCGAAGAGGCGTGTTTCTTGAAAAAGATGATGTTGAGAGTCGGGGGCACACATCTCATCCGAAAGTATTCTCGTCCTAAAGTGTTCTCGTCCTAAAGTATTCTCGTCCTAAAAATAATAGAAAAAGAAAAAATATAAACTGTATTCTCGTCCGAAAGTAGTCTCGTCCTAAAGTATTCTGGTCCAAAAAATATAAACTGTATTCTCGTCCGAAAGTAGTCTCGTCCTAAAGTATTCTGGTCCAAAAAATATAAACTGTATTCTCGTCCGAAAGTAGTCTCGTCCTAACATTCTTCGCCCCTTTTTAGGACGAGATGACAGTAGGACGAGAAGACATTCGGACAAGTGGATTTCAATTTTTATACAAATTATTAAATATTATACCTTAATAAAATAGAAATCATCTCGTCCGAAAGTATTCTCGTCCTACTGTCTTCTCGTCCTAAAAATAATAGAAAAAAATATAAACTGTATTCTCGTCCGAAAGTATTCTCGTCCTAACAGGCAACGCCCCTTTTTAGGACGAGATGACAGTAGGACGAGAAGACATTCGGACAAGTGGATTTCAATTTTTATACAAATTTTTAAATATGTATTATACTTTAATAAAATAGAAATCATCTCGTCCGAAAGTATTCTCGTCCTAAAATATGTGTAAAATAAAATATTACTTAAAATTAAATGAAATGTATTCTCATCCGAAAGTATTCTCGTCCTACTGTCTAACTAAAACCAACGTACAAAAGTTGCTGCGTCGGAGAAATGCGGCAGCACCCAGCAAGTCACGGTCGGTTAATTTTTTTTTTTTTTCTCGCGAGGATCAGCTCGTTTTATGACACTAGGGGGTTAATTTTTTTCCTCTCGGTTCACCCTGTAGGCGGCCCTGGGATGGACGTTGAGCACAGTAGGCGCAAAAAGGAGTTTAAAACTTGCTAGGGTGGAACGCTACCGCATTTCTCCGACGCAGCAATTTTTGTACCTTAGTTTTAGGACGAGAAGACAGTAGGACGAGAATACTTTCGGACGAGATGATTTCTATTTTATTAAAGTATATATTTAAAAATGTGTATAAATTCAAATCCACTTGACCGAAGTATTCTCGTCCTACTGTCTTCTCCTAAAAAGGGGTGGAGCCTGTTAGGACGAGAATACTTTCGGACGAGATGTTTTCTATTTTATTAAAGTATAATATTTAAAAATTTGTATAAAAATTGATATCTACTTGACCGAAAGTATTCTCGTCCTACTGTCTTCTCGTCCTAAAAAGGGGCGTGGCCCGTTAGGACGAGAATACAGTTTATATTTTTTCTTTTTCTATTATTTTTAGGACGAGAATACTTCAGGAAAATACTTTCGGATGAGATGTAGGCACTCGTTGAAGTCGATGTATAATTTTTAAAAAAAAAAAAGTGTGTTTGTGAGTTGGGAAAATGCGGGGAAAACTTTTAAAAAGAGATTCTCGGCTTTCATCCGGCTATTATTTAGGTTGAATTAAAAAAAAGACGGGATCGAGGGTGGGGATGTTGCTCATCACTAATGATCCCCTTACCGACTCCTTTTCGTGGCCGCTTTTTTCAAAATGGAGTCCCTCCCTCTTCATCGTTATATAATGTTTTTGAATAAAAATGAAAAAGAGAGAGATAAAAAAAAATCTGATTGGGCCAGAGGGAAAAAAGTGAGCGGGCGGAGAGGGTGGGTCGGACAAAGGGCACCGCTCCCGCTCATTAGAACCTAGGAACAATGAACCCCCTTCTCTCTTTCGACCCCTAACATTTTCAAACATTTCTCGTTTGCTTATAAATTGAAAGGCTGAAAAGCTGAAAAGCCTCCTTGAAAAGGGCGCTTTGTTCAGGCAAATAAACTCCATCCTCTGTGGATAATGAGCTGGGAAATCGGAAGAAAAACATCAACTTCATTTAAAGCCCTTTTATTTCTATCTAATAATTTTTATTAAAGTTTAAATTTTTACCAAGCCGGGTGTTACTGCGCTCATCATTTGACCCTAAATAGCTAAATAGCGCTTCGGTGGTAAGATCTAGCACTTGCCGCTTCTATCCCATATTTCACCCTTTTAGTCACCTTGCATAGCCTCCTTTCAATTTAACAGTTAGCGGGGAAGTGATGACGGATTTTGCCCAAAAGGAAGATCCATCAACGCCCTAAGAAGTTAGCATTCTGCAGTCTTTTTTCCCCCATGATTTTTGGTTCTCCCATTCCTCATTGGAAGAATTTAAAAGTGTAAAAAGCTCTTCTTTAACTGTTTGAGTGTTGTTTAAAGGGATGAGGTTTGAAGTGAGGGGTTTAGAGGGAGAAGCAGGGGGGGCGTTGAGTGTTGATTGTGCGAAGCGAAGAGGAGTGGCTAATGACAAACAGAGATTTACATAACAGATATCATTTGAGGCCATGAATATCTGAGTGGGTTGAATATCCTTGTCTCCAAGGGGGTAATTGATATCAACCACACCCTTTTACCATTTCTCATCAAAACATCCCTTTAAAATCAACACGCCCAAATTTTTACTCCGATCTCTCATCCCCTCCAGGCCACGCTGTTATTAGAGTTTCAGCCGCACGTTTTTCTGTTCTGTACATGGATAGCATCTTCGGTTTTTGATTAGAATGATAAGCACTCAAGAACAGAACTCCCATGGTCGCTTTCTGACCAGATGCTGACTAGCCGAAATCATAGCTGTCCCTTAGCCCTTTCGAGATCGCAGGCGCCTATAGTTGACATTCGCGCATTTCGTTTGGAGACCGCAGGCGACTTTAGTTGCCCAGCGGCGCTATCGGGAAGCCTCTCTAAAAAATTTAATACCATCGCTTCCCGTGGCGGTAGTGACATGCAAAAACGGGCAATCTGTTGGGGAAGAAATGAACTACGTGATGATCGCATCAATCGTCGCTTTCTGTGCTTTGCTGGGCGCTGGGAGCGGTCAGGGAGAAGTGAGGGGCAAAGAGAGGGAGAGAATCCGACGTCAGACGCGATCTCGAAAGGGTTAGACTCCGTCTTCAGCGCCAACCTCTACGATGCTCCTCGAAAAGTATCTTAAGATGATCTACAAATAAGCTTATATGGATAACAGTTATTAGGATTCCCACATACCAAATCAACAACAGGTAACTCTGTGCTTTCAATAACTCTTCAATGAATCCACTGATCTTTGTCCCATAACCTGAGATCTGCTTGAAGCTACTGGCAACTTGATTATCAAGAAGTTTGGGAAGTTCTAGATCGCATCTATGGCGTCTTGCTGCAGACAACGGTGGCGCTTCCATTTTTCTCCATGATAGCACAAAATAATACGAAAGTGAAGCTAGTGACTTTACTTTATATAGAAGATGGAGTGATTTTAAGATTTGGGAAGTACAAAGACCTGACGCTAACGAACGATAGCCTTCCCCCCCGCGGATTTTTAGTTCCGCCTACTCGATTCGAACCTTTTGTCCTTTCTTTTCCCCACCCCCGGGCGTCCGCAGAGCCCTTTTTGTTCCTAACTAAATGAGAAAAGGAAGACCTCTCAAAGTTTTTAAGAGACCAAAAGATAACGACCTCACTCCCTTTTGACTTCTCTAATTACTCGTCATTTCTTTTTAAAGAAAAACAAAATCGCCATTTGTGGTTGAACATTTTGTTTAACCCGTGGAAGAAACCCGTCATTTATTTATCTTCTTTTTTTTTTTTTTTTTTAACGAGACGGTTGATTGAGATGAAACTTGAGTTGACGTGGATAATATTTTGCTGAGGGCTAAGGCTCGAGTGGCCCCGCCTCTTAAGTTCTTTAAGTTCCATTCTCGGCTCCAATGATGCTCCCCTGCATATTCATGAATCATGGCTTTGCATAATTTTCACCTCGGTTTCCGTACATTATTGCAACCCCCCTTTTTTTGACTAACTAATGCCCGGGCGATAAAACTAATTTTTAATCTAAATATTCATTTAAAAAAAATAACGAACTATATAAAGCTAATTGAGGCGCTCCGGGTACGAAGGGCGAACTCAACATCGGACAAATTTTTTTTTTTCATTATCAGATTCTAGACCTCTTGGTGAATACACCCATATAATTTTTATGTTGAGTTCGCCCTTTTTTCCCCTTTAAATACGTAAAAACCGATATGCGGCAAAGCTCTAACTGCGATATCCGAGAAGGTACGAAGGGCGAACTCCACATCCTAGTCCACAACCCCCACTCCTTTTCCCATTCCAGGGCATGACTTTTCTGTTGAGTTCGCCCGTAACATAAAACTTTAAAATGCGAATATCTCGAAACTACGGTTTGTTGAGTTCGCCCTTCGTACCCGGAGCGCCTCAATTGTATAATTAATGAACCGCGCCTCTAATTTAGTTGGAATATACAATCAAAGATGAAGAGTGGAGAAATAATTAGAAGATAACCAATAGCTGTCAGAATGAGATATCAAATACTGATTGGTATAACGGAGGGGGAGGGAAGTATAAGGGAGGGAAGTATAAAGGAGGTGGAAGTATAAGGGAGGGAAAGTATAACAGAGGGGGAAGTAAAAAAGGGGAAAGTATAACGGAGGGGAAGTATAAGGGAGGGGATCCATTACCCTGGGGAAGATCCATATTCGAATTGACCATACGGGGTCTGGAAGACCTTTCCGCAAAAACATGACGTGGAGGGTATCACAATAACTTCGTAAGAAAACTCGTGTATTGGCAAAGTAGTACCCATTTCATTTTTTTGGCGTTTTCCGCCGTTCATTGGCCGGCGTTTTCGTTCATTTTCTACGATCTTTGTGTCCTTCTAACCCGATTGTAAGGGGTTTCACTCAATTTTTCGTTGTAGAAACACCTTTTCTACGGTGTTTTCATAGATTTTCCTCTGTCTTTTGCCAGAGGGACACCCTTTTCAATTGTTTATTGGTCTTGAAACACCATAAAATCAGTTACAAGTTAGTTACATAGAAAGTTAGGGCTTATTCTGGGCTACAGCACTCAGTATCAATAGTACCATAAACACATCTGTGGGGGACCACTTAGCTTTGTGCAAGTATGCAGGAAAGTAGCAAAAAAGGAGTGGGTAGGAAAAGAAATTAAGAAGACAATAAGCGGAAAATAGTTCACTTGATGAGACCTATCAGGCCGAAACCGGTCATGAAATATTACTGTTTATTGTCTCCCTCTTCCGCAGATTCTTAAGCGCGCGGGGGTCCAAATCTTTGTAAAAGGATTACGATAAAACAATTCTTCGGATTTTGTTATAAAATATGTTTTTGGAAAGAGCTCGTCAAAGCCTACAAAATGGCTAGCGGTTTTTTTGGAAAAAATGTTTAGGTCGAAAAATAAGCTTTTCATTTTCCAAAGGAAAACTTTTTCAGAAAAACAACTCCCAAAACCGTGTAGACACTCCAAAACTAACGAGAAATAGCTTTTGTAAAAAATTTTCCGACCATTTTTAGTGCTCAAATATAGGAAAGTAATTTTAGGCCCTCTCTGTCTAACACTTGGTCGAATTTTGAGGTCGGATCCGCTAGAATAGTTGGCGTCTAACTCGCAAGCCCACAATACCTAACGGTCAGGCTATACTGTATAACAGTTGCGCCTGGCACTCGCATTCCAGTTGATGGGAAGCCAAATTTACACTATGAGATAAGAAAATTTGAACTATAGGTTATCTATTTCGGTCTTATTAAAAGTCAAGGACTCCTTATCTTTTGAAGTGGAGATCAAATGTACATATTGGAGGGAATAGTCAAAGAAACATTTGGAGCGTGAGAGAATGCACGTATAGGAAAAAGGGAGGAATATAGGGAAGATCTTAGGGAGCCTTTTTTCAAGATGTTCGCCGTCCGAGGGACAAAAGGGAGAGCAAAACCTGAGAGCCTTGTTACCAATCACTTATTCCTAACAATCCACTCAACGGTGGACCTTATTGATCACACCTTCGGCCCCCTTAACGAGGAAACTTGTTTTTCTTTATTGAGAAACGTTTTTAACCAACAACAAAAGGGAACTTATTAAGAAATGACGTTCTCCGTTGACAAACAAGATTCTTTTTATCATTTTTGCCGAGAAGAAATGATCTCAAGGAAAATGCGGCCAAGAAGAAGTTTTTCGGAAAAAAGCGACGGTCGGCTGGCACCACAGACAACTTCATGATTGGTAAAGATCACTAATCAGTTTCCCTCTACTAAGTCTTGAAAATCTTTTCCAAAAACCCTGACATGATTAACCTTTTGATTAAAGGCCCATAGAACCCCTATCCTACTATGAAGCATAGCTTCATGTTAATTTGAAAAATATTATTTAGGGAATATGGACGTCCAGAGAGTATTGACATAACCGGAGGTAATTGGGTGGATTTAGCCTAATTGGAGAGTAGAGAGGCTTCATATCAGGAGCGCGTCTCCCTTTAGGCCCTTTGCTCGTGGAAACGGTTAGGAAGGGATGAGAGGAGGGGAGCGAAAGGCGAAAGGAGAAAATAGAACCCGCCCCGTTTTACCGTTTGTCCAATAGGAAACTTGAGTCTAAAATCCGAAAGCCTGCGCTCAACACTTTTCTCCAACCCGCCGACCCACTATTTATCCATTGAGGGGCCTAAACATTTTCAAATCTGTTCCGCTTTCGTACATAGCCTTGTAAACATCTCAGTTTACACTAATTGTCTAGCATTGAAACTTTTTTCGACCACTATTTTTACTTTTATTTTTGCTTAAAATGTTTTTTGATTTTGACAAAGTAATTGAATATTAAAACAAAATTTTACCAACCAAAAATGACACAAAACAAACCGTCTTTCATGATCAAAGACCTTCTAGGAGACGTCATAGAAGAATCTGAGGGTGAGTTACGTCATTTCTCTTTCTCACCATTTTCAGGAATGTCAACATCAAATTTTTATCCAAAAGAAGAATTTTGAAAAATATGGCTTTTGGGCTGAAGATTTTTGAAAGTACAAAAAGCTTGCGTTTTGTTCCCAAATTTCGGGAAAAGTTTCGGTTGCTTCTTTTGTAGTTTTGAAAGTATTGAACAAGGCTTATAATTTTGCAATTCATTTATTTTCTAGCGACTTTTTTTCAATTTCCACAACATTCAGCGGCCTTCTGGACTTCCTTTTGGTCGTGTAGTTTCATGGACGTCTTTACCCATTACTTCGCGTTTTTCTTTAACCAGAAGGGTGAAACCAATCAAAAATTATTGAGCCAAAACTATCTTTTTCCGCGGTCAAATAGATTAAAAGTAAGGTTTTCACCGGACGTGAAAAGCAGTAACTGAAGTCCATCACTCAATGTTCCTTTTGGGTCTGCATTAGAAATACTCGATTACTGCTCCTATGCAGCAGATCCGCCATACCCTTGACATCAGAGTATTTGGTACAAAATATTGGTAATCGGGCCTTTAGTTCAAACGTAAGATCCCCCCATCTTAAAAGAAAGAATTGGTAAACTTTTGGTGACTTATAAGTTATAACCAATTTAATCATTTCTATTTGGGGGACGGATTCAAGATTGTTGGTAGGCGTCTGATGGTGACTTAGAGGAGTGTATACGTGTCGACAAAATGCGGGTTCGCCATAATGCATTTGACCATAAAATAGCAGAAATCGCGAGTTACCGTTCTAGATAAAATATCTGCAACTCAACATATAGAAAATAGTCGAAAACGTTCACCAAATGCATTTTAAAGAAGAGATTTAACACTCGACACAAAATTTGTCGTTTCAACATAACGCAGTTGAATATAAAGGAAACTTTCATAAAGAACTTGCCGTTTCGCCATAAAACTGTGTTTATCGTTTAGGCATAATACATCTCACCATAAACTAGAGACAGCCAAAGAGCAAGCCTGTTTTCGACGTTTAAAACGCGATAATGGCGAAACGACAAAAACCTTAAAACTTGACAGTTCACCATAATGCAGTTTGCTCACCCTCGCGAGAGGAAAAAAATGAACCATAAAATCATAAAATGAGCTGATCCCATTGACTCATTTCTTGCTTTTCCTAGTTCATGGTGTGATGCTTTATGTTGAATTACATTATGGTGAAATGTCGAGTTTTAAGGTTTTCGTCGTTTTGCTACAATCGCGTTTTAAACGGCGAAACTAGGCTTGCTCTTTCGCTGTCCCTAGTTATGGAATTTCTTGCTTTTCCTAGTTCATGGTGAGATGCTTTATGTTGAATTGGATTATGGTGAACTGTCAAATTTTAAGGATTTTGTCGTTTCGCCATAGTAGGGTTTTAAAAAGCGAAGCTAGGCTTGCTCTTTCGCTGTCCCTAGTTATGGTAAGATGTACGATATTATACCCAAACGACAGAAACAGTTTTATGGCGAAACAACAAGTTCAAAGAGAGAAAGTTCAAAGTTTTATGGTGAGAAGCGTTGTGGTGACTTTTTTATGTCAACTTGCATTTATAGAAAAAGTCGTTTATGGTAAAACGCTTAAAGTTGAAATGCATTATGCTCAAAATTTTTGAACTTTTGAGCGCATTATGTTCAATTGCATCATGCTGAAGCGCATTATGGTACGCACATTATGATTTTTTATGTCGAAATGCAGATTTTTTAAGTTCAACTGCTTTAGGGTGAAACGTGTTATGTTTAACGGTGTTCTCCCACTTTGAGCACTCGCTTCTAAGGTTTTTCAGTGATTTTAAAATTCAAAGATTAATTGTTCCTAGTGACACATCAATTAGCGGATGCGGAGAAATTAGAGAGATGGAATGGAAAAAGCCACTTGAAAAGGCGGGCCGTTCAAAATTATTTTGGTTTCCCGCTGAGGTATTCCTCGCGCGGGACAATCAAACCCCGGTCAAGAGATCAATACGCCACGTGACTGTTGTTTGTGATTTTTTCTTTATTCAAAAGGGAAGCTAGACTATTTAAAAAAAAGAGAGAGAGTAAAAAGAACGAAAGTCGACGGGAACAGTTTTTGAGTGTTAACCTCCTGCTGCGGTTTGAAGCATTGAGCCCCTCCGGCGAGCCTCTAATGACGACCCTTTCATCCCCCAGCGCTCCTCCACCCATAAGCCAACAAGAGCTAAAACTTTACTCCCTTAATTACAACGCTTTGTATCTTACCTAGTGAAACTCCTCTTAAACTTTAATTAACGTCGATTTAAAACAACGGAGGGGAAAAAAAAAATAATTTGTACAAAACATTTTTGATAAATTTTACAGGGTGCGATAGCGAAGGGGAGAGCCAGCCAAGCGATGGAATACGGAAGGAGGACGAAGGAAAAGGAAGGAAGCCGAGGAGAAGGCGGACTGCTTTCACACACGCACAGCTCGCTTATCTTGAAAGGAAGTTCAGGTGTCAAAAATATCTTTCAGTCGCCGACAGAAGCGACGTCGCCGACGCACTAAACCTTTCAGAAACTCAAGTCAAAACTTGGTACCAAAACAGAAGGTAAGGCGCGAAGAATCTCAGCTAACGCTATCATTACACGCAATTGTCAATCTCCTCCCCCTGGGCGGTCCTTCATTTAGGGTATATCCCCACATACGGTGCATTACTGTACAGTCTGTTGTGGTATTGTCATTTCAAAATCGACTATTTCGAATTGCAGAACGAAATGGAAGCGACAGAACCAGCTAAGGCTTGAGCAACTAAGACAGCAGGCTGTAGTGGACAAAGAGGTAGGAGGACAGCCTCCAGCGAGCGACTGCTGCCCAACTTTTCAGCCTCCATGTACAGCATTTCTTTCAACAGCGGCGGCCATTTTTCGAAACGTCACTTATGTCCACGGGTGCCCATTATAATCTCCAAATTTTTACTAAATTACATTTAGATTCATGTTTTTGACCGTACTTTTTAATTTCTTGCATTCAAAACTTGATACAAAATTTAGTGCTTCAGGTGGTTTTTTAAGAGCGATGAATTTTTGCATCAATAATATAGAGTTTAGTTTACTCATAGGGAATATGTAGTAAAAAAAAATGTAAATAGAACAAAATATTACAGAGATAAGCTATTTATTAATTTATTATTTTCTTTTGCCACTGTGTAAATAAATTATTTGTTATTTGTTTTAATTTGTTAATTTGCTTTGTCTGCACATTTATTTTAATCAAAAAAATAATCTGTAAATTGTGATAATTTTCTTAAAAATAAAGCGATTTTTTTTTTAAGTATGCGAAATTAAGTCGTTACCCGTGAGTGATTAGAGATAAAGCCGTGGGGGGTGGGAGAATTCGTTACGTCAGTGGCTAACGAAGGGTGTATTGAAAATGGGAGAGAAACGACGAAGGTGCGCTGAACAAACTGAATGGCTAATTTGGAGGGCGCTCGCGTTATCGTCGATCTTCGGGCATTGAAAAGCGGCGAGGATCCTTCTGAATAGGAGGCGCGACGGGCGAGAGATTAACTTGAACGGTTTTTTCATTTCATCAGGATTTTAACAGAGAACAAGAGACTCTTGATAAACAAAATAGAACGTTAATCAAACCGATGATTATCTTTTTATCCCTTCGTTTCACTAACATGAAATCTATGATTAGATTAAAACTCCAACTATTCTACTTTCCATTAAGCTGTCAGAAATGTAAGACCACAAGAAGTACGACATGACGAAATGATTTCTATCACATATAATGACGAACAGAGCTCCATCATTGCCACCAAGAGGAGCTTTTAAAACGGGGGATGAATTCATTACATCAGTGTCTAAAGAAGGATGTATTGAAAATGGGAGAGAAGGGTCAAAATTAAAAACTTTGGTTAGTACTTGTGAGTTTACGAATAACCTCAACTCAAACTAGTTTGATAACACGAGGGGGTGGGTTAATTTTTTTCCTCTCGCAAGGAGAGCTCGTTTGAGAACACGAAAGGGTTAATTTTTTCCTCTAGCAAGGAGAGCTTGTTTGATAACACGAGGTGGTTATTTTTTTCCTCGCGCAAAGAGAGCTCGTTTGATAACACGGGGGGGGGGTTAATTTTTTTCCTCCCGCAAGGAGAGCTCAGTTGATAACACGAGGGGATTATTTTTTATCCTCTAGCAAGGTGAGCTCGTTTGATAACACGACGTGGTTAATTTTTTTCCTCTCTCAAGGAGAGCTCGTTTGATAACATGAGGGGGTTATTTTTTTTCCCCTCCCGCAAGGAGAGCTCGTTTGATAACACGAGAGGGTTATTTTTTTTCCTCCCGCAAGGAGAGCTCGTTTGATAACACGAGGGGGTTAATTTTTTTTCCTCCCGCAAGGAGAGCTCGTTTGAGAACACGAGAGGGTTAATTTTTTTCCTCTCGCAAGGAGAGCTCGTTTGATAACACAAGGGGGTTAATTTTTTTTCCTCCCGCAAGGAGAGCTCGTTTGATAACACGAGGGGGTAAATTTTTTTCCTCTCGCAAGGAGAGCTCGTTTGAGAACATGAGTGGGTTAATTTTTTCCTCTCGCAAGGAGAGCTCGTTTGATAACACGATGGGGGCAATTTTTTCCTCCGGCAAGGAGAGCTCGTTTGATAACACGATGGGGGTAATTTTTTTCCTCCCGCAAGGAGAGCTCGTTTGATAACACGAGGGGGTTAATTTTTTTCCTCCCGCAAGGAGAGTTCGTTTGATAACACAAGGGGGTCAATTTTTTTCCTCCCGCAAGGAGAGCTCGTTTGATAACACGATGGGGGCAATTTTTTCCTCCGGCAAGGAGAGCTCGTTTGATAACACGATGGGGGTAATTTTTTTCCTCCCGCAAGGAGAGCTCGTTTGATAACACGAGGGGGTAAATTTTTTTCCTCTCGCAAGGAGAGCTCGTTTGAGAACATGAGTGGGTTAATTTTTTTCCTCTCGCAAGGAGAGCTCGTTTGATAACACGATGGGGGCAATTTTTTCCTCCGGCAAGGAGAGCTCGTTTGATAACACGATGGGGGTAATTTTTTTCCTCCCGCAAGGAGAGCTCGTTTGATAACACGAGGGGGTTAATTTTTTTCCTCCCGCAAGGAGAGCTCGTTTGATAACACGATGGGGGTAATTTTTTCCTCCCGCAAGGAGATCTCGTTTGATAACACGATGGAGGTAATTTTTTTCCTCCCGCAAGGAGAGCTCGTTTGATAACACGAGGGGGTTAATTTTTTTCCTCCCGCAAGGAGAGCTCGTTTGATAACACGATGGGGGTAATTTTTTCCTCCCGCAAGGAGAGCCCATTTGATAACACGATGGGGGTAATTTTTTCCTCCCGCAAGGAGAGCCCATTTGATAACACGAGGGGGTTAATTTTTTTCCTTCCGCAAGGAGAGCTCGTTTGATAACACGAGGGGGTTAATTTTCTTCCTCCCGCAAGGAGAGCTCGTTTGATAACACGAGGGGGTTAATTTTTTTCCTCCCGCAAGGAGAGCTCGTTTGATAACACGATGGGGGTAATTTTTTCCTCCCGCAAGGAGAGCTCGTTTGATAACACGATGGGGGTAATTTTTTCCTCCCGCAAGGAGAGCTCGTTTGATAACACGATGGGGGTTAATTTTTTTCCTCTCGCAAGGAGAGCTCGTTTGATAACACGAGGGGGTTAATTTTTTTCCTGTCGCAAGGAAAGCTCGTTTGATAACACGAGAGGGTTAATTTTTTCCCCTCTCAATGAAAGCTCGTATGGAGAGGAAAAAAGAGTCATACGAACTCTCCTTGCGAGAGGAAAAAATTAACCCCCTCGTGTTATCAAACGAGCTATCTAGAACGAGGAACTAGAAACACATGAAAGCTCGCGCACGAGCGTTCTTCTGGTATCGTAAACTCACAAGTACGTTTAAGAACACCCAAAAATGTTTAAAGTTCCATTGGTAGAGGCCTTATCGCAAATTTCAATGAAAGTAAAAAGAAAAGCTTATTGAAACGTTTTAATTAATGAGATTTGATTGAGCGGAATTGGATTTCGATCGGGTCACGTGCACTTCCGAGTTTAATTGGCCGTGAAGTGGGGAAACGCGTTTTGTCTGTCCAGAAGTACAAGAACAGTAACATTTGGTGTAATCAGTGCGAGGACGAGAAGGGTGTTTGTGAAATTGAATGGAGTGGGGTGAAAAGGGAAGAGGCAATAGGCATATTAGAGGGCTATTCATATCAATGTTTCTAATAAATAGAAGGGTGCGCAAATTGGCCTCCCGCTCAATACAGGGAGACCGCATACTCTATGAATATTATTTACCTCCCGTCCCTTTTCCTTAACAAGGCTTCCTGATGGGCATTTTGTTCGGCTCAACATGGTTCCTGTTAGAAATTCATCGCCCACAATGAGAAAAAGTCCTCTCAATCAATGCGATTGAATTCTTTTCATAAACTTTCCCTCCATCAAATTGTCACCTTTCCATGTGCAGTCAAAGGCTCTCAAATTAAACGATAACGTATGAAGAAAAATAACCAGATACTTGTGACGAAGAAGAGGATTTAGGGTGGAAAAGGAAAATTGGTATTGAAATAAGCATCGCGGTAGGTTGGAGGAGGCGGTAAGGACACTTGTGTTCGGTCAATCCAAAGTTCCCTTCCATCCCCTTTTCCTTCCACAACGTTCAACTCGTTAAAAAGTATAAACGAGCCATTTCCACAGATTTGTTTCAAAGCGAGAACTTTCCATATTTCATGGATAAAAACAAGGGGGAAAGATTACTTTCTTGGAGAAAATTTATAGATTTTAGAACCTTTTTTTACCCTCATAAATTTTACTGCGATTCTTGATTTCACCCCAGTGCGACGGATTTTAGTAACGAGCCGGTGACAAAGCTATTTTCCGCCCCAGATGCTCCATTTGCTCATTTTCCTTTCTCTATCTATTTTTCCTCCCCTTTTGTATGAAAGAGATAATATTGTTTCCCTGGTTAGCTTCCAATTCATGCGTATTCCTAATTGACGGATTTTTGTGCCGATCCAATTACCGGCATCCACAATTCATAATCCTATTGTAAACACTTCCAATCACTTTGTAATTAAATTTTTCCCTCCTTTCATACATTTCTTCAAATATACAGGGTGTTACAACTAGAGTGGACCATCAACGGCAAAACATTTAGTCCAAAAAAAAAAGTACTGGTTTGAAGAGCTTCCAACGAAAACTTCCTTAAAGAGAAGTAACAATATAGGAGGGGAAGTATAACAGAGGGGACGTAAAACGGAGGGGGAAGTATATCAGAGGGGGAAGTATAAGGGAACGAAAGTATAACGAAGGGAGGGAAAGTATAAAGGAGGGGGAAGTTTTTTTACGAAAAATTTTCCGGGCTTATTTTTTTTTTTTCGAAAAATTTTGTAAGTTTTTTTTTTTTCGAAAAATTTTGTAAGTTTTTTTCCTAAAATTTTCCGGGTTTTCCTTTTTATTTTTGAAAATTTTTTAACTTCTTTTTTTCGAAAATTTTTTTAAGTGTCAAGGTAGAAATAATGGGCTCTTTCGCCTGGGGATGTGCCTCTCGTAATGGGTAGAAGTATGAAATTACTCCCTACTAAAAAAAAAATAATAATTAAAAAGTGGCAATTTTTTTACACCAAAATTTGTCAAAAACATCAGGAGTATTTGGTGAAAATTGAACCAACGGTTCGGCTACAGCGAATTTTTTAAAATTTCAAACAGCCACATTTACGCCATTTTTTCGAAATTCAAAAATCGCCCTCGTTACATTCTTCTTCACCGGCTAAAGAAATTTTGGTGAAAATCGGATGAAAACTGTGTCCGTAAAGTGTTCCGAAAAAAAATGCTACGGCCGGCCGGCACCACAGACCAAGTTGAGATCGGTAATTCGACCCTCCGGGGTCTGGAAGACCCTTCCTCAAAAACCCGACGTGGAGGGTATCACAATAACTTCTTTAAGGAAGTTAAAAGTTAAATGTAAAACCCCTTATTTTTGCATGGGGACTCGACTTCATTTCGTCGCGTTTGACACCGGATGTCATTTTTCCTAGGTTTTCATGAGAGCTAAAATACGGATTAATTTCTCAGAATCAATGCATTACCTGTTGGCTAAATCGTGAACTGCGCGTTTTCTGTTGGTAATAGTGTTAATCTACCAACGGAATTCGATTCTCCACAAAATTTACCATCAGAAACAATGCCTAATGCAAAATTGATAAAAAATGACTTATCCGGTGTTAGAATTAACGCGACGATTTGAAAGTGATGACGTGATGTTCAAATCACGTTAGGGTCACCACTTTGTAGATGATATATTTCAGATGAAATAAATATGCGTTTAATTCTGATATTTGAACTGAACTATGTAAATAAATTATATGTTCTAGAGAACCGCTACAGTCTGTTTTTCTTTGGGATATCCACAAATATTACTCTGAGGGCAACACTGTGTGGAACGGAAGAAGGTTATGTTTATGTGATAACAATGTTGAACATGTGTTGATGTGTTGTGTTAATCTCGACGAAAATGTTGCCTCAAAAGAAATATTATAGACAGAGAGCCCATTCGAATCCGATAGCCGATCATTGTTTCGACTACCCGACAAGTCCTGATGAAATCGACTGGTCTACGTTGTTCGAGAATAAAGGCGATGTCTCGTTCGCTGATATCGGTTGCGGCTACGGTGGACTCCTTGTCACCCTCTCGCCGATGTTCCCCGACAGAAACATCCTCGGAATCGAAATCCGTGTAAAAGTTTCCGACTACGTAATGGACCGGATCAAAGCCCTTCGCCAAAGGAATCCGGAGCAATACGGAAACATCGGCTGCATACGATCCAACGCCATGAAGTACCTCGTCAACTACTTTAAAAAGGGACAACTCGAAAAAATTTTCTTTCTATATCCAGACCCACATTTTAAAAAGTCAAAACACAAATGGAGAATCGTAAGTCCGACTCTTCTCGCCGAATACGCTTACGTCTTAGCCGAAGGTGGATTCGTCTATACGGTCACCGACGTACAAGATCTTCACGACTGGATGGTCAAACACTTCGAAGACCACCCACTTTTCGAAAGAGTCACCGAAGAAGATCTTAAGTCAGATCCCGTCGTTTCTGCTCTTCTCGACAGCACTGAAGAAGGACAAAAAGTTACCAGAAATAACGGGCAGAAATTTTTAGCTGTTTTTAGAAAAATTAAAGATCCATATTTGTCTTAATAATTATTAAAGAATTTTCTTATACCTTGTCACGCCTCATTTAAAAACTACCAAAGGAACCGAAAATGCAGGAGAAATAGGATTTCTCTGCCTAACATTTGAGAAAAACTACCGTAAAAATGGGGTTTCTGTGTAAAAAAGCCAAAAGCACCTAAAAATTTGTATAAATGGGGGAATTATGGACAACGGATAAATCATAATATAAAAATACTAACATGGGGGAAATATTTTGGAGACAAAAGCGTTGTAACGCTTTTTATTTAGCAAGCTTTCAGCCAGAGATGGGCAAAATCTTAATCATGATTATGATTAAGATTTTAAATCATAGGAATATTTTTCTGTGATTAAGATTTTAAATCATAGGAATATTTTTCTGTGATTAAGAATTAGATTAAATTCGTATTCACGAAGTAAAAGTATGATTAAAATCACACTCACGAGTATGATTAAGAATAAAATCCTAATCACAGAAATGATAAAGAATCTACTTTTAATCACAGAAAATCTGTGATTAATCACCGGAACGTTGTGATTAATTACAGGAATCTGTAACTAATCATAGGAAAATAATGATTAATCATTGGAATCTGGGATTAATTAAGGGAAAAGCTTGATCAATCATTAGTAAATTGTGTAATCACAGAAATCTGTGAATATTGTCACCTCTGATCACAATTTACTCTCAAAAACTAAAAATCCATCAATCTCTAAAACTCCAAAATTTTAATCATTATTTATAATCATTGACAAATCAAAATTTTTGAAAAATTAAATGCACAATATGTATAACAAAAATTTTGATTTGTCAATGATTATAAATAATAATTAAAATTTTGGAGTTTTAGAGATTGATGGATTTTTAGTTTTTAGTTATTGAGAGTAAATTGTGATCAGAGGTGACAATATTCACAGATTCCTGTGATTACACAATTTACTAATGATTGATCAAGCTTTTCCCTTAATTAATCCCAGATTCCAATGATTAATAAATATTTTCCTATGATTAATCACAGATTCCTGTAATTAATCACAACGTTCCGGTGATTAATCACAGCTTTCTGGGATTAATCACAGATTTTCTGTGATTAAAAGTTGATTCTTAATCATCTCTGTTATTAGAATTTTATTCTTAATCAATCTCGTGAGTGTGATTTTATTTTAATCATACTCGTGAGTGTGATTTCATTCTTAATCATACTCGTGAGTGTGATTTTAATCTTATTCTTAATCACAGAAAAATATTCCTATGATTTAAAATCGTAATCATATTCATGATTAAAATTTTGCCCACCTCTGCTTTCAGCGGACCGCGGAAGCGCGTTTAAAAGTAGACCTTCAGTCTAGATTTTGAAAAAACCTGCGTTTCGGCGGGAAAAAACGAGTTGCGCAGGTTACATATCGTTATCAGTTATCCACTTATCATTTATCTTATAGATTTTGGCGCCAGGTTATAACAAGCTGCAAAAAGTAAACAATGGGTAATATTTTCATCTCTGGGCTCCTAATTTTCGGTGTTGGCTGATATTGACAGTTGTATTTAAAAATCAAAATTCGCAACGATGGTGTTTTACGAACTTCTTCAGTCAATTTGGATCGGCTTTCCAGATAACTTGGATGATTTTTCACGTTTCTACCCTGAAGAAGTACGCCCTTACTTGAGAAAACTTTCTGAAATCTCAAAGCAATATTTAGAAATCGAACGTTTCCTTGACCGAGACGTACGCCTCCAGCCGCAGACATCTTCCCACTTCATGTCCGCCTTTTGCTTAGGAATACAAGAAGTACTGAGCGAATTTGACAGCGTTTTGTGCGAAATCGAAAACTTCATCGTCAACGAACCTGATTTTTCTCCACTCACAATCGTCCTTATGTTAAAACCAGTGACAAGGCTTCTTCCCTCCATTATTGAAGGTATTCAAGAAATCAAAACTCGTGACATCAAGGGATGCCTTTTGATCGATTTATGCCATAAATTTCACAACTGTGGGCCTCCCGAAGTTAAAAAAGCATATCATCATATTCTTAAGCATTGTACACAAGCGTTCATACTTCATACTAAATATTGGATTATAAATGGTCAACTTTTAGATTCAGGATCTGAATATTTTATAAAACAAAATCAAGAAGAGAATTCTAATTCATCGTTTGCTACCACAGTCAGATCTGAATCGTTTAAAAGTGTTTATTCTATTGAAGTGAGCCGATTGCCAACCTTCATGGCATATTCGATCGCATCAAAGTTCCTTTTTATTGGAGAGACGTTAATTTTATGCCGAAAAGACACTCCAGAAGAAAATATCGAAAAGATCAATTCACTTCTTAAAAGTTCAGGTCTTGATGAAACTTCGCTGTCGAATGAACTCGACAAAATAGCAGATCTTGACCTCATGACAAGCTTCGACTTCCATAATATGCATGGCATCTGGTCCCGCGTTGATAAGTTCGTTCGGCAGCTTGTCGACGAAATTGGAAACCTCAAAACAAACTTAAACAACATCAAAGACATTTATCTTCTCGGCCGTGGCGAGTTATTCCAGGAGTTTTTAGTCGACAGCGATCACATCATGGATAAAAAACCAACAAAAATGCTTTTGGGCAATTTAAAAGTTAAATTTAACAACTCATTTTACTCCGTATACGGTTCTGATAACTCTGAATTTTTTGAGTCAATAAATATTCATTTTCCAAATAGATTTTCAAGTGATAAGACTGTCATAGATCTTCTAGAGGTCGATATGAAGCTTAATTGGCCTTTGTCGCTTAATTTATTTACTCCTACTGTTATGGAAGGATTTAATCGTCTATTTAAGTTTTTGCTTAAATTGAAACGTGCTCAGTTGGATATACTGCAAGTATGGACAATAACAAAAGTGAGTAAAGAATCAGAGTTGTATTCAAAAGCGATGGTGCTAAGAAACAACCTTGTGTCACTTATTGGAAATTTGCAAAACTACTGCTATTTCAATGTTATCGCCAAAGAATTTAACTTGTTGATTCAATCGTTAGAGTCAGATTCTTATTTCGCTGTTCAGACATCACTAGCGAAATTCCAGGAGAACCTTTTCCAGCAGTTGTTTCTGTTTAATTTCGACCTTGAGCCTGAAACGTTCAACGAGACCACTTTGGATCCCAAGTTCAACAAAAAAGTGTACAGATTTTTCAACATTCTATTCAAAATTTGCCGTAGCTATTCTAGCCTAGCTAAAAATGGAGAGTTGAATGAAAGCCATGAGCAAATCGCGTTGCTTAGTAATCAACTTGACCAGTCCATCAAAGCTTTAGTCAAGATGGTTTCTGCAGCAGACAACACTTCTTACATCCGCAATTTGATGATATGCATCGACTATAATGGATTTTTTACTTCCAACTTAAATAAGTAACAAATTTAAAATATGTATATTAACTTTATATAAAATAAAAAAAGGTGCGTTAACTATCAATATTATAAACTCCCCTATAACCACCAGTCTTTTGAACTAAAATGATTTCCTTGATAACCATTTTATGCGTGACAGCTTTACACATGTCGTAGACAGTAAGAGCAGCAACAGCAACAGCAGTCAATGCTTCCATTTCAACACCAGTTTTCCCATTACATTTGACTTGAGATGATATCTCGACATGATCACCTTTAAGCTCGGCAGTTACATTGACATGATTTAATGATATGTCATGGCACAGCGGAATCATTTCTGAAGTCTTTTTTGCTCCCATTATTCCTGCTATTTGAGCAATGGTGAGTACGTCGCCTTTTTTAAGCTGGTTGTCTTGAATAAGCGCTGCGACTTCTTCGCCGACATAGATCACACCGCGAGCTGAAGCTGTCCTTTCAGAAGGTATTTTATGGCCGACATCAACCATCGATGCTTTCCCATCATCTCCTACATGCGTCAGTGAACTCATCATTCGCCTCGCTTCCATCATACTGCTTCTCGTTCTTAATAATCCAAATATTCTTGCATCTAACTTTTTCTCATTTTCTAAATCTGTAACAAAAATTTGTTTTTGAATTTGAAAAGCAAGGGAATTGTGTAAAATGAAAATGAGATGGATACAGCGAAAGGAATACCAAAACCACAGGCACAGTTGAGAACGGTATAGATCCATAATCGATTTGACCTTACGGAGTTTGGAAGAACCTTCCCCAAAACCCGACTTCTTAATCCTTTCGAGACCGCGTCTGACGCTGGATTCTCTGCGCTACTGGTGCAGCACTTCTCCCCGACCGCTCCCAGCGCCCAGCAAAGCACAGAAAGCGACAAGTGATAAGATCATCAGAGATGCTTCCCACTGGGCAACTAAAGTCGCCTGCGGTCTCCAAGCGAATTTCGCAAATGACAACTATAGTCGCCTGCGGTCTCGAAAGGGTTAAGGATACGTCCCACCATTAGGTGACCAAATGTCAATTGCAAAGCAGGAAGCAGTGAAATAACTACTAAGAGGTAATAGGAAAGGTCCAGAAACTGCGTTTCCTAGCTTTACTTTTTAAATTAAAAGTAGGTATCTACTATCTTTAGAAGATGGTGAGGATAGGCACCTTACCCATAACATCCCACAAAGCAGTGTTGGGCGTAATCGTAATCGCGATTACGATTTTAATCGCATTTTTTTCTCTGCGATTACGATTGTAATCGCATATTTTTCTGCGATTACGATTGTAATCGCATTTTTTTTTAAGATTACAACCGTAATTGTATTTTTTTTTCTGCGATTACAATTGTAATTTGTATTTTTTTTCTGCGATTGCCATTATAATCGTATTTTTTTCTGCGATTACAGTCGTAATTGTATTTTTTTCTGCGATTACAGTCGTAATCGTATTTTTTTCTGCAATTACAATCGTAGTCGTATTTTTTTCTGCGATTACGGGCGTAATCGTATTTTTGTTAGCATTTACCGCTCGTATATGACATTTTTACTGAGATTACCTGATGTCATATACGAGCCGTAAACGCTAACGAAAATACGATTATGCCCGTAATCGCATTTTTTTCCAGCAAAAAAAATACAATCCAGAAAAAAAAATACAATTACGATTGTAATCGCATTTTTTTTCTGCGATTACGATTGTAACCGCATTTTTTTTCTGCGATTACGATTGTAATCGCATTTTTTTTCTGCGATTACGATTGTAACCGCATTTTTTTTCTGCGATTACGATTGTAATCACATTTTTTATGATTACAACCGTAATCGTATTTTTTTCTGGGATTACAATCATAATTGTATTTTTTTCTGCGATTACCATTATAATCGTATTTTTTTCTGCGATTACAGTCGTAATCGTATTTTTTTCTGCAATTACAGTTGTAAACGTATTTTTTTCTGCGATTACGGGCGTAATCGTATTTTTGTTAGCATTTACCGCTCGTATATGACATTTTTACTGAGATTACCTGATGTCATATACGAGCCGTAAACGCTAACGAAAATACGTTGATGCCCGTAATCGCATTTTTTTCCAGCAAAAAAACACAATCCAGAAAAAAAAATACAATTACGATTGTAATCGCATTTTTTTTTCTGCGATTACGATTGTAACCGCATTTTTTTTCTGCGATTACGATTGTAATCGCACTTTTTTTTCTGCGATTACGATTGTAATCGTATTTTTTTATGATTACAACCGTAATCGTATTTTTTCTGCGATTACAATCATAATTGTATTTTTTTCTGCGATTACCATTATAATCGTATTTTTTTCTGCGATTACGGTCGTAATCGTATTTTTTTCTGCAATTACAGTCGTAAACGTATTTTTTTCTGCGATTACGGGCGTAATCGTATTTTTGTTAACATTTACCGCTCGTATATGACATTTTTACTGAGATTACCTGATGTCATATACGAGCCGTAAACGCTAACGAAAATACGATTATGCCCGTAATCGCATTTTTTTCCAGCGATAGCTGGATTACGGTTGTAATCATTAAAAAAATGCGATTACAATCGTAATCGCAGAAAAAAATACGAATACGATTGTAATCGTAATCGGAATTACAATCGTAATCGTAATTAAGAAACTTGCGATTACGCCAAACACTGCCACAAAGTACAATACACCGGGACCTAACCTATATAAAAATGAAAGGTTAGAAAATGAATGTTAGTTATTCTTCATATCCATTTTTAAACAAATCTACCTAATTGATATTTTGGAACACTGTCACCCACCAATCAAAATCATTGGACGGTTTGGCATATGCGCTAAATTGAGCATACCTGAAAAATAAGGTAAACACAAGAGTAGAAATACTGTTAACTTTTTACCTGCATGTTGTTTCTTTTTTCTTTTTACCGCTGCACCAATCATGGCTAAAAGATCGTCTTGACTGCATCCACTTCTTAAAGCATCTCTGAGTGAAATTTCTGTATTTCCAAATAAGCATACTTTTAAACTGCCATCGGCCATCAATCTTAAGCGATTGCAAGTACCACAAAATGGTTTGTCATGGAGGTAATAAAGCCAAGTTTTCCTTTATATCCAGGAACATGAAATGCCTGAAGATTTCAATTATAACTCAAAACGTTCAATGTCTATTACCTTAGATGTGTCATTAGGATTATTAGGTAAGGGTTTGAAATCTGGATGTTTTTCTAAAATAATTTTTTTCATGGTGTCAAATGGGACCATTTTTTCAGTATCCCATTTGTTACCAGTGAAAGGCATATATTCGATGAAGCGGACATCGACAGGTCTTTCTTTGGTGAAGTCGACAAAATCAAGAATTTCGTCGTCGTTGAATCCTTTCATTGCGACAACGTTCACTTTGACGGCTTCAAACCCGAGCTGAACGGCCAAATCGATACCGGCGATAACCCTTTGCCATCCTTTCCGTCTGGTCACCGTTTCAAACTTTTCAGCCTTAAGTGTATCCAAACTAATATTTACAATATCCAAGCCGGAATTCTGCAAAGCGACAAGCTGACGGGTCAATGCTATCCCATTTGTCGTTATCGCCACTTTTTTCAGACCCTGGATACTTTTCAACGAACCTAAATGACAATAAGACACATTTGGGGTATTCATATTATACAGGGTGTCCCAAGTGGACCAGCATCTTTACAGCAAAGCATTTAGTTATTTTTGGACAATTGAAAAAATAACCTAACTAGAAGTTACTTAAGATGATTGAGCGTAGAATCGATTAAAAGCAACAAAGGGTTCCCAAGTAAAATGAGAAAGTTAGCACCTCTTTGTGCCACCCTGTATACCAGGTAGAGTACCAGCATTCTACTGGCATACTGGAGTACCATCGTTCCACTAGCATACTGGAGTACCAGTGTTCGACTGGCATACTGGAGTACCAGCATTCGACTGGCTAGTACCAGCAATCGACTGGCATACTAGGGTACCAGCAATCGACTGGCATACTAGAGTACCAGCATTCGACTGGCATACTAGAGTACCAGCAAGGGCCCTCGGTAGCTCGGTGTGTAGCGTGAAAGACTCCGGTGCAGAAATTCTAATCCATACATGGGTTCTAATTCTCTGGGGGGCCCGGGATTATTTATCTCGAAAATATAAATATCAATGGAAACACGCGCCGTCCACGACACCTTAAAATTAGGTAGTTGGACGTAAAGTCTAATGTCAATAAAATGCTCCTAAAAGGGATTGACATTGATATTTATTTTTTTATTATTTTTTTTTAGTACCAGCATTCGACTGGCGCTAACTAGAGTGCCAGCATTCCACTGGCGTACCAAAATCTACCAGACATTTGAGTGGCATACGGGAGTACCAGCATTCGAGTTGCATACTGTAATACCAGCAATCGACTGGCATACTGGAGTACCAGCAATCGACTGGCATACTAGAGTACCAGCATTCTACTGGCATACTGGAGTACCATCGTTCCACTGGCATACTGGAGTAACAGCGTTCGGCTGGCATACTGGAGTACCAGCGTTCGACTGGCATACTGGAGTACCAGTGTTCGACTGGCATACTGGAGAATCAGCGTTCGACTGGCATTCTGGAGTACCAGCGTTCGAGTGGCATACTGGAGTACCAGCATTCGACTGGCATACGGGAGTACCAGCATTCGACTGGCATACTGGAGTACCAGCATTCGACTGGCATAGTGGAGTACCAGCATTCGACTGGCATACTGGAGTATCAGCATTCGACTGGCATACTGGAGTACCAGCATTCGACTGGCATACTGGAGTATCAGCATTCGACTGGCCAACAAGAGCGCCAGCATTCCAATGGCGTACCAAAATCTACCAAATGGAGTCGATTCATTGTTCAAAAATAAGGGGGTTTACATTTAACTTTTTTTTCAAAGATTTGCTTTGCCGTAAAGTGTACCAGCATTCGACTGGCATACTGGAGTATCAGCATTCGACTGGCATACTGGAGTACCAGCATTCGACTGGCATACTGGAGTACCAGCATTCGACTGGCCAACAAGAGCGCCAGCATTCCACTGGCGTACCAAAATCTACCAAATGGAGTCGATTCTTTGTTCAAAAATAAGGGGGTTTACATTTAACTTTTTTTTCAAGGATTTGCTTTGCCGTAAAGTGTACCAGCATTCGACTGGCATGCCGGAGTACCAGCATTCGACTGGCATAGTGGAGTACCAGCATTCGACTGGCATACTGGAGTACCAGCATTCGACTGGCATACTAGAGTACCAGCATTCGACTGGCATACTGGAGTACCAGCTTTCGACTGGCATACTGGATTACCAGCATTCGGCTGGCATACTGGAGTACCAGCATTCGACTGGCCAACAAGAGCGCCAGCATTCCACTGGCGTACCAAAATCTACCAAATGGAGTCGATTCCTTGTTCAAAAATAAGGGGGTTTACATTTAACTTTTTTTTTTTTTTTTCAAGGATTTGCTTAGCCGTAAAATATACCAGCATTCGACTTGCATGCCAGAGTACCAGCATTCGACTGGTAGGCCGGAGTACCAACATTCGACTGGCATGCCGGAGTACCAGCATTCGACTGGCATCCTGGGTACCAGCATTCGACTGGCATCCTGGAGTACCAGCATTCGACTGGCTAACTAGAGTGCCAGCATTCCACTGGCATACCAAAATCTACCAAATGGAGTCGATTCCTTGTCCAAAAATAAGGGGGTTTACAGTTAACTGTTTTTAAGGATTTGCTTTGCCGTAAAGTTGCTGGTCTAGTTGGGACACCCAGTAAATCTTAAACTTTAATAATAAGCATTTGATTACACCCAAATCCATTAAAAAAAAAACTTTTCATACTTATAATATAATTCAAGTCTTTGTGAACAGTTGGCTCCCCTCCTGTCAGTCGTATTTTATCGACACCTTGTTTCACAAACAGTTCAGCAAGCTGAAGGATCTCATCGGTCGTTAACAGCTTCGATTTTTTCGTCAAATTGACCCCTTCTTCAGGCATACAGTATTTACCTAAAATACAAAATAAAGGATCTACAAGCACAAAAGCAAACTTACATCTTAAATTACACCTTTCTGTCAACGATATTCGTAAATAAGTATGTTGTCGACCAAAAGTATCAGTCAGATAATCTGCAGCAACGGCTTCTTTTGTTTTTGCTATCTATAAAACAAAGATAAATAAATGAATAACAAATTCGAACCTTACATTTGAGTACGCTCTTCCAGTTATCCCTTGAAATGCGTTCAAATTCAAAAACTTCTTCATGTTATTCATTTGAAAAGATCAACATCGCGAATGGTCATCGAAAATAAAATGACGAGAAAACCGGTTACGCAATCGCTCAAAATAATAGAAATTCAACTTTCCAGAATGGAAGGTCACAACCATTTATCAAAATTGTACTTCCTTATAATTAGGATTCATTCTCTTTCTAATTATAAATATTTTTTAAATAAGCTAGAATTATATCTGGCTTATTAAATAATTGTACAACAACTTAAATAAAGTATGTACATTCTTTTATTTATTTACGTTTTAATTAAATGATAAGAGATTAGAGAGCAACTGTCGGAACTGTCCTCTAGTAACAACAATGTTACCTTCATTTACGTTATTTATATTTCGCAAAACTTTATAAAAGATATTGTATTTCATTGTATTTATTTAAATTAGTTTTTATAGTTTTATAGTGTTCAATTTATAATAAAGTGTCTTGAGTTATCAGGCTTTTCTGTCAGACTTGTTTTTATGAAAATGTTTTTTTCTATAAATTATGCTATAATCCTAAACCTTTTCTTATCTTTTGAGTATGTATGAACTTAGATTCGTTTTGTGAACAAACGTTCCTAATTTCATCGTACTCTGATTTGTCAGTTTCTGGGGTTTTCGTTCTTTATTTTAGAATCTTTCAGTTTGACTAATTTTATTTTTATTTTAGGAAAGAAGAGGAAAAATGTTGAGAAATACATCAAAATTGGGTCAAGCCCAAAGAAAAGGGACGTATCTTTGGTGTTGCCCAAAACTGTGCCGCCCAAAAACTCATCGGTGTCAGCTCAGTCGCCAAAGAAGTCGATTTTGCTTCAAAAGACAGAGAAAGAAGTCCGAAAAAAAGTCGAAAATCCGTCAGTGCTCAAGAAAACAATTTTGAAAGAAACTGCTGAAGATAATTTTGTCATACTTGGAAAGAAAGAGAAGAAAAACTTTGAGAAATCGATGCTGTCGTTTTTATCAACGACCAGAGAAACGGAAAAACCCAGCGTCAAAAGTTCAGTTCAAAGTGGTGGAAATGTTGTTTTGTCGAAACAAAAAAAGAAATGTCACGTCGACCAAAACGTTATTGTCTTCGATGATTCCAACATTTCGAAATCGGAATTAATGAACTTAACACTTAGTTCCATAAAATCTCCGCAGGAAAAATCCCCAAAATTAAAAACGGAGAAAGAACTTAAATCTTCTTTGGCTCCGTTCCTCAAGGTCAAAGACAAAAAAAAGAACCTTCTATCCCAAATTATGTCCAGCGAAAAAAAAACTGATTCTAACTTCATCAATCTTGCCACAAGCGGAATTCACGGGAAAAGACTTGAAATTAAATGTATAGTCAATCAAAGTGGCGATGACGTTTATGTCGACAAAGAAGGATTCTTTTATCTTCAAAATAGTTCTACAAATGTTTCAAAGTAAGTTTGTAAGCTTTTTGATGCAGTCTTAATGATTTTTTTAAGGAGCCTCAAATGTTTAATGTCTTCTGAAGGCTGCTCAGCCAAAGCGATGCTGTATGACAAGGACAAAGGATACATCTACTTAAAAGAGTCCCACAATCACGAAACAGATTTTTCAGAGGTCAGGCCCCATTTTCTCCACTGCCTTTAGAATTTTTAGTACAAAAAATCATTTCTCTGTCAAAAGCTGACACTATAGCTTTGTCAAAAAAATGGAGGGAAACTCCTGAATATCTTGTAAAAATGGGGTTTATTTAGGGAAAAAATGATCTTGTTGTTTTTAACTTCCTTAAGGGGATATGAGGGTAAAAGTTGGTTGCTTTGTACATTTTTCGTTGTGAGCAAAGGTTTTCGGTTTTTCCCTTCTATCTTGGAAACCGTCGCTCAAAACGAAAAAATGTCCTAAGTAAAAGTTGTAGCTACAAAAATTTACTACATAAAATATCTTATTGGTTTTTTCCGTCAGAGCAATATTTTAGGAGATATGAAGGTTTTAAATTTTCAGACAGGCTCTGTAGGATTATTAGTTTTAACCTCATAACTTTTAAATATTCCTCTTACGCAAATAATGAATAAAAAATTTTTGTAGGAAATCTTTGTACCTACAACTTTTACTTAGGACATTTTTCCGTTTTGAGCCACGGTTTCCGAGATAGAAGGGAAAAACCGAAAACCGTTGTTAACAACGAAAAATTTGCAAAGCAACTCACTTAAGAACCCTCATATCTCCTTAAGGATTGCTCTGACAAAAAAACCAATAAGATCTTTTTTGTAGGAAATTTCCGTAGCTACGACTTTTACTTAGGACGTTTTTTCGTTTTGAGCGACGGTTTCCGAGATAGAAGGGGAAAACCGAAAACCGTTGTTAACAACGAAAAATTTGCAAAGCAACCAACTTAAATACTTCCATATCTCCTAAAGTATTGCTCTGACGGAAAAAACTAATAAGTTATTTTATGTAGTAAATTTTAGTACCTACAACTTTTACTTATGACATTTTTTCGTTTCGAGCGACGGTTTCCGAGATAGAAGGGAAAAACCGAAAACCGTTGTTAACAACGAAAAATTTGCAAAGCAACTCACTTAAAAACCATTATACCTCCTTAAAGAAGTTATTTTTCTTCAGTATCTTTAATAATTTTGTTCTCTTTTTTTCCAGACTTTTTAATTTATCATCGATTCTTGGAAGTTTACTATAATAGTCATAAAAACTGTAAATACTCTTCAATTATGTAAGTTTTATGTGTAATTTTGTTAGTTTGTACATTAAATTTTTATGTATTTTTGACTTCTTTATTCCTCTTATTTTATGAAGAGATTTTAGTTGCAAAAGTACGTCATGGTTTAGTGACTGTTGCTGGGGGGGGGGGGATAGGGAGGGGGCGTTGCTAACAACAGTCCAAAATGGCTTTGCCTCTTTATACTATTCAATTAAAGCAGAAAATTCTCCCTGGACGAGTAACTATTGGGAAATATGATGGTTCACATTCTTGTATCACTGCAGCAACAACTGGCGACAAGGCAAAATTAAATTTAAGGTTTTACTTAATGAAAAAAAAATTAGGTTTTAGTTCACAGTCCACATTTGAAGAACAGAGAAATCTCGATTTTGAATATAAACCAGTCTATAACTTCAATCTGTGCAGGAAAGCTTAATCCAAATGAAGATAAGGAGATTCTTCTTGTCGGGACGAAGAGCACCATTTTGGGTTATCATGTTGAAAATAATACTGATCTCTTCTACAAAGAAGTTCCTGATGGAGCGAATGCGATTGCGATCGGAAAAATCGGTGATTCTATCACTCCATTGGCTATCGTTGGCGGAAACTGTTCTATACAAGGTTTCGATTTTGAAGGGAATGATCCATACTGGACTGTCACCGGCGATAATGTTCGATCTCTGACCATTTTGGATATTGATAATGATGGACAAAATGAGGTAGGGTGTGAGGTAGTTTAAAATTTATCTATTTTTATTAGTTGATTGTTGGTTCGGATGATTTTGACCTGAGAGTCTTCAAAGATGATGCTTTAGTAAATGAAGTGACTGAAACCGAAGCAGTCACATCGCTTGTTACTCTGCGAGATAATAAATTCGCATATTCACTCGCTAATGGTACTGTGGGAGTTTACGACCGTCTTAATCGCACATGGAGGGTCAAAGTAAGATAAATACAGATTAAATATTGAGAAGAAAAAATAAAAGTTTGGCCCCTAGAGGGATTTGAACCTGCGACCTTTGGGTTTCTAGCCCAAGGCTCTACCAACTGAGCTGTTCAAGCTGTATTTACTAGGTGTACAAAATGAAACTCAGCCACAGGGTTTATATTTATAAATTTGAATTTTGTAGATTTTAGCCGAGTTTCATTTTGTACACCTAATATTTATCTTTCAAGCCTGCGGCCCAAATAGCACCAAAATAGAGGCCTGCAGCCCAAATAGAACCAAATAGAGGCCTGCAGCACAAATAGCACCAAAATAGAGGCCTACAGCCCAAATAGCACCAAAATAGAGGCCTACAGCCCAAACAGCACCAAAATAGAGGCCTGCAGCCCAAATAGCACCAATATAGAGGAATACAGCCCAAATAGCACCAAAATAGAGGCATAAAGTCCAAATAGCACCAAAATAGAGGCATAAAGTCCAAATAGCACCAAAATAGCGGCCTGCAGCCCAAATAGCACCAAAATAGAGGCCTGCAGCCCAAATAGCACCAAAATAGAGGCCTGCAGCCCAAATAGCACCAAAATAGAGGCCTGCAGCCCAAATAGCACCAAAATAGAGGCCTGCAGCCCAAATAGCACCAAAATAGAGGCCTGCAGCCCAAATAGCACCAATATAGAGGAATGCGGCCCAAATAGCACCAAAATGGAGGCATAAAGTCCAAATAGCACCAAAATAGAGGCTTAAAGTCCAAATAGCACCAAAATGGAGGCATGAAGTCCAAATAGCACCAAAATAGCGGCCTGCAGCCCAAATAGCACCAAAATAGAGGACTGCAGCCCAAATAGCACTAAAATAGTGGCGTGCAGCCCAAATAGCACCAAAATAGAGGACTGCAGCCCAAAAGCACTAAAATAGAGGCCTGCAGCCCAAATAGCACCAAAATAGAGGTATTCAAACCAAATAGCACCAAAATAGAGGCCTGCAGCCCAAATAGCACCAAAATAGAGGCCTGCAGCCCAAATAGAACCAAAGTAGAGGCCTGTAGCCCCCAATAGCACCAAAATGGATGTATTTGGCCCAAATAGCACCAAAATAGAGGCCTGTAGCCCAATTAGAACCAAAATAGAGGCATGCAGCCCAAGTAGCACCAAAATAGAGACCTGCAGCCTTAACAGCACCAAAATAGAGGCCTGCAACAGCTCAGTTGATAGAGCTCTAGAAACCCAAAGGTCTTAGGTTCAAATCCCACAAAGGGACATTAAATTGGTGACCAATAAAAAATTAACATCTTAAACATTTTTTTAAAGTCAAAAATGCTCCTGTTTGTTTGGCAAGTTACGATATTGACGGTGATGGTGTTCCCGAGTTAATAACTGGATGGTCAAACGGTAAAGTTGACGCAAGGAATATTAAAACTGGCGATGTAGTTTTTCATGATATTCTCCCCCACGGAGTCGCCGGAATTGTCGTCGGCGACTACACTTTATGCGGAAAGCCACAGTTAATCGTCTGCTCAACTCATGGAGAAGGTAAAAATTTTAAAAATTGCATTTTTTAAAAATTATTATGAAAATAGTCCGTGGATATGATTCGTCAAGTATCACTAAAGATACGGTACAGCATGGAGATATCATTCGTGATCTTTTCACCAAAAAACAGCTTCTTTTAGCAGAGCTTAAAAATTACCATGCAGACCCAACTGGAATTGGAATCCCAGTAAGCCATAATCATTCTTATTTTACTACAATATAATTTTAGGCGAATACAAGACTTTTGACTGAAATTGGAGTCAGCTCTGGATCAAAACTTCAACCGGTAACAACTTTTGAAATAAAAACTAATAATATATTTAAATTTAGGGAGGACATGTAGTTGTTTCATTATCGACAAACAATTTGACAATTATTCGCTCAGCGACTGTTTTCGCCGAGGGAATTTTCGATGGAGAAATCTTCGTGATGCATCCAACAATTGAAAATGTTACAACAAATCTTGATATCCCACTTATCCCTCCTAAAGATACACCACTTGACATTCACATTAAAGTAAGTGCGAAAAAAAAGTAGCCAAATTTTAATTTTTTTTAGGCTTTTGTTGGTACCAGTGCTGATCTTAGCCAGTTTCATGTTTTCGAAGTGACTCGTCAGCTACCACGTTTTTCAATGTATGATACCGCTCCACCGTCAAAGACAATCCCTGATAGCTACGTGACGTTTAGACTAAATGAAAGAGCAGCCCAAGTAAGAATTTTTTATGACCCATAATTTTATTTTGTTAAGTTGGAAGCATGGCAAAATGCATCATTTCTGGTGACGACCACAACACTGGAAAGAGGAGGAGAAGGATCAAGTAAAGCAGAATGGAGTCTTTTTCTTAGATCTCTACGAGATGGATCGAGTCTCGAAATGAAATGTGAAAGCGGCTCAATGACTATTTATACTCCACACATTTCTGTAGCTGCCGATGTAGTTCAGTCTCTGGCGAACTTTTTTATGATAGACGACCTAAAGGTACTCATTTTGAAAAGCGATATTTTTAATTTCTGTTAGTCGACAGCGGAATTTCCTGGAGTTTTCAACAGTTTACGTGAGAATCTAAATAAGGTCGAGGAATTTTATCAGAATGCGACTAAGATGTCTGCGAATGTTGCTGACACAGCAAATCTCGTTCGAGGTCTTATCGTCCAAGCAGAGGACTCTCGACTTCTCATGCACATGTAAAGAAAACTATTTTAATCTTATTTCTCTGCCCAAATACATAGGGAAACTCTCAAAAATTTCATAAAAATGGGGTTCCTCTATCAAGAAACCAAGAAAAAGTTCTGAAAATCGGGTAAAAATGAGGTTTCTTTGCCTAAAAATCGAGAAAACTCAAGAAAATCGTGTAAAAAAGCAGAGATGGACAAAATCTTAATCATGAATATGATTAAGATTTTTAATCATAGGAATATTTTCTGTGATTAAGAATAAGATTAAAATCTTAATCACAGAGATGATTAAGAATAAAATCTTAATCACAGAGATGATTAAGAATAAAATCTTAATCACAGAGATGATTAAGAATAAACTCTTAATCACATTAAACTCTTAATCATAGGAAATCTGTGATTAATCACAGGAAGTCCGTGAATAAACTCTTAATCACAGGAAATCTGTGATTAATCACTGGAAGTCCGTGATTAATCATAGGAAAATAATGATTAATCATTGGAATTTGGGATTAATTAAGGAAAATAATGATTAATCATTGGAATTAGGGATTAATTAAGGAAAAAGCTTGATCAATCATCAGAAAAATTGTGTAATCACAGGAAGAAAGCATTTTTTAGCATGAATATTAGCAAAAACTAAGAAAAAAAATTTAATACAAAAAATTTACAGTTTTCAAATTCGATAGAATGGCTAAGAAGATAGAGGAAGAAAAAAAAACCTTCTATCAGACAAATCAGACTTCAATATAACACGGAAAATTCTAAAAATAATATGTATGTAAAAAAATTTTGTTTTGCCATTCTTATAAATTTTTGGAGTTGTAAAATTATAATTTTGGAGTTTTAGAGATAGATAGATTTTGAGTTTTTAGTTATTGAGAGTAAATTGTGATGAGAGGTGACAATATTCACAGATTCCTGTGATTACACAATTTTTCTGATGATTGATCAAGCTTTTTCCTTTAATTAATCCCAAATTCCAATGATTAATCATTATTTTACTTAATTAATCCCAAATTCCAATGCTTAATCATTATTTTCCTTAATTAATCCCAAATTCCAATAATTAATCATTATTTTCCTTAATTAATCCCAAATTCCAATGCTTAATCATTATTTTCGTTAATTAATCCCAAATTCCAATGATTAATCCTTATTTTCCTTAATTAATCCCAAATTCCAATGCTTAATCATTATTTTCGTTAATTAATCCCAAATTCCAATGATTAATCATTATTTTCCTTAATTAATCCCAAATTCCAATGATTAATCATTATTTGCCTTAATTAATCCCAAATTCCAATGATTAATCATTATTTTCCTTAATTAATCCCAAATTCCAATGATTAATCATTATTTTCCTTAATTAATCCCAAATTCCAATGATTAATCATTATTTTCCTTAATTAATCCCAAATTCCAATGATTAATCATTATTTTCCTTAATTAATCCCAAATTCCAATGATTAATCATTATTTGCCTTAATTAATCCCAAATTCCAATGATTAATCATTATTTTCCTTAATTAATCCCAAATTCCAATGATTAATCATTATTTTCCTTAATTAATCCCAAATTCCAATGATTAATCATTATTTTCCTTAATTAATCCCAAATTCCAATGATTAATCATTATTTTCCTTAATTAATCCCAAATTCCAATGATTAATCATTATTTTCCTATGATTAATCGCGGACTTCCTGTGATTAATCACAGATTTCTTATGATTAAGAGTTTAATCACAGATTTCCTGTGATTAAGAGTTTATTCTTAATCATCTCTGTGATTAAGATTTTAATCTTATTCTTAATCACAGAAAAATATTCCTATGATTAAAAATCTTAATCATATTCATGATTAAGATTTTGCCCATCTCTGTAAAAAAGGGCCTCTTGTGTCAGTAAACCACAAGTGGTGACTATACCGTTTTTGAAGTCTTTGTAACTGAAGACTTTAGGTATGTTTTCAAATTCTTTCCATAATATAAAATAATTTATTAATCACTAATGTTTTACACGGTTTTAATTTACACTGTCTTCTCTGAAAATGAGCATGAAGAAAGATCTATGTTGTCGTTGAGTATGGATGAAAGTTCGAGTTTGAGGAGTGAATGAAGTGAGAGTTCATCGTGTTTGTAAACCCAAGTTTCACGTTTGGGATCGTAATCGTAACGTTTAGGTCCTGAGTTGGGGGAGCTGAGCCAAATCTGACGGTTCGGAGATTGCCGATTAATAACGTAGATGCCGAATTGAGGTCCCAAGTTAACGGTAAGCACGCCGTCGCTATAAGTCACGTCTCCGCCGCTAAACTCTTTTCTGCTCTCGACAAGGACTTCGAAAAAATCGCAAAGGGATTCCAACGTTTCGGCACATACGCGTTCGAATTCCACACGATTCAGTTCACCAGTGTTGATAGTAGAAAAACCGCGTTTAACAACCGAATCATTTTTATTAAAGACAACCTGGGCTTATAAAGAGGAGAGCCTCTTAATAATAACCGAGACAAACAAGAAAAACAACAATATCGAAAAAATACGCGTGAAGACATTTGTGCTGAAAACTGATAACGATAAAAGTTAAGAGATAACGATAACCTCACTTGTCGTCTCATTTTGACGTCACAAATGGAACGGGTGAGCCTTTGATCTTCAGGAAAGATCTGTTTTTTCTACCTTTTTGTTTAAACTAAATTAAAGACAACCTGGGTTTATATAGAGGAGAGCCTCTTAATAATAACCGAGACAAACTAGAAATACAACAATAACGAAAAAATACGCGTGAAGACATTTGTGCTGAAAACGATAAAAGTTAAGAGATAACGGTAACCTCACTTGTCGTCTCATTGTGACGTCACAAATGGAATTGGTGAGCTGTTTGTTCTACCTTTCTGTTTTCTTTTAGGAAAGATCTTAGAGAATGCTACAGTCAGATTCAGCAGGTGAACAGTGATTTGTTACGGAGTTACTCACTGCGAAGCGCCAACCACAATGAACTTCTGTCAACCCTCAAAAACATAAACACCGTCATTCAGCATGCATCCAGGCTCCGTGGTAAAAAAACTATTTTACGGCACTCTAGTCATTTATATTCTTACAGTCGGACATCACAAAAACGAAATAACGAGTCTCTGCCGTACGGCGGTCGCAACCAAGAATCTCAACATGCTCGTCAAAGTCATCAAAACGGGCGAAGCATGAAAGAAAATGAAACTTGTAATCAATATATTTTATTATAAGTTAATAAAGAGATTGAACAATAAACTTTATTGTACGTCAAAACATTCCCTAAAATTATTAAATCACAATGTATTTATTTACTAAATTACAATTATGTAAATGAGCAAAATTTGAAGCAGCGATGATCGGAATTTTCTTTGTTTAAACTGAAACAATTGACGGAATAAAGGCTGATTGAAGAAAAATCGAATTGAGGCGCTGAAAGGCGTTTATTTTCCTAAAGATGATGGAAGAAAGGTGAGCGAGACTTTGATGTGCATCGAAAGAGCAGATGAAGCTAATAACCTTCGTCGGACCATGTGATTTCGTAGTCGGCGTACACGTTCTTTAGGATGGAGACGCTCAGTTGATGATCCGCTTTGCCGTATCCCTAAAACCAAAAGAAAAATTAGCGGCAGAATGTTAATTTGAAGAATTCCAGATTAGAGAGAAGCCCAAGTTTTAGTTTACAAAAGAGCCCACAGCAACTCTGGAAGGAGACAAAAGTTTGAAGGAAGATAGACTTTTTATTCAGGACTAATTCGTCTTTTGTGGGGAGTGCGGTTTGGGAGATTCCGATTTCCGTCATCTTCGAAAGTGGCGGTGTCCTGGAACTTCCAATCGCTCACGATTTGATTCAAAGGCTCAAGCTGTTCTTTGATAGCGGAGACCATCGCCATTTCCTGTTTGCACAAAATGTCGATTTCTTTGAGTTTCTTTTTGTAAACGGGCTCCTTCCTTGAGGCGAGACTTCGTCGTTCTATCTCTTTATCGTCTTCGTCGTCGAAAAGAGAAATCGGTTTCTCCCCCGAGCATCCCCATAAATCGATATCAAGCGACTCCGGAGGGCGATGAGAGCATTCCCGTCCAATTTTCATTCTTATCTTGTTGATCGCTTTTTGCATCCTCGCCACTTTATGGTCGATAGCCTGAATCTGCTTGAACAACACGTCCAATCTATCTTCATCGGATAAACTGCGGAATTCTTTATAGTTGCATTCCATCATTGTAAATTTATAATTTTGAAAAAAAAAAATATAATTCCACTCTAAAGATTTTGAAAACTAAACTAACATGTGTTAGAAAATTGACAATAGAAAATCTTTTGCTTTCGAGGGTCGGAAAGGTAGAAGTAGTAATATTGAGAATAACCATAAATCTATACATCATCGCAAATACGATGAAATCGAGGTTTTTAACTGCATTTCTACGCATGCTCCAAGAGTTTTTAACTGCGGTTGGAACAAAGCTATATACAGGGTGTCCGGAAACACATGGCATGCGTCTGGGAGAGCGTTAAAAAGTGGTTTTACGAAAAAAAGTTAAAATATGTAAACCCCCCTTCATTTAAATCAAAGAATTTGATGGTGTAGTTTAAAATCCGCCTGGATATACAGGGTGTCCCAGACACAACCTAACTTCGTTATTTCAAATAAGAACCCCTATTTTTTATTTCAGATTCGTAATCTACGCAAAATTTCAAGTAGATTTGAGTACTCATATGACAATTTTGGACAACTTTTAAAAAATGTCAAAATTTAGCGTTTTTTGCGCTAAAATCCGTTAAAATTGACCTAGGAGACTCGTTTTTTTTAATTCCACTTATTTTTTCCCGAAAGAATCCAACTGTCTCAAATTTGAGCATCTTCGCATTCAGCATCACGAGATTTCGTCGCTAATGGCCTTTTTTCCCAGACGCTTGCCATGTGTTTCCGGACACCCTGTATTTATCTAATGTCAAAATGGTGTTTTCCTGGCAGTAACCGAGGAGTAATCCCAAAAATCATGTTAAAATTAGCTTTGTTCCAACCGCAGTTTGAAACTGATTTGAAACTCTTGGAGCATGCGCTGGAGGATTTGCACATCAAATTAGACGCCAGATGACTTCAGATTTGTCCGAAAAACGATTTTAACGACGTCAAATATGACGTCAAAATCCTTCTACGCATGCTCCAAGAGTTTTTAACTGCGGTTGGAACAAAGCTATTATATTTATCTAATGTCAAAATGGTGTTTTCCTGGCAGTAACCGAGGAGTAATCCCAAAAATCATGTTAAAATTAGCTTTGTTCCAACCGCAGTTTGAAACTGATTTGAAACTCTTGGAGCATGCGCTGGAGGATTTGCACGTCAAATTAGACGCCAGATGACTACAGATTTTTCCGAAAAACGATTTTAACGACGTCAAATATGACGTCAAAATCCTTCTACGCATGCCCCAAGAGTTTTTAACTGCGGTTGGAACAACGCTATTATATTTATCTACCGTCAAAATGGTGTTTTCCTGGCAGTAACCGAGGAGTAATCCCAAAAATCATGTTAAAATTAGCTTTGTTCCAACCGCAGTTTAAAACTGATTTGAAACTCTTGGAGCATGCGCTGGAGGATTTGCACGTCAAATTAGACGCCAGATGACTTCAGATTTGTCCGAAAAACGATTTTAACGACGTCAAATATGACGTCAAAATCCTTCTACGCATGCTCCAAGAGTTTTTAACTGCGGTTGGAACAACGCTATTATATTTATCTAATGTCAAAATGGTGTTTTCCTGGCAGTAACCGAGGAGTAACCCCAAAAATCATGTTAAAATTAGGTTTGTTCCAACCGCAGTTTAAAACTGATTTGAAACTCTTGGAGCATGCGCTGGAGGATTTGCACGTCAAATTAGAAGCCAGATGACTTCAGATTTGTCCGAAAAAACGATTTTAACGACGTCAAAATCCTTCTACGCATGCTCCAAGAGTTTTTAACTGCGGTTGGAACAAAGCTATTATATTTATCTAATGTCAAAATGGTGTTTTCCTGGCAGTAACCGAGGAGTAATCCCAAAAATCATGTTAAAATTAGCTTTGTTCCAACCGCAGTTTGAAACTGATTTGAAACTCTTGGAGCATGCGCTGGAGGATTTGCACGTCAAATTAGACGCCAGATGACTTCAGATTTGTCCGAAAAACGATTTTAACGACGTCAAATATGACGTCAAAATCCTTCTACGCATGCTCCAAGAGTTTTTAACTGCGGTTGGAACAAAGCTATTAGATTTATCTAATGTCAAAATGGTGTTTTCCTGGCAGTAACCGAGGAGTAATCCCAAAAATCATGTTAAAATTAGCTTTGTTCCAACCGCAGTTTGAAACTGATTTGAAACTCTTGGAGCATGCGCTGGAGGATTTGCATGTCAAATTAGACGCCAGATGACTTCAGATTTGTCCAAAAAACGATTTTAACGACGTCAAATATGACGTCAAAATCCTTCTACGCATGCTCCAAGAGTTTTTAACTGCGGTTGGAACAAAGCTATTATTTATCTACTGTCAAAATGGTGTTTTCCTGGCAGTAACCGAGGAGTAATCCCAAAAATCATGTTAAAATTAGCTTTGTTCCAACCGCAGTTTGAAACTGATTTGAAACTCTTGGAGCATTGGAGGATTTGCATGTCAAATTAGACGCCAGATGACTTCAGATTTGTCCGAAAAACGATTTTAACGACGTCAAATATGACGTCAAAATCCTTCTACGCATGCTCCAAGAGTTTTTAACTGCGGTTGGAACAACGCTATTATATTTATCTAATGTCAAAATGGTGTTTTCCTGGCAGTAACCGAGGAGTAATCCCAAAAAACATGTTAAAATTAGCTTTGTTCCAACCGCAGTTTGAAACTGATTTGAAACTCTTGGAGCATGCGCTGGAGGATTTGCACGTCAAATTAGACGCCAGATGACTTCAGATATGTCCGAAAAACGATTTTAACGACGTCAAATATGACGTCAAAATCCTTCTACGCATGCTCCAAGAGTTTTTAACTGCGGTTGGAACAAAGCTATTAGATTTATCTAATGTCAAAATGGTGTTTTCCTGGCAGTAACCGAGGAGTAATCCCAAAAATCATGTTAAAATTAGCTTTGTTCCAACCGCAGTTTGAAACTGATTTGAAACTCTTGGAGCATGCGCTGGAGGATTTGCACGTCAAATTAGACGCCAGATGACTTCAGATTTGTCCGAAAAACGATTTTAACGACGTCAAATATGACGTCAAAATCCTTCTACGCATGCTCTAAGAGTTTTTAACTGCGGTTGGAACAACGCTATTATATTTATCTAATGTCAAAATGGTGTTTTCCTGGCAGTAACCGAGGAGTAATCCCAAAAATCATGTTAAAATTAGCTTTGTTCCAACCGCAGTTTGAAACTGATTTGAAACTCTTGGAGCATGCGCTGGAGGATTTGCACGTCAAATTAGACGCCAGATGACTTCAGATTTGTCCGAAAAACGATTTTAACGACGTCAAATATGAAAAATCCTTCTACGCATGCTCCAAGAGTTTTTAACTGCGGTTGGAACAAAGCTATTATATTTATCTAATGTCAAAATGGTGTTTTCCTGGCAGTAACCGAGGAGTAATCCCAAAAATCATGTTAAAATTAGCTTTGTTCCAACCGCAGTTTGAAACTGATTTGAAACTCTTGGAGCATGCGCTGGAGGATTTGCACGTCAAATTAGACGCCAGATGACTTCAGATTTGTCCGAAAAACGATTTTAACGACGTCAAATATGACGTCAAAATTCTTCTACGCATGCTCCAAGAGTTTTTAACTGCGGTTGGAACAAAGCTATTATATTTATCTAATGTCAAAATGGTGTTTTCCTGGCAGTAACCGAGGAGTAATCCCAAAAATCATGTTAAAATTAGCTTTGTTCCAACCGATGTTTGAAACTGATTTGAAACTCTTGGAGCATGCGCTGGAGGATTTGCACGTCAAATTAGACGCCAGATGACTTCAGATTTGTCCGAAAAACGATTTTAACGACGTCAAATATGACGTCAAAATCCTTCTACGCATGCTCCAAGAGTTTTTAACTGCGGTTGGAACAAAGCTATTATATTTATCTAATGTCAAAATGGTGTTTTCCTGGCAGTAACCGAGGAGTAATCCCAAAAATCATGTTAAAATTAGCTTCGTTCCAACCGCAGTTTGAAACTGATTTGATTCTCTAGGAGCATGTGCTGGAGGATTTGCACGTCAAATTAGACGCCAGATGACTTCAGATTTGTCCGAAAAACGATTTTAACGACGTCAAATATGACGTCAAAATCCTTCTACGCATGCTCTAAGAGTTTTTAACTGCGGTTGGAACAACGCTATTATATTTATCTAATGTCAAAATGGTGTTTTCCTGGCAGTAACCGAGGAGTAATCCCAAAAATCATGTTAAAATTAGCTTTGTTCCAACCGCAGTTTGAAACAGATTTGAAACTCTTGGAGCATGCGCTGGAGGATTTGCACGTCAAATAGACGCCAGATGACTTCAGATTTGTCCGAAAAACGATTTTAACGACGTCAAATATGACGTCAAAATCCTTCTACGCATGCTCCAAGAGTTTTTAACTGCGGTTGGAACAAAGCTATTATATTTATCTAATGTCAAAATGGTGTTTTCCTGGCAGTAACCGAGGAGTAATCACAAAAATCATGTTAAAATTAGCTTTGTTCCAACCGCAGTTTGAAACTGATTTGAAACTCTTGGAGCAAGCGCTGGAGGATTTGCACGTCAAATCGCCAGATGACTTCAGATTTGTCCGAAAAACGATTTTAACGACGTCAAATATGACGTCAAAATCCTTCTACGCATGCTCCAAGAGTTTTTAACTGCGGTTGGAACAAAGCTATTATATTTATCTAATGTCAAAATGGTGTTTTCCTGGCAGTAACCGAGGAGTAATCACAAAAATCATGTTAAAATTAGGTTTGTTCCAACCGCAGTTTGAAACTGATTTGAAACTCTTGGAGCATGCGCTGGAGGATTTGCACGTCAAATTAGACGCCAGATGACTTCAGATTTGTCCGAAAAACGATTTTAACGACGTCAAATATGAAAAATCCTTCTACGCATGCTCCAAGAGTTTTTAACTGCGGTTGGAACAACGCTATTATATTTATCTAATGTCAAAATGGTGTTTTCCTGGCAGTAACCGAGGAGTAATCCCAAAAATCATGTTAAAATTAGCTTTGTTCCAACCGCAGTTTGAAACTGATTTGAAACTCTTGGAGCATTGGAGGATTTGCACGTCAAATTAGACGCCAGATGACTTCAGATTTGTCCGAAAAACGATTTTAACGACGTCAAATATGAAAAATCCTTCTACGCATGCTCCAAGAAATATTATTAGGTAGAAAAAATTTATTTCCAAAAAGACTTGTTCGTGATGTCTAGTAAAAGGGACGTTTGAAGCTTTCGGTCGGTTTGCGAGGAACTTGAGGAGAAACGTTTTTGGGAATGCGTTCAAAACCAGCTTCAGAGTGTTCCATTTCTTGAACTTTCCAGTCGCTGGCGATTTGGTTTAAAGGTTCCAGCATCTGTTTACACGCGGCCATTCTTGCCATTTCTTGCTTACAAAGATTGTCGATCTCCATTAGCTTCTGCATGTAGAGCGGCTGCGTTTCTTCGTAAGCAGGATTCCTTTCGAGCTGCTTCTGAAGGGTTTTCGGAGCGAGGGAGAAAGGACTTTTAGGGGCGTTCAGGTTCGTTAACGATGAAGAACGAGAAGAGATCGCCGCCCGTCTTTTCGCCTCAGCGCAAATCGCACGGAAGTTCGAGTTCTCCGTGTCTAATCGTGTACGGAGATTCATCATGTCTCCCTCAAGGACTTTAATTTTGTCAAGCAATTTCCTCTCGCGTTCCATATCCGTCAGCATTCCATATTCGTTTTCATAACTCATTGTAAATTTGGATAAAATTAAAATTTATGACATATGGATTTAAAAAAAGGATGAATCCGTTCATTATCATAGTTAAAATTTTGATACGAATGAGGAAAACCGGTGAAATGATGACGTTATGGCGGTCTTATCGATTTCCGCGTGTTTTCTTTGAAGTTGATGATTGAGGGAAGGTGACGCGACGCGGACGGTTTCCCCTTTAGCATGCAAATTCGTTCGTTTAAATTACCTGCGAATAACCATAAACTTTAATTAATTTCTTGGACGGGTCGTGTTGGATCCTCCCTCCGCCGACGCATTCCGAGTCCATGTTCGGGTCGATCGCCGTCAAATCTTTGACCGTCTTGAAATAAATATCCGCTGAAAAAATAAAATTTGCGTAAAAAATATTGGAGGATAATAATTTTGATTAAGTTTGAAAAGTTATCGCTCTGGGACTTTGCATGATGTCGGACCGTAGAAAGAAAAGGGGCAATCAGCTAAGTGTCCCCTCTCGTTCAGCTCCCCTTTCCCGCCTCAACTACTTCTATCTTTCTGATAAATATTCCCACTTGTACAGCATATCCACGAGGGACATCATTTTCATGGTTTATTACATCAAAACGTTTCTTACTTCATTGCTTTAAAAATATTGCGCTCGATTCCTAAAGAGGGAAAACAATTTTAGAAGATTTGCCCATAAATTTTTTAAAGACCGAATTCAACATGAAAACACCCAAAAGGAGCAATTTTTTGCTGGGATAACGGAGGGGGAAGTATAAGGAGGGGGAAGTATAACGGAGTAGGAAGTATATGGGAGGGGAAGTATAACGGAGGGGGAAGTATAACGGAGGGGGAGTATAACGGAGTAGGAAGTATAACGGAGTAGGAAGTATATGGGAGGGGAAATATAACGGAGGGGGAAGTATAACAGAGGGGGAAGTATAATGGAGGGGGAAGTATAATAGAGGGGGAAGTATAAAGGAAGGGGATGTAGTAGGGAGGGAAAGTATAAAGGAGAATTTTCCAAGTTTGTTTTTTCGAAAAATTTTCAAAGTTTTCTTTGTCCAAAAAAAATTTTTTTTTTTCAAACAATTTTCAAAGTTTTTTTCGAAAAATTTTCCGGGTTTTCCTTTTTTTTTTTTTTTTTTTTTTTCTTCGAAAAATTTTCTAAGTTTTTCTTTTTTCAAAAAATTTTCAAAGTTTTTTCGAAAAATTTTCCGGGTTTTTTTTTTTCGAAAAATTTTCCGGGTTTTTCTTTCTTTTTCTTTTTTTTTTTTTCGAAAAATTTTTTAAGTTCTTTTTTTCGAAAAAGTCTCAAGGTAGAAATTCCGGTTTGAAGAGCTTCCAACGATAACTTCCTCAAGGATACAGGAGGAGGAAGTATTAAGTAGGAGAACTAAATTTTTGTAAAAGTTGTGAAATAAATTTGGTGGGTATCGCAGTAAGTCTTGAGGAAGTTAGAAATTTTAGGTATTTTTTGTTGTTCGTTTTCTGTTTTTTGAAAAAAAAAAATAAAAATTAAGTACCTAATAAATCGCCATTTTATTTTCCGTTAAAAAAATTCTTGAGGAAGTTAAAAAAAAAAAAAAGTTCCGGTTTGAAGAGCTTCCAACGATAACTTCCTCAAGGATACAGGAGGAGGAAGTATTAAGTAGGAGAACTAAATTTTTGTAAAAGTTGTGAAATAAATTTGGTGGGTATCGCAGTAAGTCTTGAGGAAGTTAGAAATTTTAGGTATTTTTTGTTGTTCGTTTTCTGTTTTTTGAAAAAAAAAAAATAAAAATTAAGTACCTAATAAATCGCCATTTTATTTTCCGTTAAAAAAATTCTTGAGGAAGTTAAAAAAAAAAAAAAAAAATTATTTTGAAAATTTTATATCAAGGTAGAAATTCAGTACGGTTAGCCAAAGAGAGGCCGCCCTCGAGCCGGCGAAGTGACTCACATTTCTGCCTAGAAAAATTATTAAGTAAAAAAAATTTTGGAAAATTAAAATTTTAAAAACATGGAAAATTTTTAAATAATTCAAGGAATGTTTAGTGAAAATTTGGTGAAGATCGGACCAACAGTACGCCCACAGCGCTCATTTTAAATCTTTGAACAGTCATATCTCCGCCATTTTGAAAAATTTCGAAAAAAGCTCTCGTCATTTTCAAGATTTCTGTGAAAGGAAGCTTGTGTATAAATTTGGTGAAGATCGGATGAAAATTGCGGCCGTGAAGTGTTCCGGAAAAAGTGGCGACGGACGGCCGGACGGCCGGACGGCCGGCACCACAGACAAAGTCAGGATCGGCAAAGATCACTTATCAGATTTATCCTACGGGGTCTGGAAGACCCTTTTCTAGTAACAGGGGGTCGGAGGGTATCACAGTAACTTCTTGAGGAAGTTAAAAAAATTATTTTGAAAATTTTATATCAAGGTAGAAATTCAGTACGGTTAGCCAAAGAGAGGCCGCCCTCGAGCCGGCGAAGTGACTCACATTTCTGCCTAGAAAAATTATTAAGTAAAAAAAATTTTGGAAAATTAAAATTTTAAAAACATGGAAAATTTTTAAATAATTCAAGGAATGTTTAGTGAAAATTTGGTGAAGATCGGACCAACAGTACGCCCACAGCGCTCATTTTAAATCTTTGAACAGTCATATCTCCGCCATTTTGAAAAATTTCGAAAAAAGCTCTCGTCATTTTCAAGATTTCTGTGAAAGGAAGCTTGTGTATAAATTTGGTGAAGATCGGATGAAAATTGCGGCCGTGAAGTGTTCCGGAAAAAGTGGCGACGGACGGCCGGACGGCCGGACGGCCGGCACCACAGACAAAGTCAGGATCGGCAAAGATCACTTATCAGATTTATCCTACGGGGTCTGGAAGACCCTTTTCTAGTAACAGGGGGTCGGAGGGTATCACAGTAACTTCTTGAGGAAGTTAATAATGGGCTCTTTGGCCTAGGGATGTGCATCTCGTAAAGGGGTAGAAGTACGAAATTTCTCCCTACTAAAAAAAAATTTATAATTAAAAAGTCGCAATTTTTTTACACCAAAAATTCTTAAAAAATATATAGAGTAATTGGTGAAAATTTGGTGAAAATCGGATTAACGGTTCGGCCGCAGCGAATTTTTTAAAATTTCAAACAGACATATCTCCGCCATTTTTTAGAAATTCAAAAATCCCCCTCGTTACATTCTTCTTCACCGGCTAAAGAAATTTGTGTAAAAATTTGGTGAAAATCGTATGAAAACTGTGGCCGTTAAGTGTTCCGGAAAAAAAAAATGCTACGGCCGGCCGGCACCACAGACAAAGTTTAGATCGGTAAAGATCAATATTCGATTTTACCCTCCGGGGTCTGGAAGACCCCTCCCCAAAAACCCGACATGGAGGGTATCACAATAACTTCTTTAAGGAAGTTAAAACACCCAAAAGGAGCAATTTTTTGCTCAGAAAAAAGGTTGTGTGAAGGCTGAAAACGTGGCTCTTGTAATACAATATCTTTCGAGTTACTCGCATATCTCATCCCCGCTCTTCACGCCTTTTGTCTAAGCCGCATGATGAAAAAAAGAAATCTCTTTCTTCAGGGCATCTTTGCATGGATGATGAATCGGATAAGACAATCAAGGCGTATGACGTCACCGAAAACGACGAAACGAGAACATAAAGGAAAAGGAGAAGGGGGTGCATTATAATTGAAATATACGCCGTTCATAAATCGAGAATCCGATACAATTAACCGGCTTCTATTTTAACGAAGCAACATACACCCTTGTCATAAACGACCTCAAAAATAGCTGAAACAGTAAATTGTTAACTTTTTTTCAAACAAACGTTTAATCATTCATTAGTTTCTTTACTACATTTGGATGAAAAATTAGTTTTCAGAAGTGCTGTCAACATTTCAATTCCAGATATAGGAAACAATGAATAGGGGAAAAAGTTTCTAAAACTGAGAATCTTTCGAGGAATTCGTTTTTTAATCAGTGTTATTACGCAATATATAAAATTTATTATAAATTGCATTTTTTAATTCAAGCAGTCATTTTAAAGCCAGGTGGAAATGAGTGTCAGCAGAAGAAGAACGCCCAAAATTCTAGTAATAAAACGAAGATACTTCAGTAAAAAGGAAGTTGCAATGCTATAAACGAGGAAAAGTAGGTAAAAAGGGAATTTTTTGGCTAAAAAGGAGTGTATACGTGTCGACATAATGCATTTGACCATAAAATAGCAGAAATCGCGAGTTACCGTTCACCATAAAAAATCTGCAACTCAACATAAAGAAAATAGTCGAAAACGTTCACCATATGAACATCTCACCATAAAGAAGAGATTTAACACTTGTCGTTTTGACGTTTCAACATAACGCAGTAGAACACAAAGGAAACTTTCATTTTAAAGAACTTGTTGTTTCGTCATAAAACTCTTTCTGTCGTTTGGGCATAATGCATCTCACCATAAGCTAGGGACAGCGAAAGAGCAAGCCTATTTTCGCCGTTTAAAACGCTATTATGGCTTATGTTGAAGACTTATGTTGAATTGCATTATGGTGAACTGTCAAGTTTTAAAGTTTTCGTCGTTTCGCCATAATCGCGTTTTAATCGGCGAAGTAGGCTTGCTCTTTGGCTGTCCCTAGTTTATGGTGAGATGTATTATGCCCAAACGACAGAAACAGTTTTATGGCGAAACGACAAGTTTAAAGAGAGGCTTTTATGGTGAGAAGCGTTATGGTGAATTGAACATTTTTATGTCGACTTGAAAGAGTATGGCGAATCGAAATGCATTATGCTCAATATTTGTTTTTATTTGTGAACTTTTGAGAGCTTTACGTTCAATTGCATTACGCCGAATCGCATTATGGTGAACTACAGATTTTTTTTATGTCGAAATGCAAATTTGTTTATGGTATTCCTATAAACGAGAAAAAGTAGGTAAAAAGGGAATTTCTTGGCTAAAAAGGAGTGTATACGTGTCGACATAATGCGGTTCGCTATAATTCATTTGACCATAAAATAGCAGAAATCGCGAGTTACCGTTCAACATAAAAAATCTGCAATTCAACATAAAGAAAATAGTCAAAAACGTTCACCTTATGATCACCACACCATAAAGAAGAGACACTTGTCGCTTCGACATAAAATTTGACGATTTAACATAACGCAGTAGAACATAAAGGAAACTTTCATTTTAAAGAACTTGTTGTTTCGCCATAAAACTCTTTCTGTCGTTTGGGCATAATGCATCTCACCATAAGCTAGGGACAGCGAAAGAGCAAGCCTATTTTTGCCGTTTAAAACGCTATTTGAGAAGCCTTTGAGAGCTTTATGTTCAATTGCATTATGCCAAAACGCATTATAGTGAACTACAGATTTTTTTAAATGTCGAAATGCAAATTTTTTATGTTCAACTGTTTTCGGGTGCGTTATGTTGAACGGCTTTTCCAATCATGATGCCGGCCGTCCGTTTTTTTCGAAGAACTTCACGGCCTTTTCCCAAATTGACGCCATCTTTTTAGTATGAGGCGAAATTTTAAAATTCTAGATGTCATTGTTTAGATAAATAAAATCATGGGCATTAGGTTAACTCGTAATCAATATTATGAAGCTTTTAAAATATATCACGTCAAACCAGTATTAAAAAAAAAAATTATTTTTTAAATAACTGAATCCTTTTCTAAATAGTTGAATAGGAGGATTAAGAGAGAGAAAAATCCCAACCAGAGCGGAAAAGGGAGCCCATTAGGGTTTTTTCAAAGCATATATTTGATTATTAAAAAAAATTTGATATTTGAGAATGAAAAGAGCAACAGGGTAGGTGGGGTTGGACGGTCGGGATACAGGTGGTGGTAGATCGATCCGGAGGCCTCTCTTGGCTAAATTCGACCCTACAGTCAGTCTCAGACTAACGAGCGACTCCTCAGCATCCATCACTTCCACCGCTCTAAAAATTCGACGTCAATTTTTCATATTCAGTTTTTTTTTCTTTGAAAATCGTTCAAAAATTTTAAGTGCCGTCCAGTGAAATTCAAAACGTTTTATCACCAAAATGATGAACTGAGACATTGAAGTCGAAAGGTAAAATTTATAATCTTATACAAATAAAGTGTCGTGCGATTTATTATGCGGGTGGAGCACTTGTTTCAGAGATACCCTCACGTCTCTTAGGGCTTTAAATTTCTCTCCAAGGCTAAGTGAATTTTTAAAAATGCATAAACGAGTGCGGAGGTAATTTAAGACTTTTTCACAAAACTTAATAAAGACAAAAATATATTTTTTTAAAAAAGAAAATGGGGAAATTTTTTACACTTTACCCGTTTAGAAGTAGGTAGCTTTCAAATGCAATACCTCCTAAAATATTTCAAACCAATTGGGACCTTTTTCCCCACAAAAAAAGTTGCTTTTTAAAAACATTTTTTTTCGTCCCGCGGCAGCAGGAGTAAAGAGGTAGATTTCAGATGATTAATCCTGGGAAGTTCATAAAATCCAATAAAAAAAAAGAAAAAAAAATCATGTTTCCCGGTAAAAAGTTAAAAATAATCGTTTTTAATTAGATTCAAATTCATTGCATCCAGCTGATCCAAATCAAGTTTAAATCTTTCTTGGCCACTCGCATAACATCACTTTGAAAGAGAAAGGATGAACGTTTTGGGAGATACGCTGTTTAGGCGCAAAGTACCATAACCGCTGGTCCGATTCAAGCCGTTAAGGGGATATGAGGGTTTTAAGTTGGTTGCTTTGTACATATTTCGTTGTGAGCAACGGTTTTCGGTTTTTCCCTTCTATCTTGGAAACCGTCGCTCAAAACGAAAAAATGATCTAAGCAAAAGTTGTAGCTACAAAACTTTACTACATAAAATATCTTATTGGTTTTTTCCGTCAGAGCAATATTTTAGGAGATATGAAGGTTTTAAGTTTTCAGACAGGCTCTGTAGGATTATTAGTTTTAACCTCATAACTCCTTAAATATTGCTCTTAAGCAATTAATGAATAAAGAAATTTTTGTAGTAAATCTTTGTACCTACAACTTTTATTTGGACATTTTTTCGTTTTGAGCGACGGTTTCCGAGATAGAAGGGAAAAACCGAAAACCGTTGCTCACAACGAAAAATTTGCTAAGCAACTCACTAAAGAACCCTCATATCTCCTTAAGTATTGCTCTGACAAAAAACCAATGAGGTCTTTTTTGTAGAAAATTGCCGTAGCTACGACTTTTACTTTTAACGTTTTTTCGTTTTGAGCGACGGTTTCCGAGATAGAAGGGAAAAACCAAAAACCGTTGTTAACAACGAAAAATTTTCAAAGCAACCAACTTAAATACTTCCATATCTCCTAAAGTATTGCTCTGACGGAAAAAATTAATAAGATATTTTATGTAGTAAATTTCAGTACCTATAACTTTTACTTATGACATTTTTTCGTTTTGAGCGACGGTTTCCGAGATAGAAGGGAAAAACCGAAAAACCGAAAAATTTGCAAAGCAACTTACTTAAAAACCATCATACCTCCTTAACGAACTCATAAATTCTATTGGTTTAAAAGCGCTAAATATAAAATTTGGTGGTGGTCAAGTAAAAATTACTCAAGTTATCGTAGACATATATAAACTTTTGAGTTTTGGGGTCCAGTGAAACAAAAAACGTATACAAAATTTTTTGATTCTGCGACTACTGCACCCAGATTGTAGAAATGTACCTTAAAAAAATGGAAGAATTATGTTTCAAAAGAAAGGTTAAAAAAAAGGGTGAAAAACATAAACGGATTGGTAGCAATTTAGGAACTTTCATTCGCCTTCCGACTGAGTCGAGAAGCAAAAGTTTTGTTGACGTTGTATCCCAACACTCCACCTAACACCCCCTCGCCCCTTTCACTCTCTACTCCCTTCAGAGATCCAAGATTTACATAAAGCGAAACTAGAGAAGAGCAGACGCCCAGTTATGAGGTCCCCCACCTCCCGCAGTCCTCGATCGTCTAGGGTCGACGCTCCGTTCAGACCTATTCGTATTCAGTGACTTTTAATTTAAGAATACATCCTCCTTTTAATAAAATATCTCAAGATATTAAATTTTTCAACCAACAAAATATCGTTTCTCAGAAAACTAATTAGCGTACCCCACCTCCTTACGAGCTTTAAAACAAAGTAATGACGCATAAAATATTATACACGATAGACAAAATAATCTAAAAGCCTCTAAGCTGAAAGCTGCCTCCGGAAATTTAAAGACTTACGAAATAATTAATACAGTAATCTTACAATACGGTAGCTGTGAATACAAATTGTTAAGGATTAGAGAAGCGGAGGAATTAAAGAAAACGCGCAAACACAGCTGAAAGTATTTTTCTCGGAGTTACTAAAAGATGAAGTTTAACCGGTCATGAAGATCCAGGCACCCAAAAAAAGCAGCAAGGCCAATGATTTAGTAGTCATAACTAGATAGCTCTAGATTAAAAGAGAAAACAAATTACAGCTTTCCCAGGAGGTTATAAATTATCTTTGAATCTAATAGGTTGAAGACGTGCCAAGGGATTCTTCCATTGGTTAAGGACTAATGAAAAAGTTTTAGAGAAAAACAGAGTCCCTGGGCGAAAAATTTCCCAAATAGTCTCACGCGATTGGAAATAATCAGCTGAAAATACACCCCCTTCGGAATTCCATTTTATGGAAACATCAGCCGATTTAGTGACGTTTCTCATGTTTTTCAATCCTCCGATCAGTTTTCAATTACTGAAGTAAATAACAGTATCTATTTTGCGAAATATATTTTTTTTAAAGGTTTCGAGCCTTTTCAGGATCTCCTTTTAGAAAATCCGTCTCTTAATTCTTTTTAAGGGCACTAATCCGCTTTGATGTCTCCACGCAAAAGAAAAAAAAAAATCCCTCCCATTTCTTAAGATGTCACCCTCAAATATAAGAACATTTAATTGGAAATCCTTCATGATGTAACTTTGGGTTTAATTAAGTATTAATTTTCGACACCGTTCAACACATTTCACCCTAAAGCTGTTGAAAAAAAATCTGCATTTCGACATAAAAAAATCTGTAGTTCACCATAATGCAATTTGGCATAATGCAATTGAACTCGCTCTCAAAAGTTCAAAAAGTTTGAGCATAATGTATTTCAACATAAAGCGTTTCGCCACACGACTTTTTCAATAAATGCAAGTCGACATAAAAAAAGTGCAAGTCACCATAACGCTTTTCACCATAAAAGTATCTCTGTAGACTTGTTGTTTCGCCATGAAACTGTTTCTGTCGTTTGGGCATAATACATCTCACCATTAACTAGGGACGGCGAAAATAGGCTTGCTTAAAACGCGATTATGGCAGATTCTTGTTTAAAACGCGATTATGGCAAAATGACGAAAACCTTTATACTTGACAGTTTACCATAATGCAATGCAACATAAAGCATCTCACCATAAACTAGGAAAAGCAAGCAGGCAGCCAATGAAATCAGCTGTTTTATGATGACACAAGGGGGTTAACTTTTTCCTCTCACGAGAATGTGCGAATTGCATTATGGTGAACTGTTTAAAGGTTTTTGTCGTTTCGCCATAATCGCGTTTTAAACGGCGAAAATAGGCTTGCTCTTTGGCTGTCCCTAGTTTATGGTGAGATGTATTATACCCAAACGACAGAAAGAGTTTTATGGCGAAACGACAAATTCTATAAAATGAAACTTTCCTTTATGTTCAACTGCGTTATGTTGAAACGACAAAAATGTCAAAACGACAAGTGCTAAATCTCTTCTTTGTGGTGAGATGTACTACGTTTATATGCATTATGGTGAACGTTTTTGACTATTTTCTTTATGTTGAGTTGCAGATTTTTTATGTTGAACGGTAACTCGCGATTTAGCTATTTTATGGTCAAATGTATTATGGCGATCCGCATTATGTCGACACGTACACACTCCTCAGAGCCGAACAACGCGGATTTAAGGTGAAGGTTAACTTTAAACGAATTCGTCTCGTCCTTAATTTTTGAGATGAAAAAAACACAAAAATGTAGACCGGAATTTCGTTTCAGATTTCAAGATAGAAGGCGGATGATATAACCAGGCATCACCCGTTTACTCAGATTCCCTTTGTCCGAAACAATAGGTTTTCATATCCCTCTTGTTTTCGGCTTATCTCATTATTTTAAATTAAATTTTAAGTACAGAAAAATGGGAAGAAAAAAAAAGAAAGACGTGATAGGAATAGGGAACATGTTGATTGGGAGGAATTGACAGATGAGTGGCGTGGGGGCTAAACGGAATGCCTCCGTGTTTTGGGATTTGGGCGGGTCGGGGGTAAACCCTTTCACTTTCGCTAATCAACCCGGCGATGTTCTTGTCTTTCTCCATTATCAACGTCTCACCCGAAATTTGATTACCTCACAGTAAAAGTCAACCAAAATTCAGAAATCATAACTGACTTTACTAAAAGGACCTCCTCTGTCATTTTATGTTAATTTATTGTTCTACGTGACATCTCCTTTTCAAAACTGTTCTAAATGTCATATTTTTAATGTTGTGACAACCTTTTAAAAACTTACGAAATTTCAAACAGGTTATTCGAAGGCACATCGATCCTGAGGAGGGACGAAGATTAAAACATTCTTAAGTGCGCCTTTGATACACTTGAGAACCTCCCTCCCACGTTTGACCTTTTTACATGATTTTAAAACCAGTATTGAATTTATAATTTTTTTTAGTTTTCAAGTTTATTTTATCATAAAACTAAAAATCTTTACTAGTTTAAAAGAAAAACGAGAAAAAAAGTAATTTAAAACTGAAAAAAAAACTGACAGATTGTTAAGAGATTCATCTCAAGGAGAATGATCTTGATGGCTAAAGAAGTTAAATCAAATCCGGATTTTTTTCCTTCATAACGAGCCCTCTTTTCACTTTGAAAGTGACAATTTAGACTAAGGATGTTAATTAAAGCTAAAAAAGATAAAATTAGTCTCGGCCTTTAACTCGTCAACTTTTTTCGACGGAAAAAAAAATATTTTTTTGTTCATATAGATAGAATTTCGTCCCGATAACGCTAAGATAAGAAAAGCTTTTTAGAGCAGTTAATTCTGATTTAGAACACAAAGACAATCCAGGAGTCGTTAACGTTTAGCTTATCGTTCCCTAGATACGGAAAGCAAAAGTCTTGAAACGTAGGAAGTAAACCGAAAACTAAGTACTGGTTTGAAGAGCTTCCAACGAAAACTTCCTTAAAGAGAAGTAACTATATAGGAGGGGGAAGTATAACGAAGGGGATGTACAACGGAGAGGGAAGTATATGGGAGGGGAAGTATAAGGGAACGAAAGTATAACGAACGGAGGGAAAGTATAAAGGAGGGGGAAGTATAAGGGAGGTGAAGTATAAGGAAGGGGAAGTATAACGGAGATTGAAGTTTTTCCAAAAAATTTTCCGACTTTTTTTTTTCGAAAAATTTTCTGAGTTATTATAGGAGTTTCAGGGAATCGTAATTCCGAGTCCCGACTCCGACTCACCAAACGGGAAAGAGGCTATAAAACAGAGTTTCAGGAAGTCGTTCCGACTCAGTTCCGACTCAAATAGTTCACAATATTCTCACTAGAGCAAATTCATGAACCGAACTTAAATACCTTTATTTCTCCGACTTAAGCCAATGCTGTTAAAAAAACTCCCAGGGCTCCTCGTTGGATTTGAAATTGTGAAAACAAACAAAAAACAAACCGAAACTAAACGATATCGTAAATACCAAATAAATCGAAAATACCAAATATCGTAAATATAATCGTAAAAACCACAAAAACAACCCGAAAATAGACGAGATTTTATTTGAAATCGTGAAAACAACAAAAAAAACCACCCGAAAATAATCGAGATTGTATTTGAAATCGTAAAAACAACAAAAAACATGAACCGATACTAAACGAGATAACGAAATAACCTTCGTAAAATATAACCTTACGTTTACTCGGAGTCGGGATTTGAGTCGTTCCGGTATACGACCCAGCCAAATCGGGTCGATTCCGACTGGCGGCTCGAGTCGTATGACCTTGAGCGAGTCGGAGTCGGGACTCGGAATTACGATTCCCTGAAACTCTCTATTTTTTTCAATTTTCCGACTTTTGTTTTCGAAAATTAAGTGTCAAGGTAGAAATAATGGGCTTTTTGGCCTAGGGATGTGCCTCTCGTAACGGGTAGAAGTATGAAATTTCTTCCTACTAAAAAAATTAATAATTAAAAAGTGGCAATTTTTTACACCAAAAATTCTTAAAAAATATAAGGAGTAATTGGTGAAAATTTGGTGAAAATCAGATTAACGGTTCGGCCGCAGCGAATTTTTTAAAATTTCAAACAGACATATCTCCGCCATTTTTCAGAAATTCAAAAATCGCCCTCGTTAAATTCTTGTTCTCCGACTAAGGAAGATTTTGTGAAAATTTGGTGAAATTCGGTTAAAAAGTGTACCGGAAAAATGCTACGGACGGCCGGCCGGAACCACAGACAAAGTTCAGATCGGTAAAGATCAATATTCGATTCGACCCTCCGGGGTCTGGAAGACCCTTCACCAAAAACTTGACGCGGAGGGTATCACAATAACTTCTTTAAGGAAGTTAAAATCATGGAGGGTCGCCACTCTGAGGAAAGTAAAAAAATTACGACATTCAAAATAATAAAAAAACTATAAAGATTCATAAAAGAGAGAATAAATTTCAGGGTTTTAAGCATGGCCGAAATTGAACTGAAATCAATAATTCTCAATTTTACGAAAAATATTGACAATAAGTCTAAGTACATAATTAATATTTTGTCTTCCAAATGAATTAATGAAGGCTCCCATTGTTAAAATAAGTCAGCTTGAATTTAACCCGGGTTTTAATTAGTCAAAAACTTTCAGATTTGATTAAAAACCATCATTAAAAACATTTTTGTGAACCGTGAACGGCGGAACAAGCGAAATTTACCGAAGAAATGAGATACTTAACAGGGAAAGTTCTATTTTTACGCCCCCTCAGAATGAAGCTTCTCGTAATAATTTAACGACATTCTTAAAAGGACGTTATCGTAATACTCCCGATGAAAGGATTTTTAGAATGTTGTCTTCTAGATTTGAAGCTTACAGCTCTAGTGTTTTTGAGATACGTGTCGACATAATGCGGTTCGCCATAATGCGACCATAAAATAGCAGATTGCGAGTTACCGTTCACCATAAAAAATCTGCAACTCAACATAAAGAAAATAGTCGAAAACGTTCTTCATAATGCATTTGAACACAATACATCTTACCACAAAGAAGAGATTTAACACTTTTCGTTTCAACATAACGCAGTTGAACATAAAGAAAACTTTCATTTTAAAGAACTTTCGCCATAAAACTGTTTCTGCCATTTGGGCATAATACATCTCACCATAAACTAGGGATAGAGAAAGAGCAAGCCTATTTTCGCCCTTTAAAAAGCGATTATGGCGAAAAAACCTTAAAACATGACAGTTTACCATAATGCAATTCAACATAAAGCATCTCACCATAAACTAAAAAAAGCAAGCAGGCTTTGGGATCAGCCCGTTTTATGACACAAGATTGTTAATTTTTTTTCTCCCCTTTACCTTCTTCTTGTAAATAAAATTAACAATTTTATTCTTCTTAATTTACAAACTGTTTTGTTGTCCACAGGTGGTTTCCCTTTTTCCCCTAAAGTTGAAACAACAATAATTTCCATAGGCTGTTGTTTTCCTTAGAAGTTTTTCTTATAAATTGTATAACAAATGCAGATCGTTGGAGAAGTTTCAATAATGAAAAAAAGCCTTGGAATAATTTTATACTTTTGTTTTATAAAGAAAAGATAAGGAAAACAACAAAAGAACAGTTTTTATTGGATTTTTTTCTTTCTGGAACCATCGTTTTTGTTTTGTTTTCCTTTCTTTTAACCTTGAAGGGTGGTGTCCCTATCAATTATCTCCTAGGGGGTGAGAAGCGTAATTTAATCTCGGGTTATAATACACTTGTCGAGCAATGGGGTGAGAAATCCTTTTTTTTAACCTCCTTTCTTTCAAACAATATTAGAACCTTGGTGGAGATATCGGAGAATCAACGGGTCCGGTTTTTATGTTGGACTCTGCAATCGTAAACTCTCAAGGTCACTAGATCCATCTCCGACAAATAATCCCGACCACTTAAGCCACCATCACGAAAAGGTTTACAGCAAACCCTTTCTTAATTCCAAGACTTACCAAATTAACGCCTATAATCCTTTAAAAGCTTATTTATTTAGGGGAGAGAAAAACGAAAAAAATAACTGCTTATCCCACCTCCGTTTTTTAAAGCTAATATAGGGGTTGTTCATTTTGACCCTTAATATGTAATACTAAACCTTCAACGCTGCCAAGCATAACAGGTTTATTATTATTTCTAATTTTTTTTTTTAAATTTTTTCTTAAAAAGTATAAGTATCAATTCATTTAAATCAAAAGATTTTTAACTTCCTAAAAGAAGTTATTGTGATACCCTCCAAGTCGGGTTTTTGGGGAGGGGTCTTCAAGACCCAGTAGGATAAATTCGAATATGGATCTACACCGCTCTCAACTTTGTCTGTGGTTCCGGCCGGCCATAGCATTTTTTTCCGGAACACTTTACGGCCACAGTTTTCAACCGATTTTCACCAAATTTTCACACAAATTTCTTGGTGAAGAAGAATGTAACGGGGGCGATTTTTGAATTTCGAAAAAATGGCGGAGATATGTCTGTTTGAAATCTTAAAAAATTCGCTGCGGCCGAACCGTTAATCCCATTTTAACCAAATTTTCACCAATCACTCCTTATATTTTTAAGAATTTTTGGTGTAAAAAAATCGCCACTTTTTAACTACAATTTTTGAGTGCCTACAACTCATCCGAAAGTATTCTCATCCGAATGTCGACTCATCCGAAAAATAATGAAAATAGAAAAAATATAAACAAACAACTCATCCGAAAGTATTCTCATCCGAAAAAGGGGCGTGGCCGTTTCGGATGAGTAGACATTCGGACGAGAATACTTTCGGATGAGTTGTCTGTTTATATTTTTTTAAATATTATGCTTTAATAAAATAGAAAACAGTGAATACAACTCATCCGAAGGTATTCTCATCCGAATGTCTACTCGTCCGAAAACTAACGTACAAAAATTGCTGCGTCGTAGAAATGAGGCAGCGTTCCACCCCAGCAAGTTTTTAACTCCTTTTTGGGCGTACCGAGCTCATTATCCATCCCAGGGCAGCCTACAGGGTGAGCAAATCCTCGCGAGAGGAAAAAAATCAACCCCCTTGTGTTATAAAACGAGCTGATCCTCGCGAGAAAAAAAAAAATTAACCCCCTTTTGTCATAAAACGAGCACATCCTCGCGAGAGGAAAAAAATCAACCCCCTTGTGTCATAAAACGAGCTGATCCTCGCGAGAAAAAAAAATTAACCCCCTTTTGTCATAAAACGAGGACATCCTCGCGAGAGGAAAAAAATTAACCCCCTTGTGTCACAAAACGAGCTGATCCTCGCAAAAATAAACAAACAAACCGACCGTGACTTGCGGGGGTCGAACGCTGCCTCATTTCTACGACGCAGCAATTTTTGTACGTTAGTTTTCGGATGAGTTGACATTCGGATGAGAATACTTTCGGATGAGTTGTACTCACTGTTTTCTATTTTATTAAAGTATAATATTTAAAAAAATATAAACAGCAACTCATCCGAAAGTATTCTCGTCCGAATGTCTACTCATCCGAAACGGCCACGCCCATTTTTCGGATGAGAATACTTTCGGATGAGTTGTCTGTTTATTTTTTCTATTTCTATTATTTTTCGGATGAGTAGACATTCGGACGAGAATACTTTCGGATGAGTTGTGTGCCCCCCAATTTTTTTTAGTAGGGAGAAATTTCATACTTCTAACCATTACGAGAGGCACATCCCTAGGCCAAAGAGCCCATTATTTCTACCTTGACACTTACAAAATTTTTCGAGAAAAAAAAAAAAAAAAAAAAAAAAAAAAAAAAAAAAAAAAAAAAAAAAAAAAAAAAAAAAAAAAAAAAAAAAAAAAAAAAAAAAAAACCGGAAAATTTTTCGAAAAAAAAACTTCCCCTCCCTTATTCTTTCCCTCCTTTATACTTTCGTTCCCTTATACTTCCCCCTCCGTTATACTTCCCCTCCCATATACTTCCTCTGTTTTGCGTCCCCCCCCGTCATACTTCCCCTCCCATATACTTCCCCCTCCGTTATACTTTCCCCTCCCATATACTTCCCCCTCTGTTTTGCGTCCCCCCCGTCATACTTCCCCTCCCATATACTTCCCCCTCCGTTTTGCGTCCCCCCCCCGTTATACTTCCCCCTCCGTTATACTTCCCCTCCTATATACTTCTCCCTCCGTTATACTTCCCTCCTATATTGTTACTTCTCTTTAAGGACGTTTTCGTTGGAAGCTCTTCAAACCAGTACTTTTTAATAAACCAGAGATGTTGAAGTTTCAAAGAATTTTCTTCTTTTGAGGTGGAAACCTCGAAAGGAAATTTTAAGTCTTTGTACCTGAGTTAAGGGCTAAAGTTTGACCGCATTCACTGGAAATTCGTTTTTAAGAAAAAGGAACGAGTTGAAGGAAGGGAATCAATTAGTTTTTCACTAATTGATCCCGAAAAACAAATTCATTTTGAACGACTCTTTCTCAAAGGAGTATTCAGCGAATAGACGACGGACGGCCGGCACCATAGACAATTTTCCTCTAATGGAAGACCCTCTACCGAATATTTATGGAGGGTAGTACAATAAACTTTGAGAAAGTTTGTGCCGCAAACTAATCAAAATATCGAGTTGCAAATAAGAAAAGCAGACCACTATGAGATAAAAATTCCTTTCTTTCATCCGGCTTAAAAGAGCCTAAGATTAAATAAAGATTCTTTTCAATTTATTTTTATTGCATGAATTATTCGAATTAAAGTCGTCCTATCCTCTTTTTTCCAATAAGGGCGAGAGTTGTTAAGCCCTTATCTTTTCCCGACGATAACTTAATTTTCTTTATAAGTGTCTTTCGACTCCCAACCCATTTTCCCACTCATTTCCATCTTTTAAATAACTGAGAAGCCGGTTTTTCAGTGAACTCGTCCTGGTAAATACTTTAAATAAACCAAATTGTTATGAAGGCAACTTTTTCTGGACATTTCTATCCTTTTGACTTAATACTAAAAAACTTCAAAAAATAGAGGTCATTAGGATTTGCCGACCTCTTTTAATTTTAAAACCCTTGAAAATTTCTCCAATATTCATTATCTTAAACATAAAGATGGCCGTAAAAAAAGTCGATTGTCGTAAAAATAAAATAGAGACGGCAAATTGGATCGGAAGAATCGTAATAAACACGAATTATTTATTGATATATTTTTTTTATTTACCAAGTAGATGTGGTTTTTTTGTCTATTGATCCACGTTTTACGTCAGCAACGACATTGGATTTAATCAAGTAAGCCCCCCTCAACCTACAAACCCTGTATATATTAAAACGTCTAATTTAACATTTAATTCGGCGTTCATTAACATTTTTAGGAAGGGTTAAATTAAATTTCAATTTTTTTATAAGCTTCTCAGAAAAAATAGCGAGGAATGCATAAAAAAGAGAGCTGAAGGCTTTTAATAAAGTTGGGAGTTAACAAAGAAGAGATTTGGATTGTCGCGTTTTTTGTAATCTTTATTTTTTAACTTCCTTAAAGAAGTTATTGTGATACCCTCCAGTCGGGTTTTTGGGGAGGGGTCTTCCAGACCCCGTAGGATAAATTCGAATACGGATCTACACCGATCTCAACTTTGTCTGTTGTTCCGGCCGGCCGTCCGTAGCATTTTTTCCTGAACACTTTACGCCACAGTTTTCAACCGATTTTCACCAAATTTTTACACAAATTTCTTTAGCCGGTGAAGAAGAATATGACGATGGCGATTTTTGAATTTCGAAAAAATGGCGGAGATATGTCTGTTTGAAATTTTAAAAAATTCGCTGCGGCCGAACCGTTAATCCGATTTTTACCAAATTTTCACCAATTACTCCTTATATTTTTTAAGAGTTTTTGGTGTAAAAAAATCGCCACTTTTTAACTACAATTCTTTTAGTAGGGAGAAATTCCATACTTCTACCCATTACGAGAGGCACATCCCTAGGCCAAAGAGCCCATTATTTTACCTTGACACTTAAAAAAATTTCGAAAAAAAGAACTTAGAAAATTTTTTGAAAAAAAAACCGGAAAATTTTTGTATAAAAAAACTTAGAAAATTTTTCAAAAAAAACTCGTTAAATTTTTCAAAACAAAAAAAAATAGGAAAATTATTCGAAACAAAAATTTTAACTTCCCTCTTCCTTATTCTTCCCCTCCTTTATACTTTCCCTCACTTCGTTATACTTTCGTTTCCTTATACTTCCCCCCCTGTTATACTTCCCCTCCCATATACTTCTACCCATTACGAGAGGCACATCCCTAGGCCAAAGAGCTCATTATTTCTACCTTGATATTTAAAAAAATTTCGAAAAAAAGAACTTAGAAAATTTTTTGAAAAAAAAACCGGAAAATTTTTGTAAAAAAAACTTAGAAAATTTTTCAAAACAAAAAAAAAATAGGAAAATTTTTCGAAAAAAAAATTTAACTTCCCTCTTCCTTATTCTTCCCCTCCTTTATACTTTCCCTCCCTTCGTAATACTTTCGTTCCCTTATACTTCCCCCTCCGTTTTACGTCCCCTCCGTTTACGTCCCTCCGTTATACTTCCCCCTCCCATATACTTCCCCTCCCAATTATGAACGAGACTAGGAAATACAGTTGACTTTATAGCAAATTGAATTATTCAGATTTACTATAACCGAAATCGACTGAGAAAGATGTATCTGATGGGAGATTCGACGATAGGAAATTAGGAGGTAGGTACAAAATATCAACCCACGTTTCCAACTTCAATGGAGTTAATTAAACGGAATTCCCACGTTTTTCAAATATTGATTGGAACATTAAAGTTGATATTTCTCAAGGGAGGGTTTCGCCATTAAAAAGAGAGTGAAACGTCGATAAACATAACGGAGAACATTGTCTCAAGGAGGGAAGGGAAAGGAGACCGAGACAAAAGGGGTTTCGTGCACCATCGAGAAAAGCGGGATGAGTCTTCTTTCATCGAACAAATCGTTAAGGGAACCTTCACTTTAATAGGAAACTGCAACCGAATTCATTGCTTTCATTATAAAATAAAAACCGAGTCACCTCAAATATTAAATTCTTCACATATGCCATAATAAAAAACCACTCTTGAGGCACATAGTTATTCTGCCTAATTCAAAAATGGCCTTCAAAAGCAACCCTTGAAAAAATAATTCTGTACATAATAGAACCCCTGAAAAAGATACAAAAAAGCTTTCCTGAAATGCAAACGCGATTAATTTTTAATAAAACAGTTGAATCAAATTATAAATAAGTCTATATTTAATATTCAAAGTTCAAAGAGCATTTAAATAATTTAGAACATCGGTAGGTAATTAACTATAAGAATAGTGGGAGAGTCAACAAAACGGTTGTATCTCATTAACAATTTGGTTATTTAACGCAAATTAACACGTAAATGTTATCTCTATGGTGAATAATCAACTCTTTGAATCATTTTACAAACAAAAAGGAGTTCTTGAATGACAGAGTGGGCTCATAAGTTTTGTTAATCTTCCACAAACGTCCTTAAGGGAGTCGATTCAATAAAAGGTTCGGGTCGCCTCTGTAAACATCTTTTTATATCGTGAATCTATTTGTTTAAGAGGGCATGTTTTTACGCGTAAGTACAGGGCGTTGGAAGGGAGGTGTAATGCGATTTCGGCCCTACCCTTTTAAACTTCTCCAAACTAATTCACAACTCGACCGACTCGTGTACTAAACAGCGTAGGCGGCGAGTGGGGTAAAGGCGACAGAAGCGGCTACGGAATAATTATGTTCAAACAACCATCTTCAAGAGTTCAAGAGGAATTTTGAAGATATAGCAATAAATTAATAAAGCTAAAAATAGCAAATTTAAAATGCCGTACTATTTTTGCAGAATTCAACTCTGAAAGAAAAATCTCTCAAACAAAGAGGTGTTTGCTAATCCTAGGTACCCCGAATTCTATTATTTTTGACAAGTCGCTTGGTACTAGGCGTTTTCACCAACAACCCCTATTTCTTAAGATTTTTTTTCCCCAGGGAACCCCATTATTTAATTATTTTTGGGAATTTTCTCATTTTTTTTTTTTTTTAAGAAACCCAAGTTTTACAGGATTTCAGGATTTTCAGAAGTTTACCTCGTTTTTAAACGGAGAAACCCCATTTTGACAGGATTTTCAGGAGTTTTCCCCATAAAAATTAGCCGCACATCTGAATACTAAAGTACTGGTTTGAAGAGCTTCTAACGAAAACTTTCTTAAAGAGAAGTATCTATATAGGAGGGGTAAGTATAACGGAGGGGACGCAAAACGTAGGGGGAAGTATAACGGAGTGGGAAGTTTACGGGAGGGGAAGTATAACGGAGTGGGAAGTATATGGGAGGGGAAGTATAACGGAGGGGGAAGTATATGGGAGGGGGAATTATAAGTGATGGGAAGTATATGGGAGTGGGAAGTATAACGGAGGGGGTAGTATAACGGAGTGGGAAGTATATGGGAGGGGAAGTATAACGGAGGGGGAAGTATATGGGAGGGGGAAGTATAAGTGATGGGAAGTATATGGGAGGGGGAAGTATAAGTGATGGGAAGTATATGGGAGGGGGAAGTTTAAGTGAGGGGTAGTATAACACATAAAATAAAAATAATAAAATTTTCCAAAAAATTTTTAAGTTTTTTTTCGAAAAATTTTCCGGTTTTTTTTTCGAAAAATTTTCCGGATTTTTTTTCTTTTTTTTTAATTTTTTAAGTTCTTTTTTTTCGAAAATTTTTTAAAGTGTTAAGGTAGAAATAATAGGCTCTTTGGCCTAGGGATGTGCCTCTCGTAATGGGTAGAAGTATGAAATTTCTTCCTACTAAAAAAAAAAACTCTCAAACAAAGAGGTGTTTGCTAATCCTAGGAACCCCGAATTCTATTATTTTTGACAAATCGCTTGGTACCGGGCGTTTTCACCAATACCCCATATCTTAACATTTTTTTTTTCGCCAGAGAACCCCCATTATTAAATTATTTTTGGGAATTTTCTCGTTTTTTTTTCGACAAAGAAACCCAAGTTTTACAGGATTTTCAGAAATTTACCTCGTTTCTAATCAGAGAAACCCCATTTTGACAGGATTTTCAGGAGTTTTCCCCATAAAAATTACCCGCACATCTAAATTCTAAAAACGTTCAAACTAAATAAGGAAAATGGAATCTACCACACTAGGAAAATACTCAGTATAAAATTTAGGAAACCCTGAGTTAAAACATTCATTCCAAGAAGCAATTCAGAACCGATTCTAGAAGTTCCTAAATGAAAAGGTGGGTTACCTGTAGTACTAAATGAATTTTTTTTAAATTCTCTCTCAATCCTATTTAGAACTTAACACGGACGTCAAGAAAAGAGAACCAAACTAATTTTTTAGTTTAACTTCCTTCTCTTTTAATTTAACAGTTTCTTGTTTATAAAAGTCTATTAACGAGTAAAATTTAATTCCACTATTTTCATCACCAGAAATTGCTTCCTAATCGATTATTTTCCGATTTCTTTCTTGTCTGGCAGGTAGAAGGTTTTGTGAAAAATTAATAAGAGAGTTTCGTGATAAATAGATCCAATAAGGTCAGCCAGAGTTGAATTTAATAACGTTCTTGAAAAACTGGGTTAGTATTAAAGGGAAGTTCATTACCTTGTTCAATAAAGATTTCCCGCGATAATACATTTAGAGGGTGATTCGTGAAAAAAACATTAGGAAAAAAGGTATCGACGTAATAACCGTGAAAACGGACGCTAATCATGATAAACTTTAATTTTTGCAATATGGAAAATTGATTAAATAAATAATTTTTTCCCCCGGCGGAAATTGAAGGGCCCTGGTGTCAGCAGAATCGTTCATTACGATTTATTGAATGGAAAAACGACTTTACTAATATCGATTTACTTTTCAAAACTGTCGTGTTTTAAGTGAGGTTTTGAAAACAAGCGACACCCTTCCGTTCGTCTCGGCGCATCCGTCAGGCGGATACGAGCAACGCCCCTTTTACAACTCCGTCTTCCTCCTGAAAACGTCAAAAATCTAAACAGACAGAAAAGTTTTCCAAGTCTTCCAAAACGACGGAAATGGCATTAAAAAATCACAATGGGCATTAATAATTAAGCTTCATATTTCTTGCTTAAATATTTTAAAAATGTTCTTTTGCCATCAGGGTTTTTATGTTGGGCTGTTTTGTCCTTTCATAAATGCCTAAAACCCTTCATGAATTAAATATTTTCCTTTTCTTCTAGTCCAGACACTTCTCAAGAATCAATAACTTAAAAGAGAACATGAAATTCATTTCTGCGAGGATGGAAATGGAAGAATTATTTAGAAATGTGTACGCCTATACACCGTAAACATCAAAGTTGGGTGCTATGAATTTTTCAAAAAGCGAGAGCGTGGACATAAATTTAAACGACTTAAAAAAAATTTCTTCCCACGTAAAACGGAAAAAAGCTATATTTAATATGAATTACTCAACGATGTAAAAAGCAGGAAAGAACAAAATTTATAAGCAAAGAGAAAATTAAAGCCAAAGATGCGGATCTGATAACTCTTTAAGGCGGATCCGAACAAAAAATGGGGAAGATGCCATAATTACTTTCCTATATTTAAGCACTAAAAATCGTGCGAAATTTTTTTACAAAAGCTAGTTTTTGTTAATTTGGGAATGTCTATACGGCCTTGGGAACAGTTTTTCCGAAAAAATTTTCCTTTGGAAAATGAAAAGCTTACTTTTCGACCTAAACATTTTTTCCAAAAAAACCGCTAGCCATTTTGTAGGCTTTGAAGAGCTCATTCCAAAAATATATTATATAAGAAAATCCGATGAATAGTTTCGTCGTAATCCTTTTACAAAGATTTGGAGGAAAACGCTTTTTAGTGCTCAAATATAGGTAATTAATTTTAGGGGCGAAAGTTCTCTTGTTTTTGAAACAAAATGCTCGGGCTGTATGATGGTAGATCAGATGCCAATTTCAATTTCGCTCCATGACCTTTTATTGTAACACTCTCTTGCCTTCATTATTTAAAAAAATCCTTTTTATTTTGGAAGGTATAAGGTTCCATTAGAAAAGTATCGGAATTCTTTAAAAAGAAACGTTTTGATGAAAATTCAGTATTGAACATTCAAAACCCCCCACCCACCACGTATTCGCTTTATTTGTATAAACTTCGAGTATTTTCACTGTACGAGAATCTGAAGTGGGGAAAAAAAGATTCGGACGTAAATCATGGTCGACGTCCTTGTATATCGATCCAAAAATAAGTGAAAGAGAAAACACAGGTGGGAGAAAAAATTCCGATTAACGGATCAGTGACCACAAATCCAACAAACGATATGATAAAAAAAATTGTTAACACCCCTCTTCGCTGTTTTCAGTGAAAAAAATAGATCATTCGATAAATCACGCTGAGATATACGAAGAATTTGTTTGTGAAAGTCTTAAATTGGCTGTGAGGTCGTTTTAAAGCTTCTTTGTTAAAACGTGCTTTATTTCCAATTCGATTCTCATTCCATGGAAACCTAACAATCCCGAAACTTCGGGCTAAAATAGTCGCCCTATTGTCATCTAAGTTGGCGTAACTATTCATCAAATAGTTGATCAATTAGAAGTTGAAATGCGATTGAATTTATTATAAATTAATTGGAGCAAGCTAAAGAAGCAGAAGAAAAATTGATTCAAAACCACATTAGAGAAAAGGTTTTTAATTCAAAACCGAAAAAATCTACCCGTTTAAGGGGATACGAGGGTTTTAAGTTGGTTGCTTTTTACGTTGTGAGCAACGGTTTTCGGTTTTTCCCTTCTATCTCGGAAACCGTCGCTCAAAACGAAAAAACGTCCTAAGTAAAAGTCGTAGCTACGGGAATTTCCTACAAAAATACCTCATTGGTTTTTTGTCAGAGCAATACTTAAGGAGATATGAGGGTTCTTAAGTGAGTTGCTTTGGAAATTTTCCGTTGTGAGCAACGGTTTTCGGTTTTTCCCTTCTATCTCGGAAACCGTCGCTCAAAACGAAAAAATGTCCTAACTAAAAGTTGTAGGTACAAAGATTTCCTACAAAAATTTCTTTATTCATTATTTGCGTAAGAGCAATATTTAAGGAGTTATGAGGTTAAAACTAATAATCCTACAGAGCCTGTCTGAAAACTTAAAACCTTCATATCTCCTAAAATATTGCTCTGACGGAAAAAACTAATAAAATTTTATGTAGTAAATTTTAGTACCTACAACTTTTACTTAGGACATTTTTTCGTTTTGAGCGACGGTTTCCATGCTAGAAGGGAAAAACCGAAAACCGTTGCTCACAACGAAATATGTACAAAGCAACCAACTTAAAACCCTCAATTCCCCTAAACAAGGGGGCATCTCGTCCTATAACTAATGCACAAAAATAGCTGCGTCGGAAGAATCCAGCAGCACTCCATCCAGCAAGTTTTAAACTCCTTTTTGGGCGTAACGAGCTCATCATCCGTCCCAGGGCCTACAGGGTGAGCACACCAGTATCAAAGACCTTTGACGATCGGTGTGTTTGTTTATTTTTGCGAGGATCAGCTCGTTTTATGACACAAGGGGGTTAATTTTTTTCCTCTCGCGAGGATGTGCTCACCTTGCAGGCGACCCTGGGACGGATGATGAGCTCGGTACGCCCAAAAAGGAGTTTAAAACTTGCTAGGGAGCGCTGCCGCATCCCTCAGACGCAGCAATGAACAGGTTTTTGTGCATTAGTTTTAGGACGAGAATACTTTCGGACGAGAACAACTGTTTCACAGTTAAGCCATTAATCGATCCATCAGTGACAAAGTGAACTATTGTTCCAAACCTGAATATCAGCCGGCTGAATTCTTCAAATTTTTCCCAAACCGACAGTATCGACGAGTTTATAACAATATTATTTCTGACGAATTTCAGCCGGTTATTTATATAACGATGGTTTAAATTTGGGGAAGTAGATTCAAAATACAATATTTAAAACAAAATTTTTGGATTTTAAATTCAAACTGTACAAACAAAAATTTATCTCAAAGGGCTATGAGCTGTCTGACGGAAAACAAAGGGTTCATTGTTGAGAACAAACAACTTTATTGAAAGTCAAAGAATATAAGGGTTTTCATGGGTTATTAACTTTTCAGACAAACGTATTTCCTTCGGTCAAGTCAGGAGATAACAGAAAATTTAATTCATCAACTGTTTGAACTAAAATAAATAAAAAGATTATATGAGAAAAATCTGAAATGGTAACAAAATTAAGCCGAAGAAACGGAGGGAATTGTCGGATAATTTGTCACTAAGGATCTATGAGGAGGCTGAAGTGGTGGGCAAATCGTGTGCTTTATTTACGCTTAAAATAAAACGTTTTTATACTCAGGGAGGAAATCTATTCAAAACCCACGCATTTTCCTAGACAGATTTATGGACGAACTTTGATGGAACATTACCCGTAAGTGCGCCCGAGTCATAATTTACGGTTATCCAGCCCCTGAAAGCGCTTTTAAAAACGTACCTTGTAATGATTTTTTTTTTTTCAATAGATTTGGATTAATGGAGTGCCTACATCTCGTCCGAAAGTATTCTCGTCCTAAAAATAATAGAAAAAGGAAAAATATAAACTGTATTCTCGTCCTAGCAGGCAACGCCCCTTTTTAGGACGAGATGACAGTAGGACGAGACGACATTCGGACGAGTGGATTTCAATTTTTATTCAATTTTTTAAATATTATACTTTAATAAAATAGAAATCATCTCGTCCTACTGTCTTCTAGTCCTAAAAATATGTGTAAAATATAGAGCTATAGAGAAATGCGGCAGCTTTCCACCCCAGCAAGTTGTAAACTCCTTTTTGCGAATACCGAGCTCATTATCCATCCCAGGGCCGCCTACAGGGTGAGCAAATCCTCGCGAGAGGAAAAAAATTAACCCCCTTGTGTCACAAAACGAGCTGATCCTCCCAAAAATAAACAAACAAACCGAACGTGACTTGCTGGGGTGGAACGCTGCCACATTTCTCCAACGCAGCAATTTTTGTACGTTAGGTAGTTTTAGGACGAGAATACTTTAGGATAAGAATACATTTAATTTAATTTTAAGTAATATTTATTTTACACATATTTTTAGGACGAGAAGACCGTAGGACGAGATGATTTCTATTTTATTAAAGTATAATATTTTAAAAATTGTATAAAAATTGAAATCCACTTGTCCGAATGTCTTCTCGTCCTACTGTCATCTCGTCCTAAAAGGGGCGTACCCTGTTAGGACGAGAATACTTTCGGACGAGAATACGTCAGTTTATATTTTTTCTTTTCTTATTATTTTTAGGACGAGAATACTTTAGGATGAGAATACTTTCGGACGAGATGTGTGCCCCCGGATTGTAAAAAAAATTGTATAAAAATTGAAATCCACTTGTCCGAATGTCTTCTCGTCCTACTGTCATCTCGTCCTAAAAGGGGCGTAGCCTGTTAGGACGAGAATACTTTCGGACGAGATTACGTCAGTTTATATTTTTTCTTTTCTTATTATTTTTAGGACGAGAATACTTTAGGATGGGAATACTTTCGGACGAGATGTGTGCCCCCGGATTGTAAAAAAAAGTTGTATAAAAATTGAAATCCACTTGTCCGAATGTCTTCTCGTCCTACTGTCATCTCGTCCTAAAAGGGGCGTAGCCTGTTAGGATAATTTAAGAATAAAGATAATTTACGGTTATCCAGCCCCTGAAAGCGCTTTTAAAAACGTACCTTGTAATGATTTTTTTTTTTCAATAGATTTGGATTAATGGAGTGCCTACATCTCGTCCGAAAGTATTCTCGTCCTAAAAATAATAGAAAAAGGAAAAATATAAACTGTATTCTCGTCCTAACAGGCAACGCCCCTTTTTAGGACGAGATGACAGTAGGACGAGAAGACATTCGGACGAGTGGATTTCAATTTTTATTCAATTTTTTAAATATTATACTTTAATAAAATAGAAATCATCTCGTCCTACTGTCTTCTAGTCCTAAAAATATGAGAATACTTTCGGACGAGATGTGTGCCCCCAGATTGTAAAAAAAATTGTATAAAAATTGAAATCCACTTGTCCGAATGTTTTCTCGTCCTACTGTCATCTCGTCCTAAAAGGGGCGTAGCTTATTAGGACGAGAATACTTTCGGACGAGAATACGTCAGTTTATATTTTTTCTTTTCTTATTATTTTTAGGACGAGAATACTTTAGGATGAGAATACTTTCGGACGAGATGTGTGCCCCCAGATTGTAAAAAAAATTGTATAAAAATTGAAATCCACTTGTCCGAATGTCTTCTCGTCCTACTGTCATCTCGTCCAAAAAGGGGCGTAGCCTGTTAGGACGAGAATACTTTCGGACGAGAATACGTCAGTTTATATTTTTTTTTCTTATTAATTTTAGGACGAGAATACTTTAGGATGAGAATACTTTCGGACGAGATGTGTGCCCCCGGATTGTAAAAAAAATTGTATAAAAATTGAAATCCACTTGTCCGAATGTCTTCTCGTCCTACTGTCATCTCGTCCTAAAAGGGGCGTAGCTGTTAGGACGAGAATACTTTCGGACGAGAATACGTCAGTTTATATTTTTTCTTTTCTTATTATTTTTAGGACGAGATGTGTGCCCCCGGATTAATGTACTGAGGAAAACTGAAGAAAATGCATTCGGCATGCGGGGTTCGGGTGATAGATTCAGCACACTAAGAGTCCGTGGTTCGATCCCAGAGCATTGAAAAAAGATTTATTTTAGGATATTTTCTTTTATAATCAAGTCAAGGACCAGGTCTAGGGTATTTCGTTGCCTACTCGCCGGAAGATGGATATTTTAGAAGAAACAGAAACGTTTCATGTACTATACGATAAATAAATTGTTCCGGAGAAAAAATACGCTTGGGTTTTTGTTATTGTAAGAAATGTTTATCAACTCGACGAGTGGTTTGTTGATAAAGTAATGATCGTCGAAGAAGGGTGGGAGAGAAAAAAAAACGGAATCGAAAGTCAAAAATAAATGAAAGTCGTGCCTCCGGGAGCTGTAAAGCCGTTCGACGGGAACAATATTGACACAAGAAATTACAAATGTCGCCTTTAATTTAATTCTTGATCAATTTTCTCTTTTCATTTATATACTCAACGACAAATTACCATTACAATTAACGTTTATGTTGCAGGTGGTGTGAACACGAGTTCAACATGACGGAAGATGAGCCGTGCCATTCAAGAGAAAGGTATTCAGCAATTTATCCAACCTATTTAGTTTAATCGAAGTGAAACAAAAACCATTTAAAAAAATAGTCTTTTTAAAAACGAGACTTGAATAAATTAAAAGTCTAAACGGGAGGACCAGTTTTATCGATTCCGTTTTGTTAAATATTTATAATTTCCTCGTTATCGGAAGCAATATCTGTCTCTAGTGTTGCACTCATAAACTTTGTTAATAAAACAACTCAAAGGAAGTTGGACAATCTTTGATTTAATAACGTTTATCACGAGAGTGAGTTTATCGAGGAAACTAAATTTAAATGAAAACAAACTCGCGGCGGCGGTCTTAATGTGATTAAAATGGGATAAGTAAGTGCTTGAGGGAAATCCTGGATGAGGGTTAGCATAACTAGTTTCTAGAATCGATTATATACCGAAATTTTTAAAACAGATTTTAAAAAGTAGGAAGTACTAGGTGTACAAAATGAAACTCGGCTAAAATCTACAAAATTCAAATTTACCCTGTGGCTGAGTTTCATTTTGTACACCTAATAAATAAAAATTGTAGGAAATTTAATTCTCTATAAATTTGTACTTAATTATTTTTTTCTAGGATGCACCATTTTCGAAAAATAATTTTTTTAAAATAAATTTATCTTGAAAACAGTGCGTCCTAGAGAAAAATTGAATAGAATAAAAATGAAAGAGAATTGAATTTCCAACTGATTTTATTTAGTGCATTTTTCAATATCTGTAACGGTTTACGATTTACAAGCCTTTAAAAATTAACCTTCTTAATGGTTATACTTCAATAACCTTCTTACACGGAGAAGGTCAACTTTTGATGGACTTTAAAGCCTAAAATGTTCAAAATTTTGAAAAAATGAACTACTAGGTGTACAAAATGAAACTCGGCTAAAATCTACAAAATTCAAATTTACCCTGTGGCTGAGTTTCATTTTGTACACCTAATAAATAAAAATTGTAGGAAATTTAATTTTCTATAAATTTGTACTTAATTATTTTTTTCTAGGATGCACCATTTTCGGAAAATAATTTTTTTTAAAAATAAATTTATCTTGAAAACAGTGCGTCCTAGAGAAAAAATGAATAGAATAAAAATTAAAGAGAATTGAATTTCCAACAGATTTTATTTAGTGCATTTTTCAATATCTGTAACGGTTTACGATTTACAAGCCTTTAAAAATTAACCTTCTTAATGGTTATACTTCAATAACCTTCTTACACGGAGAAGGTCAACTTTGATGGACTTTAACGCCTAAAATGTTCAAAATTTTGAAAAAATGAATTACTAGGTGTACAAAATGAAACTCGGCTAAAATCTACAAAATTCAAATTTACCCTGTGGCTGAGTTTCATTTTGTGCACCTAATAAAAAAAAAAGTTTTATCAAATTATGCAGGAAGAAAATAATTTTTTACCGAATTAGGAAGTAATACAAGCTTCCAAGTTTGTAAGAAAAGAAAAAAAAAACTCATTTGTAAGTTACTTTTAAGTAAATTTGTCGGCGTTTGTCTCTTTTCGTAAAAAGTTTAAGGTGGGGTGTAATCTAAATTGTTTTCTTCCGACTATCGTGTCCGGTGGAAGAAGAACAAAAGAATATTATTAGGCCGGGAGGTGAAGAAAAAGCGACTATAGCCCAAGTCTCCTTGTCTTTCCAGATTAAAACTCGTCATCTGAAACTCTCTTTACGACTTTCTACCTCGGCGACCTAATAACTTCCATGTTCCCTCGGGGCGAAACTTAACTGTAGAGCCTTGACGGCTTATAAAAACAAAACGGCCTCTTGGTTAAAAATACATTTCATTTCAAACTCTTTTTAACGGAAAATTTAAAAAAATTTTAATCATAAAAAAGCTCGGCTAATACCGAAAAAATCGATCAGTGACGCGTTCTTTCTGAAGGGTGCCCAGATCTCAAGGGCTCTTCAGAGAAATATCCGTTTTTATTGCAAAAAAAAAAGTTTTCAGACAGAACTTTTTAATGAGAAAATATATTTTTTAAACTTTTTCAAACGTTTATTATCAATTCGTATCCACGAAAAAAGAGAAACTTTACACGTCATAGAACCTCACAATTTTGCACGATATAATAACCTAAGTGTAGTGTACTGTATGTATTTAATTCTATTAATGTTATTTGCTAAGAAAGTAATCAATTTTGCTAATGCTGATTTGGGTCGATTTTCTACGAAACTCGATAAAAATGAGAAGCTAAGCAAAAACTAATTTTCAACTAAGAATTCGGGGACTTGATTTTGGCAGCTCTGCTTTTGACATAGATATGAGCCAACCCAAAATAACGAAAACTTCTACAATAAAACGTCAAAAAGCGAGAAGTTGATAGGAAAAAAAATAAACAAAAAATATTATTTTACTGATAGCGGGGATGTGGAGGCGGGGAAAAAAAAAGAAAGTAAAATACAATACAAAATGTCACGGCCCAAGGTTTATTTTTACTTTTTACATTTTGTTTTCAACAATCTGAACGTTTTTAGTCAATTTAATAAAATCACTTCGAATGACAGGTCAAAAGAGAGCAAAGCCGTTTAAATGAGTTTTTTATTCACCTTTGTGACGTCGTTGGATTTTAATTATTCAATGAAAAGAAGAAAAAAAATTTTTTTAGCTGAATTTAAGATTTTAGGATAATAGCAGGATTTCCAACGCCGCCAAAGCACGACAGGGAGTCCGCGAAAAAGCTTGAAAACTCGGAATAAATATTTAGTCTTCAAATTTAATCATTTTTAAAGGAGTTTATACTGGATTTTGAGGAGTTATCCTCGGCTTTTCGACAGAATAACACTTTTTAATAGAATTTTTATGAGTCGTACCGATTTTCTGTAGCTTTTTACTCGGTTTTGTGACAGAAGCCCCATTTTAACCAGATTTTCAGGAGTTTCTGTAGGTTTTTTGGCTTTTTTTTTCCTTTCAATCATCAAATCCTTTCAATCATCACCTTGTCTAACCGTCAAGACAGTTTATTAAAGGATCGAAAGAGAAAAACTATTTCACAAGCACGGGATTTCCCGGGTCTTTCTCTAACCCTCGTCCGCCCTAGATTAGAGAGCCCCAGAGTTGGGCATTATTTTTATTCGTAAATACGAATACGATTCTATTTTTACGACTGCTATTTGCGAATACAAATACAAATTTATTTGTATTCGCACTTTTGAATAAATATACATTCGTATTTACAAAATCACAGCAGAGAAATAAGAATATATTTGTATTTGTTAGTTCGAATACGTATATTTTCGTATTCGCAGGCAAAAATACAAATAAATTCGTATTCGCAGGAAAAAAATACAAATAAATTCGTATTCGAAGGAAAAAAATACAAATGAATTCGTATTCGTAGGAAAAAAATACAAATAACTCCGTATTTACACGAAAAAAAAATACGAATATATTCATATTTACAGCAAAAAATACGCATATATTCGTATTCAGGATAAAAAATATAAATACATCCGTATTTACTGAAAAAAAAATGCGATTACAATTTTTTTTTCGTGTAAATACGAATGTATTCGTATTTTTTGTCTGTAAATACGAATATATTCGTATTTTTTTTTTTTTTTTGTGGAAATACGAATATATTCGTATTTTTTTTTCGTGTAAATACGAATATTATATACCTACGCATTTTTTTCGTGTAAATTTGAATATATTCGTATTTTTTGTCTGTAAATACGAATATATTCGTATTTTTTTCGTGTAAATACGAATATATTCGTATTTTTTCGTGTAAATACGAATATATTCGTATTTTTTTCGTGTAAATACGAATTTATTTGTATTCTTTTCCTGCGAATACGAATTTATTTGTATTCTTTTCCTGCGAATACGAATTTATTTATATTTTTTGCCTGCGAATACGAATTTATTTATTTATTTATTTTTGCCTGCGAATACGAATATATTCGTATTTTTTTTCGTGTAAATACGAATATTTTCGTATTTTTTCGTGTAAATTAGAATATATGTATTTGTATTTTTGTCTGTAAATACGAATATATTCGTATTTTTTTCGTGTAAATACGAATTTATTTGTATTCTTTTCCTGCGAATACGAATTTATTTATTTATTTTTGCCTGCGAATACGAATTTATTTATATTTTTTGCCTGCGAATACGAATTTATTTGTATTTTTTTTTCCTGCGAATACGAATTTATTTATATTTTTTGCCTGCGAATACGAATATAACCGTATTCGAACTATTGAATGTAAATATATTCTTATTTCTCTGCTGTGATTTTGTAAATACAAATGTATATTTATTCAAAAGTGCGAATACAAATAAATTTGTATTTGTATTCGCAAATAGCAGTCGTAAAAATATAATAGTATTCGTATTTATGAATAAAAATAATGGCCAACTCTGGAGAGCCCTTCGCCTTGGGACTGCAACTCATCCTTCCGGTAAAACTGCTATTCCGAGACTCTCAGGGATCACCGTAGATCTTCTGATAAGCTTGTGATATTGTTAAGGATTTATTTCCAACAGATTGATAAAAAAAAATTCAGTTTATTTCACAATGAAGTAAAAAAAGGCCATTGTTTCTGAAAAGGATCATAATTTTTTCGTGATTTGAGAGGTGGAAGAAAAGGAAAAGCGGGGAATAGCATTGTCACGCCGACAAAACCTCTCGTAAACACACCCTTCGTTTCTTCACGCCCACCCGTCATCTCTCCACTTCAGCCACCCCTGAAACCTCTTGAAATAAAACGAGAGAAAACTCGAACGCTTGAAACTCCTCGAAAACGCGCCGGAGCAAAAGGTTAAAAAACCGGGGGATGAAGTTTTACCCGCGACGCGTGCAAATTAGGGTCAGAAAAGGGGCTTCTTATCGCACTATCTTATCATGCGAGCCCGGGTTGGTAGTTGTTGCTCCAATTTGATCCTCGGTGGGGTTTTTTTACGTCACAAAAATCCCAATGAAATCTTGACAAAAATAAAACAAAATCCAGTTCAAAAACATGATAAGAAGCTTAAAGTTTTAAAGATTTTTAGAAAAATTATATCTTTTTTTTTTTAAAGCAAAAAGTAGTCGTTACAAGCCACTTTTGAAGAAGAGCACATTAATATTTATTCGCCGAAAACCTTTAGTGCGATAACGAAAAGTAACGGACGAGATTAAAGCTAAGAGTCCTTTCTGTAATATTCATGTAATCCCACATCGCTTTTAAAAGCGTTTTTTCAAAAAGAAAAAAAAAATCCGCCTAAAGGTGGCCGACAATAGGGGGTCTCTTTTTCACCCTCTTTCCGTTCGATATTTTGGGTCACGAAAATTTAACAAACATTTTGCCATCTTCAACGTTCTTATAAGGTAAAGTTTTCTATACATTTCGTAAATCCCCCTCTTTTCGAAAGAGTTTCTTCGTTAAGACGCTAACTTATTTGTAAGGATAAAGAGCGAAGGAAAAGTTGATTGGAAGGCCCTTTGCTTCTGAGAAGATTCCCAACGTAGCCTAAACAAGATTGAAAAGCTAGCTAGTAGAAGATGAGAACCATTTAACCGAATAAAACAACAAAACGATTGTTATTCTTCGCTCTCTCAGAATGAATTTGAACTCAGTGAGAACTTCAATTTTTAAAAATTGTTTCATTTAAAAATATAAAGTTAGAGATAAAGGATTCGACTGTTAAGGAGGTATGATGGTTTTTAAGTGAGTTGCTTTGCAAATTTTCGTTGTTAACAACGGTTTTTGGTTTTTCCCTTTTATCTCGGAAACCGTCGCTCAAAACGAAAAAATGTCCTAAGTAAAAGTTGTAGGTACTAAAATTTACTACATAAAATATTTTATAAGTTTTTTCTGTCAGAGCAATACTTTAGGAGATATGGAAGTATTTAAGTTGGTTGCTTTGCAAATTTTTCGTTGTTAACAACGGTTTTCGGTTTTTCCCTTTTATCTCGGAAACCGTCGCTCAAAACGAAAAAACGTCCCAAGTAAAAGTCGTAGCTACGGAAATGTCCTACAAAAAAGACTTCATAGGTTTTTTTGTCAGAGCAATACTTAAGGAGATATGAGGGTTCTTAAGTGAGTTGCTTTGCAAATTGTTCGTTGTGAGCAACGGTTTTCGGTTTTTCCCTTCTATCTCGGAAACCGTCGCTCAAAACGAAAAAATGTCCTAAGTAAAAGATGTAGGTACAAAGATTTCCTACAAAACTTTCTTTATTTATTATTTGCGTAAGAGCAATATTTAAGGAGTTATGAGGTTAAAACTAATAATCCTACAGAGCCTGTCTGAAAACTTAAAACCTTCATATCTCCTAAAATATTGCTCTGACGGAAAAACCTAATAAGATATTTATGTAGTAAATTTCCGTAGCTACAACTTTTACTTAGGACATTTTTTCGTTTTGAGCGACGGTTTCCAAGATAGAAGGGAAAAACCAAAAACCGTTGCTCAGAACGAAAAATGTACAAAGCAACCAACTTAAAACCCTCATATCCCCTTAAATCTTCAAACTTTCAAAAAAACGAAGAATGAAACTGCAGAATTCTAATTATGCGGGCAAAAAGCAAACAGAAGCAGTTAATCATAAGCAACCTTGGCGAAAGAAAAACCTTTTTTGTGTTTAACGATTCTAAAAGGAAAGTAATTGACTTAAGGCTCCGTAATTAAAACCCGGATTCGAAGGATCGACTTATCGACTGATTAAACATCGATTGTCGTCCGGGAAACCGTCATCTCGGATCATTTTCGGGAACGCAAACAATATGAGGACAGTAATGACCTAATTAAAAGTCCTAAGCCGTAAAATTTCATGAAAGGTGTTAAAAGGCAATAAACGTCCTTCATAACGTGTGGGGGCCGTAAAAGCCAACAGTCGTTATTACGCTTTAGCGTTACCCAAACCGGGAAATTTATACACTGGAACTTTTAATAATGAACAGCCCACATATGGAGATCCATATTGTTCAAAATATGAATTTTTAGGAATAAATTACATAATTGAAAAACTATCCAAAAAGTGCTTCCTTTCACACAAATGTAAGAAACAGGAGAAAATCAAAAAACTGGTAACTGATTTAGAACCTTCCCAGTCTCCAGAATTAACCTAAGAGGAAGAACAATAGAAGCTTAAAGTGTGCAGTCTGTAACGGGGGACTAGCAAAAGATTTTAGCGTTTAGGAGAGTATTAAGAGGGAACCCCTGCGAGAAAACATGAAAAATCAAGTAACTAATACTTAGTGAGAAGTATTTTTGATAATAAAAATAATATTTCTGACTCATACGAAAAGTTTTACTTATGGAACATTAATAAAAACATACAGAATAATTAAAATAGGTCAAACTTCTTGAAGAATTGGCATTTTTTGATTGATTGGAGGACGATGGGATTAAATAAACAACACTTCCGCAAGACCGGAGAGTCGTGATGGTTTGCCGAGTTGGATTTACCCATACAAAATGTCTATTAAAGCCGAAACCGGTCGTTTTGTGAGTTGACACATGTTTCTTTTTTGAAGTTTTTAAATATTTTCGAGTTTTTACTTTAAAACCGCTTACTCTAAAACGTTTTCCTTGTAGGGCCGTAGTTCAATTTAAACTAAAAACGTTAATAACTTCAGAGAGACAAAACAGGTTCCTTTCTAAATTCTCCAAAAGTATAAAAAATAAATTATCATTTGTGATTTATTTAAAACTTTTGAAGATCTATCTCAAAGGTTTTAATCTCAAATAAAACACCTATTAGAACTCAAAAGTGCAAGGGAGTGTAAAAAAGAGAGAGAGAAAAATTTTAGGAGTAGAAACGGATAGAAAAAAAATTAACAGATTCCTCTTCTTTAATGTCAACAGTCGACCTTTTCGAACTAAAAGAAGGTCAAGATTTTAAGACCACTTTAAGATAAGTTAATGACGAAAGTATTGATTATTTTACTTGAAATAGACGTTATTAATTCCCTTTTTAAGTTTTTCAATAAGCATACAAAATAGATTGGTTCTTAAAACAACAATCTTTCTCATTTTGGCTAACGACCAAATGGTTTTAATAATAAACTTGAAGGGTTCAGGAGGAAAATGATTGATTCTGTATGTTTGTTCAGACCGAACAATATTAATTAATCCCCTTGAGGTTTAAAGGATTAAAGAAAAATTTTAACGAATTCTTTTTTTTTTTTAAATCTACAGATCTAAATCCGGTTTCGCTTTTCAAACTAACGAGTTGTCAACATGTATCCCCCATTCGCGGACGGTATTAGCCTGTAATATTCATGAGTCGATTCATTTTTTCGTAATTGAAATGGGATCAGCTTCCCGTTAAAAGGTTCCTCTCGAGAATATCATTTCAAACTAGATTAATCTATTCAATTAGAAGGTGATTTCGAAAAAATTAAATATTAAGATTATTATACAAAATAATAAAAATCCAAACAATTTTTTAAAATCCCTTAAAAAGGGACCGTGGACTTTCCGAGAAGCCACGTGTGGTGATGAGATTAATTGGAGGAAAAAAAATTAGGTTATCATGATCCCTCGATTTTCTTTTTAAAACATTAAAAAAGAAAATTGACGTTAAAAACTGAAATAAAAATATGCGATTTTTTAACTTCCGAAGTTATTGTGATACCCTCCACGTCGGGTTTTTGGGGAGGGTTCTTCCAGACCCCGTAGGGTAAATTCGAATATGGATCTACACCGATCTCAACTTTGTTTGTGGTTCCGGCCGGCCGTAGCAATTTTTTTCCGGAACACTTTCGTTTTCATCCGATTTTCACCAAATTTTCACACAAATTTCTTTAGCTGGTGAAGAAGAATGTAACGAGGGCGATTTTTGAATTTTGAAAAAATGGCGGAGATATGTCTGTTTGAAATTTTAAAAAATTCTCTGCGGCCGAACCGTTGGTTGGTCCGATTTTCACCAAAGACTCCTTACATTTTTTAAGAATTTTTGGTGTAAAAAATTGCCACTTTTAATAATTATTTTTTATAGCCGGGAGAAATTTCATACTTCTACCCATTACGAGAGGCACATCCCTAGGCCAAAGAGCCCATTATTTCTACCTTGACACTTAAAAAAATTCGAAAAAAAGAACTTAAAAAATTTTCAAAAAAAAAACCTAGGAAAATTTTTCGAAAAGAAATTTCAACTTCTCTCTTATTCTTACCCTCCTTTATACTTTCCCTCCCTTCGTTATACTTTCGTTCCCTTATACTTCCCCCTCTGTTATACTTCCCCTCCCATATACTTCCCCCTCCGTTATACTTCCCCCTCCTATTATGTTACTTCTCTCTAAGGAAGTTTTCGTTGGAAGCTCTTCAAACAAGTACTATTTTCCGTTTCAAAATAAAAGGCTTACTTATTGCATTAAGGAAATTATCCATGGGGATAAGAGAAAAAAAAAAGTTCAATAACGTTCACTTTTCTATATTAGACCCCGAGGGTGCAGTTATACAATTATCCCTTATATCTCAGACGGATCTCCGTAAGTTATGCCCTTTCCCAACGGAGAGAGTTAAAGAAAAAAATTTGATATTAAAATTTCTTCGATTATACTCGTTTTTATAAACGGTATAATAAAAAGCACTGTTTAAATATTAACCTTATTTAAAAACATATTAAGGTTCTAGCTTAATTTTGTCTCCCTTTTCAAGGTTCAAAACGGTTAAAGACGTTTTCTTTTAGCCCTTCTGAAAATTCGGGCCACGTTCCTTTTATTTGTCTAACGATAAGAAACGGTTTTCTCGTTTATTTTTATTTAACGACTTTGCGAAATGTCAACATTGGTAGTTAAGGATAACAGACTGAGGGAATTGTTATAGGAGCACCTGGGTAAAATCGAAACCTATATTCAATTTGCATAATTTGTACATGTTACGGTTGGATAGGAGGTCTAATTTAAGTTTCAACGTGGAAAGAGGTATTAAGGGGGGAAAAGCATTTTTAATTTCACGGTCGGAAGTTTCCTGTTGACATTCAAAATTAAGGGAATTTTCCGAGATCTTTGGTGATAGGTCAAAAGTAAAATTTGAAGTGTCCAAGAAAGAAGACCAAATCATGATCAAAACTATGGGGTCTGAAAGACCCTTAAATGACACCGTACATCGCATTTCACCCCAAAGCAGTTGAACATAAAAAAATCTGCATTTCGATAGAAAAAAATCTGTAGTTCACCATAATACGATTCTCTTATTTTTGTTTTTTATCCTAGTAACAAGTTAATGGTGGTGAATTTGATGGATAAATCTAGGAGTGGTCCTAGATTTATCTTTTATCGATTTATCACCATAATATAATGCAATTCAACATAAAACGTTTTGCCATAAACGACATTTTCAATAAATACAAGTCGACATAAAAAAATTGCAAGTCACCATAACGCTTCTCACCATAAGATCCTCTCTTTAAACTTGTTTCGCCATAAAACTGTTTCTGTCGTTTGGGCATAATACATCTCACCACAAACTAGGGACAGCGAAAGAGCAAGCATACTTTCGCCGTTTAAAACGCGATGATGGTGAAACGACGAAAACTTGAAACTTGACAGTTCACCATAATGAAATTCAACATAAGTAAAGTATCTCACCATAAACTAGGAAAAGCAAGCAGGCAGCCAATGGGATCAGCTCGTTTTATGACACACGGGAGATAATTTTTTCCTCTCCTGAGTATGTGCGAATTGCATTATGGTGAACTGTCAAGTTTTAAGGTTTCCGTCATTTCGCCATAATCGCGTTTTAAACGGCGAAAATAAGCTTTCTCTTTGGCTTTCCCTAGTTTATGATGAGATGTGTTATGCCCAAACAGTTTTATGGCGAAACGACAAGTTCTTTAAAATGAATGTTTCCTTTATTTTCAACTGCGTTATGTTGAAAAGACAAATTTTATGTCGAAACGACAAGTGTTAAATCTCTTATTTATGATGAGATGTTCATATGGTGAACGTTTTCGACTATTTTCTTTATGTTGAGTTGCAGATTTTTTGTGGTGAACGGTAACTCGCGATTTCTGCTAATTTATGGTCAAATGCATTATGGCGAACCGAATTATGTCGACACTTGGGCTTTACAATAACTTTGAGGAAGATGATAAAAAATTTCGCCCAAAAGCATAATCTATGATTCGGCGGTATGTGAATGACTTCCTTTTGAGGAATAATCAATACGTCCCTGTAAGGGAATACCTTTTGGGATTAACTGGGAATTCTAGCAAAGGAATAATGCCATTGAAGCTCTACTTCTTTTGTGATAGACCCACAATTATTTAACCAAATAATGTCGACACTCGGGCTTTACAATAACTTTGAGGAAAATGATAAAAAATTTCGCCCAAAAGCAAATTCCATGATTCGGCGGTATGTGAATGACTTCTTTTTGAGGAATAATCAATACGTCCCTGTAAGGAAATACCTTTTGGGATTAACTGGGAATTCTAGCAAAGGAATAATGCCATTGAAGCTCTACTTCTTTTTGTGATAGACCCACAATTATTTAGGGATTTATCAATAAATGCGAATTCGAACCTCTAAAATGTTTCGGAGAGCGTGAAAGCCACAATTCGTTAATCGGATGCTCAACGCACGGCACGTTCACCCTCAGCACGTTCCTCGCATTCTCACATTTCCTAATCTGAAAAGGTTCCCTTTGAATTAGAACGAGAAGGCGGGTCGGAATGTGCATCAAAAGCAAACCACAGACTAATTACGAAATTCGGATAAATTTTGGTTAAAAACACGTTTGACCTCTCAATAGCGAAAACGTCTTAATTGCATTAACAATCGAGTTTTCCCCCATCCCACACATCTTTTCTCCAATTTTATCAACTGGAGATTATCTCTTTCGTCAGCAAGAAAGCGCCATTTCGACATCGAAGTAATCAATTAGAGTAACCTAATAAACAGCGCGCCAAGGTCAAGATAATTTAATTACTTCGCAAAGTTTTTTCAAGGACCTTTTTCAAACAGTCCAAAATTAGTATAAAACCTAAAAATATTTTTTTTATACACGATTATAATATCAAACAATTAACCAATAATAGAGGAAGAAATGACTGTGATAACGGGTATCTCACGACGCGTTTCGGCTTAAAAAGCCTCGTCAGGTGAGCTACTCCCTCTATCACAATCATTCTTCTTTTCACTGTGAACCCCATCTCCCAGATATTTAGTAGACACAGCAGGAAGCTGGAAACAAACCGTTTCCCGGAAGCTCACCGCCGCCACCGTTCTTCAAGAAACGGTTTGTTTCCAGCTTCCCGCTGTGTCTACTAAATATCTGGGAGATGGGGTACACAGTGAAAAGAAGAATGATTGTGATAGAGGGAATAGCTCACCTGACAAGGCTTTTTAAGCCGAAACGCGTCGTGAGATACCCGTTATCACAATCATTCTTCCTTCATTATTGGTTATTACTTATTAGTAAAATAAATTCCATAGTAATAATCACTGATATGTTCCCATTTTACCGCATTTTGGGTAGTTTTCCTCCATTTTCTGATCCAGAAACACCCGTTTTATCAGGTGTTTGAGTTTTGCACACCCTTTTTGTTAAGTCTATGGAATGAATTTTCCAGGAAATTGAAATGAAATCCACAATATTCATAATGTGAGATTAATTTGTGTTTCATGTGTGTTACAGAAGTGCCTCAGACGCGCTAAGCTCACAAAGGTAAGTTTTAAATTTTTAATTTCATCATTAAATTATAGGGGATGAAACCTACAGAGAGAATTTCTAAAACATATAATTTCAAATTAATTTTGGTTTTTGAAATATCTTCGAATATGATTTTAGATCTCAAAGTTCAGAAATATGCACCCTTATGACGTCATCAAAATGACGATATTTTAGAAGGCTTTCAAGAATTTTTTTTTTTGTCGCTTTAGTTCTAACACGGCTATCTTATTTTTCCTAGGTTTTCAGGAGGGCCTACATCTCGTCCGAAAGTATTCTCATCCTAAAGTAAGTCCTACTGTCTTCTCGTCTTACTGTCTTCTCGTCCTAAAACTAACGTACAAAAATTGCTGCGACGGAGAAATGCGGCAGCGTTCCACGCCAGCAAATTTTAAACTCTTTTTTGCGCCTACCGAGCTCATCATCCATCCCAGGGCCGCCAACAGTGTGAGCAATTCCTCGCGAGGGGAAAAAAGTTAACCCCCTTGTGTCATAAAACGATCTGATCCTCGCAAAAATAAACAAGCAAACCGACCGTGACTTGCTGGGGTGGAACGCTGCCGCATTTCTCCGGCGCAGCAATTTTTGTACGTTAGTTTTAGGACGAGAAGACATTAGGACGAGAATACTTTCGGATGAGATGTGTGCCCCCGGTTTTCACAAGAGCCAAAATACGATTAATTTCTCATTGAAATCAATGCATCACCTGTTGGTTAAATCGTAAACTATGTACGCGTTTTATGTTGGTAATAGGGTTAAACTACCAACGAAATTCGATTCTCCTCAAAATTTACCATCAGAAACAATGACAAACTCAAAATTAAATGAGATACCCGGTGTTAGAATTAACGCGACGATTTGCTAAAATTTCAACCAGGAAACGATTAAAAAGGAATACATGTATTGACCTGAAAATTTGTGATCTAATAAAGAAAAAATTATGTCAGAATTTTTAGATGATAAAGTAAAAGAGAGTAAAGGGGCTTTTAGAAAATCAATTCAGAAGTTTCGAACAAGAGGGAAAGGGCTCGTTGCGCTAGATTGGCTTTCCACCCAGGGTTTAATCAACAAAAATGAAAGTCCTCTTTAACTATAAATATAAAATAAATAATAAAAGAAGATATAATTTTCGGAAGGAATATTTTGATTGTAATTTGTAACTGGGGATCGGTCACGCTCTGATGATCCGGAAAGGGCCAAATCCTATCTGGGTGTAGCCAGTCAATTTCCACTTTCCGAGAACCCTAATATCCGAACTTTTCCTCAAATCGGTTCAACATATTTTTGCTCTTTTCACATTAGGCGCAGCAATTTTTTTTTAAATGGATCCGACTTACTTGAGTCAGTTTAGCTCAGGTAATCCGAACCTCGCGTGTCTCTTATCAGACTCAATAGACTGTCCTACTAAGCCAACAAAGAATCGATATGAATGAAAAAAAATTATTTTGAATAAAAAAAAAGCTCAAGAGTGAAAAAATCCATTAGTACTGTATAATGAATCCCTTTCAAGGAAGTGACAACAAAAAAGGTTTTGCAAAGACATAAAATGTAATATTTTCTCAACTTTTTTTCGTGGCGTTGAAATACGCATGGAGCACTGTTTTATTCAAATAATGCATTAAACACAAGTACATTTGTCTTCAAACCCAAGAGAATCATATATTCCTAAAACAATACTTTTTCTTATATACTTTTATCAAATGAAAGAGTTATCTAAAAGGTCTATAAGTTTTTTCTCAGGGACGAAGTCCAGACAACGAATCCACACTCAAACAGCCTAACCGCGATTTATTTATCAACTTGGCAAACTTTCAGCTTAGGAGCGCGGAACGCTAAAAGTTTGATTGGAATCGATCCGACCCGGGAACATTTGGCATCCCAATCACAGACTCGAAAGTCAAGATTGACGAATAACTACTTAATATAATGAAAGTGACAAAAGGGTTGTATGACAGCGGGTGGATTGATGGGCTTCCGGATTTTTCGGGGCACATCTTTTTTTAGGTTATATTACAGCAACCGCAGATTCAGGATTTTTATTACGGTCTTCTTAAATAAATTCTGTCTTGTTTCAGGGTCTATAAAAAATCTTCGCCGAACAACAAGCTCACGCTTTATCTCGGAACGAGGGACTTGGTTATTTCAAACAAAAGTGTCGACAGAATCCAGGGAGTTGTTTTAGCCGACCCAGACTATCTACAAAATAGAAAGGTACATGTATAAAAACCGTGAATTTACTCTTTATTGAACGAGGAAAGTTCATTTTAAATCTTTAATGAGAAAAGACAAAAGTCGCGAAACGCCCTCCGGGGATAAAATAATGGGGGGCGAATGGGAAGGATTTTAAGTTACGGCCTTTCATCTACGAGGTTAGACGTAAAAGCGCCCAGGAACCCAACTTAATTAGAGACTATAATTGAGGGAAAGAGGAGAAGTATGTACTTAATTAGTTTTTAAAAGGGATATTCAGATATTTCTATTTAACTTACTAAATAGGTTTAACGTCAATCATTTTTATTTCTACTCCTAATTTTTAATTACTATCGCCTTAATTGAGAAATAAATCAACATTTGATTGTTGAATGCAATTTAAAAAAATTAGGGGTATTCACGATCTTATGTTAAATGTTAGTTGTTAAAATCGAATTTCGAAACATCGTGAACGACCCTTGCTAAATCGGTCGAATCGAATAAAATACTGTAGCGCGCCATACGGCATTATTAGTAAGTAAGATCAAAATAAATAACCTGAGACATATGTAACACGAGAAACCATAACGTTGTTTACATTATTATGTTTTGTTATTTTTATGTTTTATATTTTCATGTTCGTTTGCCAGTACAAGAAGAACCAAAAGAAGTAAAAAGAAGTAAAATTGCCTGTTTCTGAACACACAAAAACACTCGACAACACAAACGTAAACAAGAAGCTTTAACCTTCCCGTCCAGGTTACCCAAGTTTCTCGATTTCGCTAACATAGTTAACAGACCTCAGGGTCCCGTAGATCGACATGTTAAATCGAACGTTTTGGAGTGAAATTTTTCTCGATCTTAACAGACTTAACAGACTTAACAGATTTAACATAAGATCATGAATACCCCTATTATTTCTAACCTTACATAATGAATGCAAAAGAGGAAGATATCGCCAACTGGTATTGTTTAATACCATGCTATTGTTTGACTTTTAATTCCGGTTTCGTATACAAGGGAGAATGAGAGAACAGTGACCAGCTACTCGTTATAGGGCAAGGAACGCTTTTTAGAATAATCACTATAACACAACGCAGGAAGAGCGCTGTTATAATTAAATAACAGCGATGAACAGTTGAAGAGGGCTTCTTCTATATGGTTAATGAACCCAGGAGATCTTGCGGTTCAGACTGGCAGCCCTGACGTAGACAACTTAATTCGATTCCGCGAAATAATTTAACGACTCTGTTCAATAAATTGAATCCTCAGCGGAGTTAGGTGTTAATGTACTTAGGTATAATAATATTGATAAGTATTCTTAACACAGCAAGGAAACAAAATGCATGCTTTCATGTGTTTTTAGTTCCTGCGTTTTTTGATTTTTTCAAAAATTCATGTTTCATTTTGCCTCAATTCAAACTAGTTTGATAACAAGAGGGGTTAATTTTTTTCCTCTCGCAAGGAGAGCTCGTTTAATTTTTTCCCTCTCCAATCGAGCTCTCCTTGCGAGAAAAAAAATTGACCCCATCGTGTAATAAAGCTACTTATTTAGGCTAATCTCAAACATAAATTTTTTTTTTAAATGCTAGAACAAAAAACGCGCATGCGCGTTGCTCTGGTGTCGTAAACCACAAGTACCCAAAAGAATCAAATGAACTAGAAATAGGGTTACAAGACAGTGTAGCATATAAAATATTTATTATCCTTGTTTTTAAGTGAGAAGTGAAGCTTCTATAAAATGTAACAAAGGACTCTTGAAAGAGAATTTGCGAATAGGTCTCAACACTTGAAACCAAAGTACTAGTTTGAAGAGCTTACAACGAAAACTTCCTTAAAGAGAAGTAAAAGTATAGGAGGGGGAAGTATAAAGGAGGGGAGGTATAACGGAGGGGGAAGTATAACGGAGGGGGAGGTATAAAGGAGGGAAAGTATAACGGAGGGGAAATATAAAGGATGGGAAGTACAACGGAGGGGGAAGTACTCGTATAAAGAAGGGAAATTTTTTCAAGTATCAAGGTAGAAATAATGGGATTTTCGCCCAAGGGAGGTCCCTCTCGTAACGGGTATACGTATGAAATTTCTTCCTACTAATATGATAATTAATGTAGAAAATTGATAATTTTATTTACACCAAAATTTTTTTTAAAATATAAGGAGTATTTGATGAGAATTTTGTGAAAATCGGCCGCAGCGCAGTTTTTAAAATTTCAAACGTGCATATCTCCGCCATTTTTTTCGAAATTCAAAAATCCCTCTCGTTACATTCTTCTTCACCGGCTAAAGAAATTTGTGTGAAAATTTGGTGAAAATTGGATGAAAACTGTGGCCGTAAAGTGTTCCGGAAAAAAATGCTACGCCCGGACGGACGGCCGGCCGGAACCACAGACGAAGTTGAGATCGGTATAGATCAATTTTCGATTTGACCCCAAAAACCCGACGTGGAGGTTATCACAATAACTTCTTTAAGGAAGTTAAAAATCATTTTTTTAACAATATATAAAAATTTTAGGGAGTCAAAAACTGGGGAAGAAGGAGAAGGCTCTTTAAAAGCCTCGGGGAACTGATTTGTGTCAATCGAAGCGTTATAATGTTCACTTGTCTGCTCGAAAAGTGGGGTGAGAATGTCGGAGGGGAACGTACGAAAGAGAGAGAATCTCGTTAAGCCAGTATTGATGTCGAGACTACAAACTGCCAGTTTGCTTTGACTCTGGTTACAAAAATGTAGGAAAATAATGTAAAATAAGGAGTAAAGCTTGATTAAAAATTTAAAATGAGCTAAATTCTATAGAACGAGAACTTGCTGATTGTAATGAAAAACGTATGGGTTTTATGTGAGGCAATTAGAGCCGTCATATGTGAGCAACCTGATGGTGCAGTTAAGAACGAAAAATATTTTATTCATGAGTGGAAACCTCGTTTTCCGAGTCCAATTTACATTGACTGGACTTAAAATCAACATTACATAAACGGCAATTGTTTATTTTTCAGATATTCGGCCAGGTGACACTCACTTTCCGTTACGGAAGGGAAGACGAGGAAGTAATGGGGTTGAAGTTTTGTAATGAGGCCATAATGTGTCTTGCTCAGCTCTATCCGCCCCATGAACGAGCACCTAATGAGCCTAACACACCACTTCAGGTAAGAGATCTAGCCCCAATATTAGTTGACCCGACTTCATCAATTACGGCTTCACTACTGCATCAATTAGAGAAAATGATGACATGAAACCTCTTTTGAATAAAAATAACATTTCAAATCCATGAAAGAATCAAAAAACCGACCACTTATAAGATTTTCCCTGATTCTTAAGATTTATAATATTTTACTGCTCTAAATAATAATACAGCGCCCAAGTTTTGATTGCTCATCGCCATATAATCCAATTTGCATATGGTGTATGCAGGAAGCAAGAGTAATGAGTTCCACCAGTTATGTAAGCTAAGCATGTTTTGTGTTTGGAATTCAGCCGCAGGCTCATATGTAGATTTTTACATAATACACATCCCTTTTGAGTAAATTTTATTCTCAAGAAAGACCGCGTGGGAAAGCATAAGCCAGATTAATGCGACACATTCGAATCTTCAGGTGGGGCATTTTCGTTCGGGGTTTCGTTTTTATATTCAAATGTGAACGAATGTCTCTTCTTCCGTTGCAAATGAAGTTTGAGTGCGTTAGGAGCGAGGGTGAAAGGATGAACGTTTTTTCTGGACGAGAAATGGTCCATACAAGATGTCGGTTCCGCTGGAATAAAAGGTAGACCCATCGACCTCGTTTTTTGTTCGGTTTCTTCGCAGTCTTCATAAAGGGCCGACCTTTCGGAATTTAGCCTCAGCTTTATGTCCATCATATCTTTCTCGAGTTCTTTAAGCTTCCGAAAAAGTTCTTTGTCACGGTCCAAACTGATCGATGACTTATTTTTAAACGAGTAATTCATTTTAAAAATGAGAAGATTTTTGTTTTTATTTTGAAAATTGTGCCATCTGAATAATTTTATTTAAGTAGAACTTGAGAAACGGTAAAGATCGCCTTTTCTTTGATCAAGGTATTTTTATCAAGTTAAACTTTTCTTTCCTGAGCCAGACAGGTTGAACTCGCCTGGAGCTACTTTTAATCGAAACTTAGCTCAATCTGGGTCGGAATTACATTAATTCAGACTCAACGCTAGAGATAGAAAGGCCAAGTCTCAATTTATCAAATAATTGACCCACGTTGATTACGAGGTGCAAACTGATTAGAAGTTAGATGAACGATTGATCACAATTTAGGCATGACTGACTCGATAACATGAAAGGTTTCAAATATATTTTCGATCAGCCTGAAAGGTGCAAGAGAAATAGAGCGCAGTAACTCTTCATTAGTGCTTTTTCCGCCCCTTTTATTTTTGGTTTGGCACATGTGGAAACAATCTCAGCATCAAAAAACAAAATATATACGATTCCACTTGAAGGGCAAACGAGTTTTTCGTCCACTAGGTACATTGTATAAACTTGTTGGCGAAGAACAGAAAATTCAATAAAATCACAAACTTTGTTATTTTCTGTTCAAACGAGTCTACTTTTGAGAAGGGTAATTTGATTTTTTTTTCCTAATAAATAAAGGTCAAAAAATTATCGCGGTTGCTTGGAGACAGGGAGTTGAGCCTACGTTCTTTTTTCTCTCCCTTTTCATTTCCACTATTTTATGTTTTATTCTCCCTTTGTGTGCATTTTCCCATTTATTTTCTTTTCCATGTCTTTTGTGTACGATGCTTTAAAAAAAATTTCTTATATAACCTATTTTTCCGTAAAAGCTTGGGTGTAACTGAGGAATCTAATAAGAAAGCCCTACTCAAGTTTTAAGCTTGGATAGTTTATTTTTTTTTTATTTATTACCTTTTTAATGTGAGTAAGTTATAAGACAAGTGATTTTTCCAGACAGGGATGAGTGGAGGGTGAACGCTCCGAAATGCCATCTGGCACTGGAGCCGGGGTGTACGGACCAAAGCATCATGCTGAAATGACTATCTGCCTGGGACGGTACACCACTGTCTTCCAGGCGATATAGCCATTGCACACTGTGCTAAGGAGATCATCAAATTGGCCCTGAGAAACAAGAGAATAGCCAGGCAGCACTAAAAGCATTAGCTGCCCCGGAAAATACCTCGGTGTTGGTGCGCAATTTCCTTGTGTCCTTGGGAGAGATATCCGCTAACAACACAGTTTTGTTGACCTGGATACCGGGACACTCGGGGCAATGAGAAAGACGACGAACTGGCCCGGAAGGGGTCAGAAATGACCCCTATTTGCCCCCCTTTTGTCGCATTTCTAGGAGTGTAAAGAGAGAGGAGCTTAAATGGCAAACTCTCTCCGCTACTTTGGCGAGATGGCATAACGCCCGAGGTCAAAGACATAAGCTGTTTATTGACGGCCAAGGCATGGCCTCACAGCAGATCTGCTCAGACAGAGTAGGATTAAGTCCTAGTGGGTCCGCTGACTGGACACTGCAAACTCCGCAAACACCTTCAAAGGTTGGGAGTGACAGAGGACAGCACCTGAAGGCCTGGAAGAGGAGCACGTCCTCTGTTATTGTGAAGGCCTCTGCTGAGGTTCATGAGCCTGGGGCTGGATGGGAATTCTGATCTTTCACGCACAATAGACCCGGGGTGCACAATGTCCCTATTCTTAGAGAAAACTTAATTGGAGTAGAGATAATTGGGATGTAGTATAAGAAAGAAAATATTTTTCTGAACACATAATATTCAATAAATTTAAATTCATCAAGCATTCCCTTATAAACAATGTATCAAATAAAGCGATATTTAATCAAAATTTATTGAGCTTTGAGCATACAATGCTTGAATTATACGGATTAAAATGGTAAGAGAAGAGCAATCAAACAAAACTTTAATTGATTGTGGGTCACCCCAAAACAAGTACGTCAACCAACATTCAATTTGTCTGAATAAAAGTGATTTGATTCTCGCGTAAACGGAATGATTAAATTAGAATTTTCTTAAGTGCTCATCCATTTAAAGAATCAGTTTCCTAACTTTCCGGTTTACTTCATTTTCCTCGTTCTTTACGGGGGTTCCGAAGGATCTGCCACACCGTTTTCCTTTTATTTCTACAAGTTGAATCGAAAGCAAAATATAAAAAAACGCTAAATTAAAATGAGGCTTTACGAGGGGTTCCGCCGTAATTAATAACGCTGCGAGTCTAACCGCAAGTTTCCTCTCTTGTTTAACTTTGACTTATGTTTTAGCTTACTTAAACGAGTTTGTCAGGAATATTGAAGTTTATGCACTTTTACCTTAAGAAAATTTAATATATTTTAACTTCACCACAAACCGAGATAAATCCCTACAAATTTTATGGAAATATACGAACGTTTTTGCGTGACAGTGAACTTAACTTAGTGTTAAATACTTAAGGAGGTATGATGGTTTTTAAGTGAGTTGCTTTGCAAATTTTTCGTTGTTAACAACGGTTTTCGGTTTTTCCCTTCTATCTCGGAAACCGTCGCTCAAAACGAAAAAATGTCATAAGTAATAGTTGTAGGTACGAAATTTCTACATAAAAACTCATTTTTTTTTCAGAGCAATACTTAGGAGATATGAGTTTTAAGTGGTTGCTTTGCAAATTTTTCGTTGTAACAACGGTTTTCGGTTTTTCCCTTCTATCTCGGAAACCGTCGCTCAAAACGAAAAAATGTCCTAAGTAAAAGTTGTAGGTACAAAGATTTCCTACAAAAATTCTTATTATTATTTGCGTAAGAGCAATATTTAAGGAGTTATGAGGTTAAACTAATAATCCTACAGAGCCTGTCTGAAACTTAAAACCTTCATATCTCCTAAAATATTGCTCTGACGGAAAAAACCAATAAGATTTTTATGTAGTAATTTCCGTAGCTACAACTTTTACTTAGGACATTTTTTTCGTTTTGAGCGACGGTTTCCAAGATAGAAGGGAAAAACCGAAAACCGTTGCTCACAACGAAAAATGTACAAAGCAACCAACTTAAAACCCTCATGTCCCCTTAAATTTAAAAAAATTATTGTTGATAAATTTAACGAACATAAACGTGAACGAGGTCAACAGGATTCTCTGTTAAAACTCAATTAGCTCTGATATTAACCATGGCATAACCATGGCTGATTATTCGGAATAATTGACCTTGAATAATCGTGTTAATACAACTTAAATTATGTTAAAGGACGCGCTGATCAAACGACTGGGACCAAACGCTCATCCTTTTACAATGGAAGTGACGCTTTAGCACCGCCAAGCGTCCAGCTGGTTCCAGCGAAAGAATATAATGGCGCTCCAATAGAACGAGCTATGACGTAAGGGCTTACGCAGGTAAGACGGTTTTTAAAAAAAATTTTTAAATTAAAAAATATTTAGCTGAGCGAGCCGACGAAAAAATACATCGAAGAAGTACAGTTCGAATGGGAATAAGGGTGGTGCAGTTGAACGGGACGGAATTCAGGCCAGGACCAGAGGAGACACTGCCGCCACACGCCGTTGAAAAGCCCTTCCTTCTCCGAGACGGGAAAGTTGAGCTTGAGGCCTCATTAGACAAAGGGGTTTACTGCCACGGCGATCCTATCATAGCGAACGTCGCAATTCACAATAACTCAAGCAAAACCGTCCGGAGGTTGAAGGTAGCAAAAGTCAGTTGAGTTTTTATCTAAATTGTTGTAAAAGCTTGTCAGAAACGCAACAAGCTTATGCAATACTATTTAAATGAAAACTAACCACTGCTTTCTAAATTAGATGTTCAGACTTGCTTTGATTAAAGCCTATAAATCTTTTGTTTAGGTTTTCATAGTGCAGCACGTGGACGTCTGCATGTTCTCAAATGGAAAATTCAAAAATCGTCAATGATAAATAGTAAAGACGAATGTCCACTGGGCCCAGGAGCGACAATGAAACGAACGTATACTCTAAGCCCGGCGAAAGGACAACGAAAAACTGGATTGCGCTGACTCGTACAGTAAATCGAATTCTTCTTTGGCATCCACAGTCGTCTGCAACTCCCAAGAAGAACGGAACGTATTCGCAATATACGTCTCATATTACGTAAAGTAAAAGTATTTGTCGGCGCAATGGGTGGAGAATTAGCACTTAAACTACCCTTCACGCTAATGCATTCACCCTCAGAACAGGACCCGACGACCACAGAAGTCACAATCGGGACGGAAAACGCAACGGAAGAAAACGCAGAAATCCAACCTCAGAAACCGAAATTAGACGATTTGAACACCTGAGGGTCACTTAATAGGATAGACACTATTCAGACTCCGACGCAAATTATACCCCAGCCTTCCAAACGGGGGAGTTTAGTAAACGAATTTAGACTCCACAGGGCGTTCTGCTGTTTTGCAATACGACAGTCTTCTCAGTGACACCAAAAGAGAAGCCTATCAAAACTGCTCATACATCGATGGGGTGTCAAATCGAACTTGTTTGTTATTTTATGTAAATATGTAGATAATCGTACTTTGTTAAGCAGTGATGTCCACTGGACTTCCACGACAGTAGGACGATTTTTCTCAGAACTCATGCTAAAAATAAGGCTTCCCTAAGTTGTGTAAATACTAAAAGTACTGATTTCTCAAAGCTTGAATGTCGGATTAGAAAAATCCCATTCTGTACTACCTTATATAGCCATAGAGAATGTTTTAAGTATGAACCAATATTTGAGGACCATGCAAATATTGAGATCATATCGATGTTAGTTTATTGAATGAAATTTTTATCACGAGCTGATCAAAGCATAAATTACTTTCAAATGACAGATACGAAGGTAGATCAAACAAGATATCAGCTTATGGTAATGAAGGGAAGGGGGGGGGGGGAGGACCAACAAGCCTGATTAAAATTCTAACAAATCAAAACTTACAAAAGTTATGACTGCTACAAGTTATGTTTAATATTGATTCATTTCTAACAGACTCTACCTTGTATCTGTCAAAAGCAAAAACCTTCAGAAAATGTACATAAAAATACATCCAATCATACCTAATATCAACTAGTCAATTGGTGGATCAATTCATAGGTTAAAATAAAATGAAAAAAAAAAGTATTTTTACAAATTTTGAATACATTTGCAAATATTTACGAAATAGAACATTCTTACTGTATATTAAAAAAAAGTTATGTACCTATTTTTAAAAATCGCCTTTGTTGTAGAAAAGGCGGAAAGACCTTTCCTTCCAAATCCTTCAAAAAATTATTTATTTAAAACATTACATTCAGGTGCGTAATTAATTTTATTAAATAATTAATTGCAAGATTAAATTAAATTATGGATCGATGGAATGTATGTACCTAATGTATAAATTGTGTAAAATTAAAAATGAGTTGTACAGTTAGTTAGCTTTAAAAGTGTGTTAACACCTCCATAGGTTCTGCTGGACAAAGCCGTTTGACTATTTTTGCAATTAAGACGTTTATAATAAATACTTGATAGTATGTAATTGCAATTTATTATAAAATTAAATAATTGTGTAGAAGTTTGATTTTTTATTTACTTTTTTCATCTATATTGAAATTCACCGAACAGCAGAATTACATATTGTACTATTGGTCTGATCTTAACGAAATTACACCAGTACCAGAATTCAGAATATTGATACATTTTTTAATTTTAAAAAAAGAAAAGAAGCCATCAACTCCTGAGCAACAGGTCTTCTTGTGTTGCGCAAAGGCTAGTAAGACGGGGCAAGAAGGGCCCAAACCAAATTCCTCTTTTTTAAGGAGGTATGATGGTTTTTAAGTGAGTTGCTTTGCAAATTTTCGTTGTTACAACGGTTTTCGGTTTTTCCCTTCTATCTCGGAAACCGTCGCACAAAACGAAAAAATGTCTTAAGTAAAAGTTGTAGGTACTGAAATATACATAAAATATATTTTTTCCGTCAGAGCAATACTTTAGGAGATATGGAATATTTAAGTTGGTTGCTTTGCAAATTTTCGTTGTTAACAATGGTTTTCGGTTTTTCCCTTCTATCTCGGAAACCGTCGCTCAAACGAAAAAATGTCATAAGTAAAGTCGTAGCTACGAAAATTTCCTACAAGAAGACCTCATTGGTTTTTTTCAGAGCAATACTTAAGGAGATATGAGGGTTCTTAAGTGAGTTGCTTTGCAAATTTCGTTGTTAACAACGGTTTTCGGTTTTTCCCTTTTATCTTGGAAACCGTCGCTCACACGAAAAAATGTCCTAAGTAAAAGTCGTAGCTACGGAAATTTACTACATAAATATCTTATTGGTTTTTCCGTCAGAGCAATATTTAAGGAGTTATGGTTAAAACTAATAATCCTACAGAGCCTGTATAAAACTTAAAACCTTCATATCTCCTAAAATATTGCTCTGACGGAAAAAACCAATAAGATTTTTATGTAGTAATTTCCGTAGCTACGACTTTTACTTAGGACATTTTTTCGTTGTGAGCGACGGTTTCCAAGATAAAAGGGAAAAACCGAAAACCGTTGCTCACACAACGAAAAGTACAAAGCAACCAACTTAAAACCCTCATATCCCCTTAAGCAAGTTCTATTGGGCCACTCTAGGTCAGCACTTAAAGCAAAGTTAAAAAAAAATTTCTAACTAAAGTTACAGCCCAAGATGGCTCCGTCCGTTGCAATTTAAGCCTTTCTTTAATTCCCTTGCTAATCCCATAAACCTCGCCTCCCCTTGTCTATATTTCCTGCCTTGCAAAAGCAATGAATTGAAAAAATTTCAGCTTGATGATAATACAAGTTAGAACATGTAAAAACATACCATGATAATCTCCAGCTCTGTTTCCACGTACGATCATCTTGGAAGGCTCGTTTCCATCCGGCGTTTGAGGCGCATAGACTCGAATAAGAACATACTTAAAAGTGCCTTCTGGATCAATTTCCACATCGGGGACTCGTCCCAAAAGATCGCATTCCGCCATATTTGACCGTTTAAACAAAAGACCTGAAGAAACATCAAAAATAATAACAAAAAACCGCTCAACACACCACAAAAAGCCGGCAAAACGACAACAAACATCAATTACGAATGACCTACTTATATTTCTAGATCTACCAAAAGAATGCGAGCCATCTACTTATTTAATTCAGTATTAAAAGCATAAAATTGTTTAAAATTAAGGTTTTTACCAGTTCAAGTTTAATTTTAACGGAAATAGGTAGGTTACTGCGGGTGCTAACTGGTTATAAATTGATTAGATAAAGAAACCAGTGTAGCCAACCATACGAAAATACAACACTGTGTTTCCTACTCGCTTTCTATTCCAACCACTTAGACTCTAATTTACTTAATTAACTTCTATATGAAATAAGGTAGACCTTATTTTTAGTTTAGTTATTTCGTGTCTTTTATATCTTTTCAAATTAAAGTTGCACTCTGGAGTATGAGCCATTAGTAAAAGGTTATAAACAAAATTATCTTCTATAATAAACATAAACAAACGTCTACAATCAATAAATCTAATGATTGATATCGCGGGACGTACATTGTGACTACATACATAATCTTAAGTTCAATTCTATTGATATCCTGATTTGTGATGTGTTCTTCATTGCCTCTGTAATTTTCAATGGCAAAAAGGGGAAGAGTGAGCATTTCTGTCGCGTACTTAAGGGTCGAGGGAACTCGGTTTTTCCCTTATATGCCCCAATTTTCCAATATTTTATTGCAGATACAATAAAATAGCCTTTTTCTTGCTGACGCTTAATGTGTTTATTCTCTTCCTTAAAAAACCAAAATGAAAGGAGCGAAAAGAGAAAGAAGTACTAATTTCACAACTGATGAAAAGGCGATAGTGTTGGAGATTGCGATGAAATACAGAGATATCATTGAGAATAAAAGAACTAATACAGAAACCGTCATAATGAAAAATGAAGTATGGCAGAAGGTCACCGATGAGTTTAATACACTACAAACTTCAGGAAGACGGGAAGTAAAACATGTTAAGACTTTATACGAAAATTTAAAAAGAAAGGGTTACGGTAAGGTTGGTTCTAAACGATATTAAATTTGTTCATTTCTAATTCTTATTCTCATAGGTAATAGTTTGCAGCAATGGAGAATACAAAACAATTATGGAGAAGGAAATTATTCAGAGACCACATCACAACTGGAGCAAATCCCATACGAACAGGAGCCTCTGGATGAAAAGAATTTTCTCACTGACAGAACGATGGACTTTCTAGAAAGAGAGCGTGAGATTAAACTTGAGATTTTACAGCAAGAGTTGGACAATGCACGACTGCAAAATCAAATATTGCGAGTTAATTTAGAATCAAGCAAATTGAAAAAGAAATTTAGAGAAATCAAATGAATCTTAAAATCATTTTTTCCAACTTTATTGGAACTATTGTTTTTTAAAAAAAATTATTTAAACTTAAAAAAATAGACTATTAAAATTTTACATAATTTATAACTTCCTTGAAAAGAAATATTGCAATACCCTCTTTGGTCGGTATTTAGGATAAACGGGACGCTATCAGGTAAGCATTTCTCTTGAAATTAAAAATACTGAAGAGATAAGTCTGAAAACTGTGTTTTTCTAGTGGTATTCAAAGGTAACTACCGTAACCCACTGAAAAGGCAAAGAACTGGTTATTATTGAGGGGAAAACGACTGAAAACAAATTAAACACTCAGAAACCTAAGAATTTCCTGAAACCCAGTTAAAAAGAAGAGCTGCTGATACCTGATGGAAACAGCCCAAAAACCGATGAAAGTGGGACGTTTGGTTTTTTGGACAACGGGATGATTAAAAGAGAGAAAGTACTGGTTTGAAGAGCTTCCAACGAAAACTTCCATAAGACTTCTCTTTAAGGAAGTTTTCGTTGGACAATATAGGAGGGAAAGTATATGGGAAGGGGGGAAGTATATAGGAGGGAAAGTATATGGGAAGGGGAAGTATATAGGAGGGAAAGTATATGGGAAGGGGAAGTATATAGGAGGGAAGTATATGGAAGGGGAAAGTATATAGGAGGGAAAGTATGGGAAGGGGAAGTATAGGAGGGAAAGTATATGGGAAGGGGAAGTATATAGGAGGGAAAGTATATGGGAAGGAAAGTATATGGGAAGGGGAAGTATATAGGAGGGAAAGTATAGGGAAGGGGAAGTATATAGGAGGGAAGTATATGGAGGGAAGTACAGGGGAAGTATAAGTATAAGGGAACGAAGTATAATGAAGGGAGGGGAAGAATAAGGAGAAGGGGAAGTTTTTATTTTTTTCGAAAAATTTTCCTTTTTTTTTTTCGAAATTTTTTCTAAGTGTCAAGGTAGAAATAATGGGCTCTTTGGACTAGGGATGTGCCTCTTGTAATGGGTAGAAGTATGAAATTTCTCCCTAGTAAAAATAATAATTATTAAAAAGTGGATTTTTTTACACCAAAAATTCTAAAAATATAAGGAGTAATTGATGAAAATTTGGTAAAAATCGGACCAACGGTTTGGCCGCAGCGAATTTTTTAAAATTTCAAACAGACATATCTCCGCCATTTTTTCGAAATTCAAAAATCGCCCTCGTTACATTCTTCTTCACCAGCTAAAGTTTGTGTGAAAATTTGGTGAAAATCCGATGAAAACTGTGGTCATAAAGTGTTCCGGAAAAAAATGCTACGTCCGGATGGAACCACTAAGTTGAGATCAGTACGATCAATATTCGATTTGACCCTCCGGGTCAGGAAGACCCTTCCCCAAAAACCCGACGTCGAGGGTATCACAATAACTTCTTTAAGGAAGTTAAAAATACGGTAGAGATAAGTCTGAAAACTGTTTTTTGACCGTAATTCAAAGGTACCTACCCTAAACCCGCTGAAAAGGCAATTAACGTCCAAAAAACTGATTATTCTTGAGGGGGAAACGACTGAAAACTCGTTAAACGCTCAAAAACCTGATAATTTCCCAAAACCCAGTTAAGATGTTGAGCTGCTGAAACCTGATGGAAACAGCCCAAAACCCGATAAAAGCGGTTTTTTGGACAACGGGACGATTAAAGGGAAAAAAAAAATTTATATAATAATTTCAAGAAAAAAAAGTTCCTATATTTACAAAAAAACTGATGGAGTATATACAAAGTTTGTCGTTAAAAAAAAAAAAATCCTTCAAAGAATATTTCAAGAAGATTTTTAAAAAATGGATGCTAATTTTGACACAAAAATAGAAAATTATACATAAATAAGAATTATTTACTGTAGAGAAAATTAAAAAGAAAAAAAAATTAAAAAAGAAGCAATTATTTATTAGGTGTCACTTTTCCACAACTTTATCGTCTTATCTTGCTCAAGAGCTGCAGATGCAATGATGTTTTCTGTTGGATGGCATGTCGTGCAGAGGACGACGTCTGAAGAAATAAACAAAAAAAACTTAATAATAATGAGCAAAAATAATAAATGTTAATATAAAATTGAAAATGAGGAAGAGTGGAGAAAGAAAAAAAAAAGTTCCAGGGCCAATTCTGGCCTAATAAGCCTCAATCAGGTGGACTACCCCCCACCCTTAAAGAGTAATCGCAAATTCAACAAAATAATAGCTTTGTTCCACCCCTGTTTGGTTTGAAACTCGTGGAGCATGCGCAGAAGGATTTGGATGTCAAATTTGATGGCAGATGACTTCAGATTTGACAGACTAACAATTTGGGCGTCTAATTCGACGTCCTTCTGCGCACGCTCCAGGAGTTTCAAACTGTGGTTGGAACAGAGTTATTGAAATACCTGTGTGGCCCGTCAGCTTTTGGACAATTTCTTTAGTCTGAAGATTCCAAATGTAAACCATGTTGTCTTCAGATCCAGAAACGATCCACTAAAAAAAGAAAAATTATTTATGAAAATTCCAACGATAAAAGACACTATTTACCTTTCCACCTGTGACTGAGAAATTGGCAAATATACAATATTTTTCGTTTTTGTGTCCTGTGTATGTTTTGAGACATTTTCCTTTGCTGTAATCCCAAAGTTTGAGAGTGTTATCGAGCGTTGCCGCTAAAATGTATTTTCCGTTGGGAGAAAACTTGACGAAAGAAACCGGAGGGTTGTCATCGTCGATCAATGTCTTCAGACATTGTCCGGACGCTGTATCCCAGATACGACTAAAGAAACCACTCAGTTTATTCAAACAAACGAAGTTACCACATTTACCATAAACCATCATAACTGCTTGAGACAATAAGAGAACCGTCACGGTTAAAATGGACAGCGCTAACAGGATCGGAGTGCGCTGGCAATGTCTTCAAACACTTTCCTGTTCGAACATCCCAGATTCGAACGCTTTCATCAAACTACACAATAAACATAATTTAAACCAGTTTTTTTTCCTCTAAAAACATACCGATCCTGATACTATGAGGTTCGACTGAGGATTAAAGTTGCAACAGAATACATAATTACTATGCCCTTTAAGAGTCTTTAGGCATTTACCCTATAATTAAAAATGTAAAAAACTGCGTTTTCGTAAATTGTTGACTATTACCGAGCTGAGCTCCCAAATTTTAAGAGTTTTGTCATCCGAGGCGCTGACCAAAAGCCTGCTATCGCTCGACCAAGCGACATCTGATATTCCTAACTTATGCCCAGCAATCGTCTTCTCAAATTTACCGTCATAAGCTCCCCAGATTTTGATCAATTTATCGGCAGCTGAAAAATAAAAGAGGTGAATGACACAATGGTGGCAATTATGGAAAATAACTTACAAGAACTTGCCAGCCATTCGCCGTTGGGGCTGAACTTGACAGAGGAGACGGCCTTGGTATGTCCCGCGAGGGTGAATTTCAAAGTGTAATTCGGCTTCTAAAAAGAAAAACCACCGTTAAAATGTTCAACCAATTGAAAATCAGTAAAAAAGAGTACTGACCATTGATGTATTTTGGATCGGCTTACTAGGAGCCGGGTTCATCGAATGATGCGAATGCTGATGGTTGCTCGATTGGTAATTCTGCGAGGGTCCGAGAGGTACCATGACCCGTCGAAAGTCGCCAGAAACCAATCTTCTTTTAGTCGAAATTCGAAATTAACGATTATTTAAATTAAAAAGTAATCAAAAGGTACAAAACAAAAAATTCACGTTTAGAACGTTAGGCAGAGGTTATCCGACAAACAAAATCATCAACTCCAAGCTCCCAATGCAGCTGTACCAACTTCCTAACCAGCATAAATTACTATCGTAATTTCACGATGTAAATTTTCTATTTATTAAACATTTTAATAAAGTGTAATAAAAGTTTTTTACAAGATTTAAACTAAATATGCTAGTAAAAAACGTGTCAAAGTTATCTACAACACTGCACGATTTATATTCCCGCTCATATTATTGGCGGGAAAAGACTGAGTTTGAAAGTCTGATTCTCTTGAAGGCGTGGAAGTATCAAATTTCTCCCTTCCAAAAAAAATTCTTTTTTTGCACCAAATATTCGTAAAAAATATAAGGAGTATTTTTGGTGAAAATCGGACCAACCGTTCGGCTTGGTTTTTAAAATTTCAAACAGACATATCTCCGCCATTTTTTGCGAATTTCAAAAAAAGCTTTAGACATTTTTTAAGTTGCTACAAAAGGAAGATCGTGTGACTTGTGAAAATCGGATGAAAACTGCGGCCGTGAAGCCACCCGAAAATTTGAGACTGACGGCCGGCCGGCACCACAGACGACCTCATGATCAGCAAAGATCACAAATCGGTTTTCCTCTGAGACCCTTTTCCAGATACCTACCTCGGAGGGTGTGACAATAACTTCTTTAAAGAAGTTAATAAATACAATCATAAAATAAAGACCAAGGTGTGTTTATTTTATGATACAATAAAATAAATAAGTAAATATATGAACGTTTACAACTGAACCGGGACATGGGAAATTTAGTATTTGACAGAATTTACTATAACCGTGTAAATAAATTTTGGCTAAAGTGTTGCATTTGGGATATAGGTAAGTTTTTTTTCTCTCTCTCCCCCCCCCCCCCCTTTTTAGAAATAAAATAAATAGTGGTCTGTGTAGAACCACAGATGTGCAACAAGTGAGTGGTAAGAGTGATAAGACAACTGTTATCATCTGTTATCTAATATCTTCCGTTAATGTACATTCTAGTTTCTACACGTTAACTTCAGTTTTTCGTTGCACGTTCCACATTTTCATGCATATCTGCATATCTGCATTTTCACAGCGTATCTTCGTTCTCTGAGTAAGCGTTCTTTGTAAAACTAATGGCAATCATTATTTTATTTATTTTAGGATCCTGTTTTTTCAAGGAAATTCACGATTGTGATGGAGAATCATTTTGAATTGAGTAGAGTCAACGGGACTAGCGTCAAAGACGTTGATTTTAAATGGACTATCAACGGTGCTCATGTTTTTCCGATTTCTTCACCTGAATTCCAAATTGAATTATACTCAGACTGTACGAAGTGGAAGGTAGAGCTCCTTGGAATTGACAAAACATATAATGTCATCTGTGCAAAGATTCATCTTATGAAAACAGCATATCCAAAAATTGTTGTCGATATCCATATTAAGGTATTTAACAATATGTGTGAACCTTTAGACTCCCTTCACCTAACTGATGTTCCTATGTGTGATGGAGAGGATTTGTTGGTTGAATCTAAGGAACCATCCAGGAACGAGATGTTATCTATGGCTTTTCTTAAGAAGCTTGTAGTATCTATTAACCTAAAGGCAAGTGCCAACAATCACCCGGCTGAATTAGTACTCCAACCAAACGCCAACCGCTTATTCCGGCTATCTCTAACTTTAAGCCATCTATTGTTGCCGACTTCGCTAAACTTCGGAATGACACTGAATTCTGCGACTTAATCATTACAGTTCAGGGCACCGAATTCCATGCTCACAAAAATATACTGGCAACCCGTAGTCCAGTATTTGACTCAATGTTCAAACATAAAATGAAAGAAGCCAATTCGGGCAAAGTTGAAATTGAAGACATGGAACCTGATGTTTTTAAGGAATTTCTTGATTTCATTTATTCAGGAGACGCCAATCTTGAAAGTTATGCTAGCCAACTTTTGGCAGCCGCAGACAAATACGACGTCCAGGATTTAAAAGCCCTTTGTGAAAATGCACTCATTAAGTGTTGTCGAAAGAAAATTGCTTCCAAACGCTCAATCTCAGTGACCTCTATTCTCCAAACAATTTGAAAAAACAAGTGATTAATTTCATCGTTTCCATAATGACATTGTGGACAAAAAGGGACTCGCAGAAATTACGAATCCATCATTATTGAAAGATCTCATTGACGCACTATGTTTAAAAAAAATGATGATCATGATGATGATGATGAAAAGATGATCATGATGATGATGAAAAAGATGATCATTAACTCATGAGATTGCTAAGGTCTTGTTTCTAACCGAAAGGTCAAAATTACTAGCATGGCATGTCAAAATTGCTCAGGAGAGGTGGGCCAACTTCAGCTCGCGAAAATTTTAGAAATCATCCTTCATAATCTTCAGCTTTCTTAATGGACACCAAAAGGAAAAAAAGGTCAAATTTTCATATAAGATTGCTCAAATCAAGTTTAACAAAACCAAAAAGTTATTTTTTTTAAAATATAATACATTATTAAAATTGAGTTCTTGTACGTGATAAAATATTTTCTTTGTATTTTGTTCAATAAATTGTAAATTTTAATACAATTATAAATTAAACTTGTTATTTAATGAGGTAAAGACTAAAATGCTTTTAACTACTTTATACTTTACCTGAAGTACTTTTTAAATATTTTATTTAGAAAAAAGCGAGCTGTCTATTGAATTGGATTTATAGATAAAATTTCAACACGTGAAGACTACAGAGATGGCGCCGGCCACTAAGCTTTCAGCATACAATGAGTTCATCCAGCATATGGTATGTCAAAATTGCTCAAAATAGAATCCAGTAGGTATCTAACTAAATATAATATAGATATTAGAATAATGTACATTATGAGCATAGACCACTCATAACGCTTGTTTTTTAACTTCCTTAAAGAAGTTATTGTGATGCCGTCTTGCTGTAGCATTTTTTTTTCTGAAAAACTTTTCGGCCACAGTTTTCAACCGACCTTCAGCAAATTTTCTTTAGTCGGTAAACAAGAAATTAACAAGGGCGATTTGAAGAGTTGGACAATGCACGACTGCAAAATCAAATATTGCGAGTTAATTTAGAAATCAAGCAAATTGAAAGTACTAGTCTGGAGCTGGCCCCGACGGGAACTTCCTTAAAGAGAAGTATCTATATAGGAGGGGGAAGTATAACGGAGTGGGAAGTATGTATGTAAATTTAATGTAAATTTTCTATTTATTAAACATTTTAATAAAGTATAAGAAAAATTTTTACAAGATATAAACCTAAATATGCTAGTAAAAAACGTGTCATAGTTATCTACAACACTGCACGATTTATATTCCCGCTCATATTATTGGCGGGAAAAGACTGAGTTTGAAAGTCTGAATCTCTTGAAGGCGTGGAAGTATCAAATTTCTCCCTTCCAAAAAAAAATTCTTTTTTTTGCACCAAATATTCGTAAAAAATATAAGGAGTAGTTTTGGTGAAAATCGGACCAACCGTTCGGCTTGGTTTTTAAAATTTCAAACAGATATATGTATATCCGCCATTTTTTGCGAATTTCAAAAAAAGCTTAGTCATTTTTTAAGTTGCTACAAAAGGAAGATCCTGTAAAAGTTTTGTGAAAATCGATGAAAACTGTGGCCGTGAAGAGACCCGAAAATTTGCGACAGACGGCCGGCCGGCACCACAGACGACCTCATGATCAGCAAAGATCACAAAACGGTTGGTCTTTATTTTATGGTGGAATTAAATAAAGGAGTCTCTTAGGTAGATTTTAACGGATTTTAGCTCAAAAAAGCTAAAATTTGACATTTTTTAAAGTTGTCGAAAATGGTCATATGAATAGTCAAATCAACTTGAAATTTTGCGTAGATTACGAATCTGAAATAAAAAATAGGGGTTCTCGTTTGAAATAACGAAGTTAGGTTCTGTTGGGGGCACCCTGTATATCCAAACTCATTTTAAACTACATCATCAAAGAATTTGATTTAAATTAAGGGTGGTTTACATTTAACTTTTTTTCATAAAACCACTTTTTAACGCTCTCCCAAACGTATGCCATGTGTTTCCGGACACCCTGTACACAACTGAACTGGGATATGGGAAATTTAGTATTTTGACAGAATTTACTATAACCGGGTAAATAATTTTTGGCTAAAGTGTTGCATTTGGGATAAGTTATTCTCTCTCTCTCTCACTCTCCCTAGGGAAGAAATCAAATTTCTTATTTCGTAAAATTTTTTTTCTCTTCGAATCTTACTTTTAGAATGAAGAAAAAAACTTTAATTAATTTAAAAATTAAAATAAATAGTGGTCTGTGTAGAACCACAGATGTGAGATGTGCAACAGGTGAGTGGTAAGAGTGATAGGACAACACTGTTATCTTCAGTTTATCTACATTCTAGTGTCTACATGTTATCTACAGTTTTACTTTTTCGTACCACGTTCCACATTACTGTATGGTCGTATTGATGTACTGATACGCCCGCATTTTCACAGCGTATCTTCGCTCTCTGAGTAAGCGTTCTTTGTAAAACTAATGGCAATCATTATTTATTAATTTTAGGATTCGGTTTTCTGAAGGAAATTCACGATTTTAATGGAGAATCATTTTGAATTGATTAGAGTCAACGGTGGCAGCCCATAGATGTTGATTTTAAATGGACTCAACGGTGCTTATGTTTTTCCGATTTCTTCACCTGAATTCCAAATTGAATTATACTCGGACTGTACGAAGTGGAAGGTACAGCTCCTTAGATATGAAAAACTGTTACAACACCTATTGCGTGTTTACCCGTGCAACGATTTATCTTTTGAAAACAGCAAATCCAAAAATTGATGTCGATATCCATATTAAGCTATTTGACAATATGTGTGAACAATTAGACTCCTACACATAACTGATTTTTCTATGTCTAATGGAGATTCTTGTTCGGTTGATTCTAACAATCCACACTGGTACAAATGGTCGCTCGGGCTTCTCTTGATAAGAAGCTTGTAGTGTCTATTAACCTGAAGGCACGTGCCAATAATCACCCGGCTGAATTAGTACTCCAACCAAAACGCCAACCGCTTATTCGGCTATTTCTCACTTTATGCCATCTATTGTTGCCGACTTCGCTAAACTTCGGAATGACACTGAATTCTGCGACTTAATCATTTCAGTTCAGGGCACCGAATTCCATGCTCACCGAATTATACTGGCAGCCCGTAGTCCAGTATTCGGCTTAATGTTCAAACATAAAATGAAAGAAGCCAATTCGGGCAAAGTTGAAATTGAAGACATGGAACCTGATGTTTTTAAGGAATTTCTTGATTTCATTTATTCGGGAGAAGCCAATCTTAAAAGTTATGCTAGCCAACTTTTGGCAGCCGCAGACAAATACGACATCCAGGATTTAAAAGCCCTTTGTGAAAAAGCACTCATTAAGTATTTGTCGAAAGAAAATTGCTTCCAAACGCTCAATTTCATTGACTCTATTCTGCAAACAATTTGAAAAAACAAGTGATTGATTTCATCGTTGCCAATAATAACATCGTGGACAAAAAGGGATTCGCAGAAATTACGAATTTATCATTATCGAAAGATCTTATTAAAGCACTTATGTTAAAAAAAAATGATCATTAACTCAAGATTACGAATTAAGATTAAAAAAAAGATTGCTCAAGATTAAGAGAACGCAGAAATTACGAATTTATCATTATCGAAAGATCTTATTAAAGCACTTATGTTAAAAAAATGATCATTAACTCAAGATTTTTCCAACGTCTTGTTTCGGCAGAAATACCAGCAATTACTTGGTATGTCAAAATTGCTCAGTAGTGGTGGGCCAACTCCAGCTCGCGAAAATTTTAGAAATCGTCCTTCATAATCTTCATCTTTCTCAATGGACACCAAATGGAAGAAAAGTTCAAATTTTCAAATAAGATTGCTCAAATCAAGTTTAACAAGACCAAATAGTTAATTTTTTTAAAAAATATAATATAATATTACAATAAAGTTCTTGTACAAGATAAAATATTTTTTTCCTCTTTGTATGTTGTTTAATAAATTGTAAATTTTAATATAACCATTTTTTTATTATTAATATCCGGGGGCGGTGCTAGCTTTGTAGCCCCTACGCACTTAAATCCTAAAGGATCTATTGTGCTGCCCCAACTCTAGGGATCCGATTCTGGAGACTGGTAGAGTTCTCATGAACTCCATCAGTCTCCGGAAGGCAGTGCCTTTCAGGTCCGCCAGTGTGAGGAGTGGTTTGCCGAGTGCAGGTACCTTCTCCTCGCGAGCGTTCGCATTCGCAAAGAAGGTGCTCTGTTGTCTCTGCACACTCGTCGCAGAGTCTGCACCTTACTTCTGCGATGAGCCCCATGTTCCTTAGGTGAGGCCCCGTCAGGATACCTACAAGCGTCTGTTCTGTTTAGAGACAGGGTGTTTGATACCCTTAATGGGAAGGAGTCCATGAGTCTTTTTGCCTGCCTTAGTCCTCTTTAACCCCTCCATAGTTCCTGAAACTTGTTTGCGACCATGCGTTTGATTCCCGCTTTGCCTGGGCTTTTGTCAGCCCACAAAAGGGGATGGGTCCTGTTGGGACAGAGAGAGAGCCTTTTTTGGCCAGCTTATCAGCCATTTCGTTCCCCTCTATCCCTATATGTCCCGGCACCCACATCAGTGTGACCCTGTTGCGGTTGCCGAGGATTTTTAATTGCTGGATACAGCCAGCTACCAACTTTGAGTTTACCTCATAGGCCATTAAGGCCTGTATGGCCGCCTGACTGTCCGAACAAATGGTTATGTTTGCCCCTTTCATACCCTTACGGATATTTACTCGGGCGCACACTTCAATGTAATATAACCATAAATTGAACTTGTTATTTAATGAGTAAAGACTAAATGCTTTTTACCACTTTATTCTTTACCTGAAGTACTTTTTATTTAGAAAAAAACAAGCTGTCTATTGAATGATTTCAATTGGATTTATAGATAAAATTTCAACGTGAAGATTTCAGAGATGGCGCCATCCGCAATGCTTTCAGCATACAATGAGTTCATCCAGCATGGTCTGTCAAAATTGCTCAAAAGCAGAGGCCGACTACTGCCTGCCGATTGGCCATCGACATGAATAGCATGTAGCCTGCAATAAATATGTTTTGACGGTCAAGAAATATGGTTACCTGAAATCATTTGAAACTGATCTTTTTGTTTTGTGATAGCAATGCAAGAAAGATATTCCACGTTCAAAATGAACATCACCAGTGAGTGAGAACAATCTAATAGAATCCAGTAGGTATCTAACTAAATATAATATAGATATTAGAATAATGTACATTATGAGCATAGACCACTCATAACGCTTGTTTTTTAACTTCCTTAAAGAAGTTATTGTGATGCCGTCTTGCTGTAGCATTTTTTTTTCCAGAAAACTTTATGGCCACAGTTTTCAACCGACTTTCACCAAATTTTCTTTAGTCGATAAACAAGAAATTAACAAGGGCGATTTTTGTATTTCGAAAAAATGGTGGAGATATGTCAGTTTGAAATTTAAAAAAAATTCGCTTCAGCCGAACCGTTGGTCCGATTTTCACCAATCACTCCTTATATTTTTTACGAATTTTTTGTGTAAATTATAATTTTTTTACATTAATTATCATTTTAGTAGGGAGAAATTTCATACTTCCACACAATATGAGAGGGACCTCTCTTGGGCTAAAATCCTATGTATTTCTACCTTGATACTTAGAAAAATTGTTGAAAAAAAAAAATTAGAATATTTTAGGAGAAAAAACTGTATATTTAAAAAAGAAAACTTAGAAAATCCTCTGTTATGCTTCCCCTCCCTTATACTTTACCCTCCCTTATACTTTACCCTCCTTATAATTCCCCCTACGTTGTACTTCCCCTCTTTAATGTACTTCCCCCCTCCTGTATTTTTTCTCTTTAAGGAAGTTTTCGCTGGAAGCTCTTCAAACAAGTGCTTTTCATAATGAGGCAACGGAGAGTGGCGATCATGAGGCATCGATGTATATACTAAATGGTTTAGTATATACATAAAGGTTTAGTATACAGGGTGTCCGGAAACACATGGCAAGCGTCTGGGAGAGCGTTAAAAGTGGTTTTACGAAAAAAAAGTTAAATGTAAACCCCCCTTAATTTAAATCAAAGAATTGATGGTGTAGTTTAAAATCCGCCTGGATATACAGGGTATCCCAGACACAACCTAACTTAGTTATTTCAAATGAGAACCCCTATTTTTATTTCAGATTCGTAATCTACGCAAAATTTCAAGTAGATTTGAGTACTCATGACAATTTTGGACAACTTTTAAAAAATGTCAAATTTTAGCGTTTTTTGCGCTAAAATCCGTTAAAATTGACCTAGGAGACTCGTTTTTTTTTTGATTCCGCTTATTTTAGTCCCAAGATTCCAACTGTTACCATTTCATGCTTCTTCGCATTCTGCATCACGAGATTTCGTCGCTAATGGCCTTTTTTCAAGTTAGAACCCAAATTTTTAGTTCAGAAATGAAAATTAGCACTTGTTGAAAGGAATTTTTCTTTCGGACCACAAATTTGAAAGAGCTACAGCGTCTTTTGTGTTATGCATCAAAAATTAAAATTCCGTCAACAAATCGCTAATTTCCATTTTGAAGTATGGAATTTGGAGTTAAACTTGAAAAAGGCCATTAGAGACGAAATCTCGTGATGCTGAATGCGAAGATGCTCAAATTTGAGACAGTTGGATTCTTCGGGAAAAAATAAGTGGAATTGAAAAAAAAAACGAGTCTCCTAGGTCAATTTTAACGGATTTTAGCGCAAAAAACGCTAAATTTTGACATTTTTTAAAAGTTGTCCAAAATCGTCATATGTACTCAAATCTACTTGAAATTTTGCGTAGATTACGAATCTGAAATAAAAAATAGGGGTTCTCATTTGAAATAACGAAGTTAGGTTGTGTCTGGGACACCCTGTATATCCAGGCGGATTTTAAACTACACCATCAAATTCTTTGATTTAAATTAAGGGGGGTTTACATTTAACTTTTTTTCGTAAAACCACTTTTTAACGCTCTCCCAGACGCTTGCCATGTGTTTCCGGACACCCTGTATACTAAATCTTCTTTTGTCCTTCACAAAGGACCGCATACACTAATTAACATTTAGATGCTATGGATGGTCCAATAGATGACGAAATACAATCCCTGCTATCTGAACCAATCTACACGGCACATTTAAAAAGTACTAGTCAGGAGGTGGCCCCAAAGTGAACTTCCTTAAAGAGAAGGAACATAAAGGAGGGGGAAGTATAAGGGAGAAGGAAGTATATGGGAGGGGGAAGGATAAGGGAGGAGGAAGTATATGGGAGGAGGAAGTATATGGGGGGGAAGTATACCCCGGGAAGTAGACCCCGGTTTAGTATATACATCGGTGGTATGAGGTAGCGCCAAATTTAGCAGCACTGCCAATTTCATTTTGTTTAACAAAAATTTTTTTTACTTATTTAATAACTCGGGTTTTTTTCCTTTTATTGTTTAGTATACACATGAGTATTGGGGGGGAAAAAAGTTTTTTTTAATAAGTTAAAATGAGTTGTCTGATACAGAAGGCTGTGGTGATCACGTGACGCTCCGTCGTCATCATCCAAGTCGCACTCTCCAGACTTGCATCTTGTAAATTTTCTCAAAAACTAAATGGACGAAGACGAACCTAAATATCACCATAAATTTCATTTCAGGCTTTTTTTAAGCCTAGAAACATTTAGAAACCGAGGTTGACGCAAATTGTGAAATTGATCCTTTTGAAAAAAATCAATGCGCCCCCCGTCACGTGACAGGTCACGGCGTCCAATCAAAGGCGACCTATTTCCCCTCCCACCCCTTTCACACTCCGTCGCCATCTTAAGTGAGTAATCGGCGTCCGGAAAGGACTACGAAATTCCATAATAATGTTTTTCATATTAAAATTACTTAAGGAAATAAGTTTTTTTTATTAAATTATGGGGACGGACACGGATCGGATAACGACGAACGAGATTCGAACCCATGGTAGAAAAATTCCTTTTATTTTTATTTTAATTTTAAGTATTTTACAAAAATAGGAATATCAAGTTTTTTATTTTTGTTTCAAAATACGAGGATGAAATATTAAAAATTAAGGCATTTTTTAACTGATATATTTTGATTTTGATGAAAATTAATTTCTGGGTCGACTAGGGAGAAATATTGTCGGCCATATTGGCGTTGGCTTGAAAACCTTCAAATAGGGATTGAAAAGAACCGTGAATGTACATTTGGGTTGAGCCGCGTTTTCACAAAATTAGTGATTAAAATTTTTTTAAAATCTTCGAGTATTTGAAATTTCGGATTCTTTTTTCACGTTCTTTTTGGTCCGAAGCGGATCGCGTCTGGGGCCGTGTGTTCGTCGGGCTCTCTGGGATCGGCGCGGTTACTCCCACTTTCGGACGGACAGGACCGAAGCTTCTCAGGGCCCCAAGAGCTTCGTCGCCTTCCGTCTCCGGAAAAATTTCGCCCCCCGAGTTTTCTCTTCGCGTTTACAAACAACTTAAATTTCCTCGTTTTTTACTCGAGTTTACATACAGGAGTTTTCGTTGAGTTAAAAGGCCGGTGCCTCGAAATTCGCCGGACCCTCTTTTTCCGTCCCGACCTTTTTATTTATATAATACACGTATGAAACCCGATTGCAAGGTAAGCTTCCTTTTACACACTATTATTTATATGCTTTTCAAACATTAAAACCCACCCAAACCCCATTTTTGACTCTTTTTTATATTTTTATCGTTTTTTCATTTATTTTCATCTGTTTAACTTAAAAAACGTTTAATTTGAAAACCAAACAAATCCAGTCCCCCTAACCTATAACCGGGATCCAAGACTTTTATTTCATTTTTATTCGACTTTTCCCTATTTTTAACCACATAAAATTATATTTTTTATTATTCTTAACGTCTAAACTCCGTTTTAAACGATTCCCTCGAAAATCCGTGATAATTTTTTTTCTCAACATTTTCGACCGCTCTTATTAAAATCCCTCGAAAATTCTTCTTAAATTTTGTCCATAATTTTTTTCAATTTTTGCTTTCTTCTTATTATTTTAAAATGCTTCTACGAGAATTTACCACTTTATTATCGTTTTCGCGCCGGTTGGTAGTTTTTAAAAAAGACCGTTAATTCTTGTGCAGTGGAAGGAGGGGTGGAGAGGGGAAGAAATTTTTTTCAAATCCCTAAGGTTCCAAAAACATTTACTCATTGCTAATTCATTACTGAAAACTTAAGAATTAAAAATAAAAGAATTTCACTATTACTATTTGTAATTTTCTTGGAGGATGATTTTCCGTTGAGGTGTCTCGGCTCTGGAGCCTAATTCATTCAGTTTTCATCGCCTGATAAAATTTGATATCTCCAACATTTTTTTTCTGCATAATTCGGTTTCCCCTTACTTTCTTCAGTTAATTCTTGATATCAGTTGAGCTGCGAATCCTGTGCCACTCCTGAAGATCTGCTTAAGTTTCGCAGCTGCGTTAACCACGCCGACCCAATTTTCCTTCAGTTAACTAAAGCCTTCTTTTTTAGCTTTTCTCCGCTGCAATCCATTTCTTTCAAATTTTTAAAATGGGCGTTTAATCCTAGTCTGATATTCAATTATACCTAGTTTTTAAAGTTTCAATTAAAGACCTATGATTAATTTTAAGTATAATTTTATTTTTCCAGCATTGAAACGTCATTCTTATTAACTGAAGTCAAGACTTAATTATTTTAAAATGTTTCCACGTAACTATTTTTTAAATTAATTTTATCATAGTTATTAGAAATAATATTACAATTTTTCGGTTTATACTCATGAAAATCCACTGAAAGTCTTTTTTATGTATAGAAGTCCCTTTTATTTTGATATTTTATCTTTGCTTCTTGCTCTCTTTCTAACTAGTCGACTCTTGTTAAGGAGGTATGATGGTTTTTAAGTGAGTTGCTTTGCAAATTTTTCGTTGTTAACAACGGTTTTCGGTTTTTCCCTTCTATCTCGGAAACCGTCGCTCAAAACGAAAAAATGTCCAAAGTAAAAGTTGTAGGTACTGAAATTTACTACATAAAATATCTTAGTTTTTCCGTCAGAGCAATACTTTAGGAGATATGGAAGTATTTAAGTTGGTTGCTTTGCAAATTTTTCGTTGTTAACAACGGTTTTCGGTTTTTCCCTTCTATCTCGGAAACCGTCGCTCAAAACGAAAAAACGTTCTAAGTAAAAGCCGTAGCTACGAAAATTTCCTACAAAAAGGCCCTCATTGGTTTTTTGTCAGAGCAATACTTAAGGAGATATGAGGGTTCTTAAGTGAGTTGCTTTGCAAATTTTTCGTTGTGAGCAACGGTTTTCGTTTTTCCCTTCTATCTTGAAACCGTCGCTCAAAACGAAAAAATGTCCTAAGTAAAAGTTGTAGGTACAAAGATTTCCTACAAAAATTTATTTATTCATTATTTGCGTAAGAGCAATATTTAAGGAGTTATGAGGTTAAAACTAATAATCCTACAGAGCCTGTCTGAAAACTTAAAACCTTCATATCTCCTAAAATATTGCTCTGACGGAAAAAACCAATAATATTTTATGTAGTAAATTTCCGTAGCTACAACTTTTACTTAGGACATGTTTTCGTTTTGAGCGACGGTTTCCAAGATGGAAGGGAAAAACCGAAAACGTTGCTCACAACGAAATATGTACAAAGCAACCAACTTAAAACCCTCATATCCCCTTAAATTATGTAGTATGCTGTATTAGACTTTTTAACCCAGAGGAGGTTCTCATTTAGTATCCTTAAATTAGGACGTTAAAACACATCTTCCCCTAAGCGCTTAGTATTAGTCCCCTGGAATATAAGTCAAAATAAGCAATGCTGGCAAAATAACACGAGAAATTAGTTACTGGAAATATTTATTATTCTTTGAGCCAACCTGTAATCGTAACAATGCGCTAAGAACTGTATAATATTGAAGTCAACCATTTTAACGTCCCAAAGTCCTTTTATTTTCTTTCCTTACTTATATTCTAGTTTTTTTTAAATTTTATAATATGAGTTAAATTCGCAAATCGTTTGCTTCAGATATTATTGTTGGACTACTAAGATGATTGAGCCTGATTGTCCGAGGCAGACACCTTGGCATAAGGCGTCTTTCACTAATGAAAACCTCAGTGACCATTGAGTCCTGTACAGGTAATTATCTAATAAAAGAGATGTGGGGTTTTCAACCTTCAGGTCTTAAACGCCAAGTTTTGCCATATAAAATTGAAGATGAGGATGTTAATTTATTTTAAAAAAATTGGTAACACTTGTGTTGGACAGCGGGTTGGGAACCCGAAAAGGCTGTAATTGAATGAAATATTTTCCCTAGCATTCCTTCCTGTGTTCGCCTTTTTCCGTCATGCTTAAAAAATTCCTTAATTCCTCTTGCTCCAAATCGCTTAAGAAATCTCTAAAGTACCATATTAACTTGCAAAGAAGTTACAGGTATCTGTATGGGAGATTTTCAAAATGTAATCGACTTTCTCTTTTTCAGGAGCGTGGCAAAAATGCAGCAAGTGGAGACAGCAGCACAAAATAATACGGTAAGCTTTTATTTTTTGCACTGGTAGTTACCATGGATTTCATAAATTTTCTTTTTTGAATGAAGGGAGGTATGGGACGAAACGGCAATGACATCGGAGGCTCAAACGCTGGTGGTATGCCAGCGTCAGCAACGCCGAGTGCGACGAGCTCTCATGCAGGGGTGCCACCCAGGGAAGAACCTTATATTGAGCCAGTCAATGGAATCGTCCAGCCACCGACAGTTCCGCCGCCTCATAGGCCCGGACGTGTCACTAACCAGCTTCAGTTTATCCTCAAGGTAGTTCGGCAGATATGGAGGCACCACTACGCGTGGCCTCTACTCCAACCTGTCGATGCCAACACTCTCAACCTTCCTGTAAGCTATTTTTAATTCATTTTATTCCTAATTTGTTTTCACAACTATGAGGACATATCTGCACATGCGCGTCATATGATGTTCCAAAAGCAATCCAAATCGAATGTTTTATTTGACTTGGTTTGCTTAGGTTCAAACTTTGATTAAAATGTGCTTCTGAGTCTAAAATTTTTTAAATTTTTTACTCATAATTTTAGTGTTTTTAATAAATTTATTTTCTTTTTAAGGATTATCATAAAGTTATCAAATATCCAATGGACCTGGGAACAATTAAGAAAAGACTAGAAAACAATTATTATTGGTGTGGCCAAGAATGTATGGACGACTTCAATAAGATGTTTCAGAACTGCTATTTGTACAACACAGCAGGAGAAGATATCGTTCTTATGGCCCAAACCTTAGAAAAACTGTATCTAAGCAAGGTATGTTCCATCTACAGCTGTTGGTAAAAAGTGAATTTCGTTTTAAATTTTAGCTGGAGGCTATGCCCAAAGAGGAAATAGAGTTGGAGCCTCCCAAAGGAGAGGCGCTCGGAAGGTTAGAGGCGGACCGGCGAGCACACCTCGGCGGACCGGCGGGCGAGGAAGGCCTTCAAATGCAAGCCAAGGAAGCCTTTCGAACTTATCGGAACCTTCGACGCCAAACCCTCAGTCACACGTCCCTTCTCAAATTCCAGGATCGACGGCTACACCTACAGTCCTAACACCTCATCAAAACTCAATTCCACAGGTAATATTTACACTACTGTCAAATTCTGTTTACTATTTTTAAATACAGGTGCAGCAACCTGTGACACCTGGATTCCCTCAGGATCCGCTCCTTTCTCCGGTCTTAAACCCCGGACTTGGCCCCAAAGGTGGTAAAGGAACTGTCGTCCCTCCTAGCAGTACTCCAAAAATCAAAAAGGTGTCAAAAGAAAGGCTGATTCTGCTGACAGTCCAGCTGGATTTGATCCACCTTATGTTCCGGGCGATTCGAAAGCCGCCAAACTCGGAACTCGCCGAGAATCTGCGCGCCAAATTAAAAAGGTAAACCTTAAATTTCAGCAACTATAGCCATCTTCTATCCACTTTCTCTGAGCTTTTTTAGTCTAAATTTCTTTCTTTTCTGACTATGATGAAATAGCACATGCGCGTCATATGAGTTCCTAATATAAGATTAAGGGCGAATGTTCTATTCGACTTTATATTTTATTTAGGTTTTTAATTTGATTTAAATGTGCATCTGAGTCGCTTCTATTTATAAAAATTCATTTTTTGTTCATTTATAAATACCTCAAATTCGTATTTTAGCCTCAAAGGAGAGTGGACGATGATTTGTCGTATGGACAGATTCCCATGATGCCATATTCCGGTACCAACAATCAGGTGGGGTTTTTTAAAATTGTTTCCTGTTTTGCTTGCTTGGCGCTTCTTAACTTTTCATTATTTTTTTGTTTTAGTCTGGCCATGAAAAACCTAGAGAAAAATTGAGTGAAACGCTCAAATCATGTAATGAAATTTTAAAAGAACTCTTTTCTAAAAAGCATTTCAACTATGCTTGGCCGTTTTATAAACCCGTCGATGCTGATTATTTAGGCTTACATGACTATCATGACATCATTAGAAAACCTATGGATTTAGGCACAGTTAAGGTACTGCAGTTTTTGGCAATTTTTCCAGCAATATCTTATCAACTATTTGTAGCAAAAAATGGACAATCGAGAGTATAAAACCGCAGCTGAATTTGCAGCGGACGTCCGATTAATATTTACCAACTGTTATAAATACAATCCCCCAGATCACGATGTGGTCGCTATGGGCAGGAAGCTTCAAGACGTCTTTGAAATGAGGTGCGAAAAAGAAATTTCAATGAGGGCGTCCATATTTTATATTTGTGTGTCTTTAGATTTGCTAAAGTACCTGATGATACAATGGCTTCCGGAGCTCCTGAAAAGGACGATTCTTCGGAGAGTCTGGTTCTTCCTCGGGGTCTGCGTCTGAAACTGACGATTCCGAGGACGAACGAGCAAGGAAACTTCTTAGTCTCGAGGAACAGGTATAAAAATTTGTTTTCTCTCAAATTTCGTATTCACACGAAATGTGGCTATATGAATATTTTTTTGATTTGTAGTTAAAAGCTATGCAAGAGCAGATGAGGAAATTAGTCGAAGAAAGTAGTACTAAAAAGAAGAAGAAAGAAAAAGGACGGTTCGGGCTCAGGGGAAGTGGGACCAACAAAAAAGTCCGCAAGTCTCAAGATGGTACGATTGGAAAAATAAACGATATAAGTGGCATACCAATGGCGCCGATTGGATCGGGGCTTGAAATTAAGCCGATCGAAGGAGCCAAAATGCCTGGAGTCATGAACAAAAATGCGGTCACCCCTTCGATTCCGAAGCCCAACAAAAGCAAGCCTATCGGGCGGACACCTGGAAAAACGTCGACTAATGCTCAAGGGAAACGGCTCAAGCCAAATTCGAAAACAAACAACCCTAAGAAGAAAAACTCGTCCATTCAGCCAGCTATCGATTCCGAAGATGAAGACTATGCCAAACCAATGTCTTATGACGAAAAAAGGCAGCTTAGTCTTGACATCAACAAACTACCCGGTAAACTTTTCCTACAAATAATCAATGTCGTACTAACAATTCATTTTAGGGGACAAACTTGGCAAAGTTGTACATATTATTCAGTCAAGAGAACCCTCCCTTAGAGACTCCAATCCAGATGAGATCGAAATCGACTTTGAAACCCTCAAGCCGTCGACGCTTCGGGAATTAGAATCATACGTCGCATCTTGCCTTCGGAAAAGCCACGTAAGCCTTACTGTAAGTTGGTGGTGGCTTGTTATAGTGATGGCATATCCAATATGAGCAATCCTTCATTTTTGAAGTATCGGGCGATCTTAAAGGATTGCTCATATTTTTTTAGTTTGTTGTATACAGTCTAACGACCTTAAATACTTTCTTAAGAAGGTATGATGGTTTTTAAGTGAGTTGCTTTGCAAATTTTTCGTTGTTAACAACGGTTGGTTTTTCGTGGAAACCGTCGCTCAAAACGAAAAAATGTCCTAAGTAAAAGTTGTAGATACTGAAATTTACTACATAAAATATCTTATTAGTTTTTTCCGTCAGAGCAATACTTAGGAGATATGGAAGTATTTAAGTTGGTTGCTTTGCAAATTTTTCGTTGTTAACAACGGTTTTCGGTTTTTCCCTTCTATCTCGGAAACCGTCGCTCAAAACGAAAAAATGTCCTAACTAAAAGTTGTAGGTACAAAGATTTCCTACAAAAATTTTCTTATTCATTATTTGCGTAAGAGCAATATTTAAGGAGTTATGAGGTTAAAACTAATAATCCTACAGAGCCTGTCTGAAAACTTAAAACCTTCATATCTCCTAAAATATGCTCTGATGGAAAAACTAATAAGATATTTTGTAGTAATTTCCGTAGCTACAACTTTTACTTAGGACATTTTTTCGTTTTGAGCGACGGTTTCCGAGATAGAAGGGAAAAACCGAAACAAAGCAACCAACTTAAAACCCTCATATCCCCTTAAAGAGTCAACAAAACAAGAACTCATTGATGTACCCTAAATATGCCAGATCTATATTTTGTTTCTATTCGCTTTGATTTTAACGTTTTCCTTCTAGTGTAATAGAATGAATGCTTCTTTTGAATCTTCGATTCAAATTTTCTTTGATTCTCTTCTTTCTGTTTACCTCCGCATGTTTAGTTCTTGTTATTTTTTGGTTATTTTATAAGTTGGGAAGTAAAGTTAAAGGCACTCACTTCTTTACCAATTGGCTACTTAAGAGATATCTTCCTAATTTTTAAATCGTCTAGTTAGGTAAATCTATGATCTTCACCGAAAGCCGCTTCCACATTCGAGCTGAATGAGGTAAAAATTGGCTAGTCTGGGCCTCCCCAGGGGGCGAACGTGTGACCTTGAATAGCCGAGCGTTTGGGTCAATGCTCATTTGGGCGAATTTCTAGTGTGGATGCTGCTTAACAATCTAGGCAGTAAACTCCATACACTGAGGTTTATTTGAATGTCGATATCCTTGCCTAACCTTAGCTGAATGAGGTAAAAATTGGCTCTGGCCTCCCGGGGGGCGAACGTGTGACCTTGAATAGCCGAGCGTTTGGGTCCAAATGCTCATTTGGGGCGAATTTTCTAGTGTGGATGCTGCTTAACCAGTATTCTAGGCAGTAAACTCCATACACCGAGGTTATTTGAATGTCGATATCCTTGCCTAACCTTAGCTGAATGAGGTAAAAATTGGCTAGTCTGGGGCGAACAAATGACCTTGAATAGCCGAGCGTTTGGGTCCGAATGCTCATTTGGGCGAATTTTCTAGTGTGGATGCTGCTTAACCAATATTCTAGGCAGTAAACTCCATACACCGAGGTTTATTTGAATGTCGATATCCTTGCCTAACCTTAGCTGAATGAGGTAAAAATTGGCTGGTCTGGGCCTCTCCAGGGGGCGAACATGTGACCTTGAATAGCCGAGCGTTTGGGTCCGAATGCTCATTTAGGGCGAATTTTCTAGTGTGGATGCTGCTTATCCAGCAATCTAGGCAGTAAACTCCATACACCGAGGTTTATTTGAATGTCGATATCCTTGCCTAACCTTTGCTGAATGAGGTAAAAATTGGCTAGTCTGGGGCCAATGTGACCTTGAATAGCCGAGCGTTTGGGTCCGAATGTCATTTGGGGCGAATTTTGTAGTGGGATGCTGCTTAACCAGTATTCTAGGCAGCAAACTCCAACACCGAGGTTTATTTGAAGTTGATATCCTTGCCCAACCTTGCTGAATGAGGTAAAAATGGGCTAGTCTGGCCTCCCCAGGGGGGCGAAGTGTGACCTTGAATAGCCGAGCGTTGGGTCCGATGCATTTGGGGCGAATCAGTAAACTCCATACACCGAGGTTTATTTGAATGTCGATATCCTTGCCTAACCTTTGCTGAATGAGGTAAAAATTGGCTAGTCTGGGGCCAACGTGTGACCTTGAATAGCCGAGCGTTTGGGTCCAAATGCTCATTTGGGGCGAATTTTCTAGTGTGTGCTGCTTAACCAGTATTCTAGGCAGTAAACTCCATACACCGAGGTTTATTGAATGTCGATATCCTTGCCTAACCTTAGCTGAATGAGGTAAAAATTAGCTAGTCTGGGGGCGAACAAATGACCTTGAATAGCCGAGCGTTTGGGTCCGAATGCTCATTTAGGGCGAATTTTCTAGTGTGGATGCTGCTTATCCAGCAATCTAGGCAGTAAACTCCATACACCGAGGTTTATTTGAATGTCGATATCCTTGCCTAACCTTTGCTGAATGAGGTAAAAATTGGCTAGTCTGGGGCCAACGTGTGACCTTGAATAGCCGAGCGTTTGGGTCCAAATGCTCATTTGGGGCGAATTTTCTAGTGTGGATGCTGCTTAACCAGTTTTTGAATGTCGATATCCTTGCCTAACCTTTGCTGAATGAGGTAAAAATTGCTAGTGGGGGCAACTGACCTTGAATAGCCGAGCGTTTGGGTCCGAATGCTCATTTGGGGCGAATTTTCTAGTGTGGATGCTGCTTAAATATCTAGGCAGAACTCCATACACCGAGGTTTATTTGAATGTGATATCCTTGCCCAACCTTTGCTGAATGAGGTAAAAATTGGCTAGTCTGGGGCGAACTTGTGACCTTGAATAGCCGAGCGTTTGGGTCCGAATGCTCATTTGGGGCGAATTTTTAGTGTGGCGCGCGCGTTTAGCCTCTGATTTTTATCTGACCACCCTGCTTTTCTGTAGTCCAGTCAAATTAGGCCAAAAATGGATCTTATGGTGCTATTTTGAAATAAAGGCCCACCTCATTCTTTTGTGGGGACCCTATTGCCCTTTGATTGGACTACTGGACCTCTTGCCTTCTCTTGATTAGCCAATTCTGCTTGCACTCCTTCAAAATTAAAGTCTCAGTAGTTTTTTTGCCTTGCTATCGGTTTTATCCTTAAAATAATCAGGTTTTGGGCTGTTAAAGACAGTATTTTCCCTTTGATCAACTAACTAATCTGAAATTAAAAAATGAATTTATTTTATAGGTGTGAACAATCACAAGACAGCGTAGTTGTAGATAAAAACCCCTGTTACTACGCCTAGGGGATACGAATCAAATTAAAAACATTAATTTTAGTATTAAAAATTATAAAAAACAAAAAAAAAATTAGTGTATAGCCATGAGTGCAGAATGTGTGATTGGGGGTCAGCCATCTTTCTTTTTTAATCAAAGGTACGGTTAATTTAAGGAAAAAAAAACCATTTTTATTTTTTATTTTTCTAGTGTGTACACATTCACGCAACAAAATATTCGGAGTTGCAGACAATGTGACTTGGGGGCTCTCGGCTCCGTGTTACTAAGTCCTAAACGTTGCTGTCTGCTCCCTCCAATCACATTGTTTGTACTCTGGCTTATAAGGAGCTTGGTTCCATTTAAAGTCATTTCTTTTCTCTTGTATACTTAAGGTTATTCGCACTAAAAAAAAAAAATTAAATAAATTCTGGAACATTTTTGCATTCAATTAAACATTTTGTAGTTGAGATGCGACTTCATGTTCCGATTGTCCTCTCGGCTTCAACGAGCCGATTGAACAATAAAAAACTTCAAGTAGTTTATTGCAATAATAGTAAAAAATATTTATAAATTTAAGTTAAAATTAAGATGACGTGTTTCTTTATCGAAATTTTTGGTTCTCTTGACTTCACTTTGAAGTTAATTTCTTTTTATCCGGCACTTTAAGTAATTAAATTTTGACAAATTGAAAAAGCAAAAAAGGATGTGATAACTTTTGTTTTAAACCAACTAGTAGGTAACCTTTCTAGTTTTTGTCATTTCTGTGCAGTTTCACTCTTAATTTTTCAATTGTTTTTATTATTTAATAAAAAAGAAGATAATTTTTTTAATTTATTTATTATGTGACTGTTAACGTTTTTATATGTAAAGCAAATTTTTTATAAGAGAAGTAAAAAAAAAATTTTATTGGGCGCAAGATGTTATTTATTTAGTTTTGTTTTTCTCCATTGAAGCGACTTTTCTTTCAACTTTTTATTTTGTAAATAAAAATATTTTTTGTATTATATGAACAGCAAATTGTGTGTTGTGTGTGAGTGTACACCTTGAATAAGAAAAAAAATTCAAAAATTTCTTTTTTTATTATATTAATTTTTTTTATATAAATAAAATAAAAAAATTTGTTTTATGTAACTGTACAATTTTATAATGTTTAGGTCGAATTAAGAAAATAAAAAACAAAAACTTGCTGTAAAATGATTAAAAACAATAAAATTTACCATAAGTTTAAATTGTATATTACACACGGTTTTTTTTTCTATACCTATGTCCCCCACCCCACATTCTGCACTTTGAAAAAATCGGGATTTTTTTGGTTTTTTTTTTATTTGTACTTTTTTTTTTTTTTTTTATTGTCACTTATATTATAATGAATTGTAGGAAGGTCCGGGAGACCGAATCGCAAGAAAAATAAGAAAAATCCACAGCAGGCAGCGAGTGTAAGTAAAATTTTTTTCAGTTTTTGGGGGAATAAAAAAGGTGGTTTAAAGTGTAGTGGAAAGAGGGCTTGAGAAATTAAGGTTTTATTGGTTTTTGAAAGCATTGATTGTGGGATTACAGAGCGGTTCAACGACAACCACAACGCCTATAGTGACAGTAGCTCCCGTGCCGAATCCGGGCGGGCAGATAAACAACAATCCTCCAGTTCAGATGAGTGGAAATAAGCCGGCTACTACAACTGCTGCTGCTGTCGTCAACACCGATGTAAAACCAGTGGTTGCAGCACGCTTTACCTCCGCAGCCTGCGAGGCCGACTGCGACAGCGACTGCAGCTCCCATCGCTCCCAAAAGGCCGAGTATCACTCTAGCCGCTCCACCTACTGTTCCTCTTTCCCAACCGCTTCCTGTCTCAACAAATATAACTCCTTCAATCCCTATTACTACCACTATCACAGCAATCGACAACAACACTAGTAAGTATTAAATAATCAAACTTGTATTGTCAATTAATGTTTTTATTTTTTCAGTCGCTAACGTAACCGTCGCGCAAGAAATGCCACCTTTGGTTGTTCCTCCACCTGTTACCATTCAGTCGACCGCGCCATTTATTTTACCTGATTTATTAGATATCAAACCTGAGCCCGAGCCCATAGTTAATCCTCTGCCTTCTGTCTTTGACCCTTTACCTGATTCTCCTGTTAAAGAAGAAAAACCTCAGTTACCTATTCTTCATCACAACGACGGTAATGATACCTCTAAATCGCTATCGCACTCGACTCTTCAAAATTTCACGTTTTTTAAAAACGAATATTCGAATTTAGGTCACGGATTAGGAAATTCACTTCCTGTCCATATCGGACCGCCGATTCTTCCGCCGGGACTTTCAATAACTCAGCCACATTTAGATATGAATAAAAACTCTCAACCGCCTACAACTATGGTTCAAATGCCTGTTCTTCAGCACGCTTTTAAACCTAAGGTAAACTTAATTTGTATATTCAATCATTTTCTCTAACGAAAATTTTAGACGGTTGAGCAGAACGTTAAAAACGCCAGTTTATGGTCTTCGTTAGCGCAATCGCCGACGACTGCTGTCCCTCCTGCTCCTCCTACTGGCGACAGTTTCCGAGCATCTATGGCCGATAGTTTCCAGCAGTTTAAAAAACAGGCTAAAGAAAACGCCAAAAAAGTAAGTTTTTAATGTACCAATTATACATTTTATCTTCTTTTTTTATAAAATAGCAAAGACAACTTATTGAACAACAGGAGCTTCGAAGGCATCAAAAAGAACAAGCTGAAAAAGAAGACTTCGTGCTGAAAATGAAAAACGACGTGAAAGAGAAGAAGAAGAAGCTTTAGAAAAAGCCAGGTAAATTATTTTACATTTTTGCCAAGAAATAATCGCACAAAACAGAGCAAACTGGGAACCCTGAGCTATTTTATGTCAGCGAAAATTCTCAACTATTTTTTCTCTTTTACAGAAAAGCAGCCGAGGCATCGCGGGTTGAGGAAGTGAAAGCAATCAGCAGTCAAGAAGACAGTTCAAGCCCTGGAACACCAGCGGAAAAAGCCGCAGCCGACAGAGAACGGCTTAGATTAAGAGAACAAGAGAAGAAGAAGAGAAGCCGTACGTAACTTAAATAAACAAAACACTTTCTTACTTTTCTTTTTAGATGGCGAACCAAATCGACATGAACAGACAGAGTGATCTACTAGCCGCCTTCGAGGAATCATTGTAATCAAAGCAATATGTATTTTATGTAACTCTAAAAAGGCTGGTGCAATTGTACATATAAAAAAACAATTTTTTTAAACAGCCCAGCGGTCCACGTCCGTTAGGCCTACTTTTCATGCTCAAAATTATTTACTTTATCAAATTTTTGTTCTATTACATTTGTTGCTTTTCTCTATCAAATCTTTTTGTTGGGTATTTTCTAGTTAATTTTTAAAGCTTGGACAAATCATGTATAAATAAATAAAAAAAAATAAGGGAATTCGGTAATTTTCTTAAATATAATTAAAGATTTACTTTGTTTTTAATATAACAAATCGATTTTTTTTTTCTTTTCTAATGTTAGGTGCGTTTGTAAATAATTTCGCACAATGCCATAAAATACATGGATGGGATTCCAACACGAAGGCCTATTTGTATGTAAATAAAATCCATGTGTTGCGTTTATTTATTTGTAAATAATCTTTGATGTACATAACCTTTGTGTACTTAAACATTTGTTGGGAAGGGACAGGAACCATTCCAGTTTTTTAATAGGCTAAAAAAAATAATAAAATAAAAATTTAAAAAATGGAACATAAAAAATTAAAAAAAGGGAAGTCAAATTAGTCTTTTCTGTAAATATTTTAAATTGTAGTGAAACCATTAAACTGTAAATTTTCCAAAATGTTGAAAATTATAGCGATTAAATAGCTATTTATAATTAGACTAGAAGTTAATTTGTTGTTCAGTGTTTATTGTATTTTTAAGATAGAAGATTTTTTTTAATTAATTTAGAAATTAAAATTACTGTTGGAAAACAAATCCTCCCCAATTTTTTTGTTTTTCTTTCCTTTTAAATATTCGAGTAACATAAGTACAAAAGCGTATTCAATTAGAAAATGAAATTTCTTAGATTATTCAGGCCTGTGTTAAGCCTTCAATTATTTTTTTTTTTGACTTTCAGTTTGTCAATATTATTTGTTGTTTATACGATAAGGTGTTTTTCAGAATAAAAATTTGTCTATTTAAAAAATATATTTAAAAAAAATCGACTTTTAAAACTGCATGATTATTAACCATATTATTTTTCTCTCTTTTCTTTTGGAACATTTCCAAGGATTATTGCAAATTAATAAATAACAAAAACGCCTTGTGTGTTATTTATTATTCCTATCGTGGTTTTTGTGTATTAGTGTTAAAAACCATGGGAGAAATTTTGTTTAGAAAGTTGGTAACACTGCTGTTCGTCAAGAAAACCCTTCTACAAGGTCAAAATTTGACGTTTTATTTATTTTTTTCTTATGTGTTTTCGAAGAGTACAATGTAAGATGCTTCAAATCTGCGTAATGCCTCGGTGATTATAGCCCTTGGATTGAAATTTTTAAAATATTGAAATTCCTTTTGTTTTGCGATGGCAAACAAATCGGAAACAAAAACGCGCTACTTAAAGTCGTCATTTTGGGCGACGGTGGAGTTGGGAAATCGTGCCTCATGAATAGATTTGTCAACAATCAATTCGACGATCATTCCTCTCATACGATTGGTGTAGAGTTTCTCAACAAAGAGCTTCAAGTCAACAATGAATGCTACACTCTTCAGGTACGTTATGGGGTAGCCCAACTGCAGAGATGGGCAAAATCTTAATCATGAATATGATTAAGATTTTAATCATAGGAATATTTTTCTGTGATTAAGAATAAGATTAAAATCTTAATCACAGAGATGATTAAGAATAAAATCTTAATCACAGAGATGATTAAGAATAAAATCTTAATCACAGAGATGATTAAGAATAAAATCTTAATCACAGAGATGATTAAGAATAAAATCTTAATCACAGAGATGATTAAGAATAAAATCTTAATCACAGAGATGATTAAGAATAAACTCTTAACACAGGAAATCTGTGATTAAACTCTTAATTATAGGAAATCTGTGATTAATCACTAGTCTGTGAATAAATTCTTAATCACAGGAAATCTGTGATTAATCATAGGAAAATAATGATTAATCATTGGAATTTGGGATTAATTAAGGAAAATAATGATTAATCATTGGAATTTGGGATTAATTAAGGAAAATAATGATTAATCATTGGAATTTGGGATTAATTAAGGAAAATAATGATTAATCATTGGAATTTGGGATTAATTAAGGAAAATAACGATTAATCATTGGAATTTGGGATTAGTTAAGGAAAATAATGATTAATCATTGGAATTTGGATTAATTAAGGAAAAAGCTGATCACAATCATCAGAAAAATTTTGTAATCACAGGAAGAAAGCATTTTTTAGCTTGAATATTAGCAAAAACTAAGAAAAAAAATTTAATACAAAAATTTACAGTTTTCAAATTCGATAGAATGGCTAAGAAGATAGAGGAAGAAAAAAAACCTTCTATCAGACAAATCAGACTTCAATATACAGAAAATTCTAAAAATGATATGTATGTAAAAAATTTTGTTTTGCCATTATTATAAATTTTTGGAGTTGTAAAATTAAAATTTTGGAGTTTTAGAGATTGATAGATATTGAGTTTTTAGTTATTGAGAGTAAATTGTGATGAGAGGTGATAATATTCACAGATTCCTGTGATTACACAATTTTTCTGATGATTGATCAAGCTTTTTCCTTTAATTAATCCCAAATTCCAATGATTAATCATTATTTTCCTTAATTAATCCCAAATTCCAATGATTAATCATTATTTTCCTTAATTAATCCCAAATTCCAATGATTAATCATTATTTTCCTTAATTAATCCCAAATTCCAATGATTAATCATTATTTTCCTTAATTAATCCCAAATTCCAATGATTAATCATTATTTTCCTTAATTAATCCCAAATTCCAATGATTAATCATTATTTTCCTTAATTAATCCCAAATTCCAATGATTAATCATTATTTTCCTTAATTAATCCCAAATTCCAATGATTAATCATTATTTTCCTTATTAATCCCAAATTCCAATGATTAATCATTATTTTCCTTAATTAATCCCAAATTCCAATGATTAATCATTATTTCCTTAATTAATCCCAAATTCCAATGATTAATCATTATTTTCCTTAATTAATCCCAAATTCCAATGATTAATCGTTATTTTCCTATGATTAATCACAGACTTCCTGTGATTAATCAGATTTCCTATGATTAAGAGTTTAATCACAGATTTCCTGTGATAAAGAGTTATTCTTAATCATCTCTGTGATTAAGATTTAATCTTATTCTTAATCACAGAAAAATATTCCTATGATTAAAAATCTTAATCATATTCATGATTAAGATTTTGCCCATCTCTGCCCAACTGTACATTTTATCTATGATAACTTCTGCTTATTATTTTTGACAGATTTGGGATACTGCGGGGCAGGAAAGGTTTAAAAGCTTAAGGACTCCTTTTTACCGCGGCTCTGATATCTGCATGCTTACTTATTCCATCGACGATAAAACAAGTTTTAAGAATCTTTCCATGTGGAAAAATGAGTTTCTCCACTATGCGGATTTAAAAGACGATAAAACATTTCCTTTCGTAGTCGTCGCCAATAAGGTTCGCCATTATCACCATATAATTTAAATAATTTTTGATTCAGGTTGATATCGAAACGCGTGAGATAACAGAAGAAGAAGCGAAACAATGGTGTAAAGATAATGGCGATTTGCCGTACGTTGAAACGAGTGCCAAAGACGCCATAAATGTCCAACTTGCGTTCACGATGGCGTTGGAGACTTGGTCCAAACTTGAAGCGGCTTTAGATAAACAGGGTATTTACCACGATCATTCAGTTCGTATCGGACGAAATCAAAATCCCGTTCGTCATCTTGCTGTTCTGGAAATTAAGTTACCCCCCCTGTGATAATTTTAACTCTACTACTTATAAAATATATGGTAGATCGGTTCTGCCACTTCATATTTGGTGCTTGTTTAATCACTTGGTTTTTTTGATATAGCACAATAATTCCAGCAATCTTAATTTTGTGTACATATCACTTATTAGAGCAATTTTAAAATTTTTTGAAATCAAAGTGTTCAGTATGGAAGAAAAAAAAATTCAATGTGATGTAGGTACCTCAAAATTTGTGATATGAATTTTCTTTTTCTTTGCTCAATTTGGAAATTCTTATGCTTGCTTAATGTTTTTAAGGATATTCATTTTGTTCATGATTAAAGGCATCCCTTTACAAACAGCTGCTACTTTTGGTGCCTTTTAGAGCCAACACTGACTTTGACCAAACACCAACGACGCCAAAAACTTAGTTATCAATTTTAAAAAAGACTGCTATCTGCTTATTTGATCCACTTTATTGCCTTAAAGTTCTATGCCTTAAAATTATATACAAAAAAACTTCAATTTTATAATAAAAATTAATATATTTTGTACCCATGTAGACAATGTTTTTAACATTCCATATTTTTGTTGGTTATGATTTAATTCTTGTGTTTATTATTAAAAAGTGGGAATGTCAAAAAAATTTAAAATTCTCCTTAAAATCCTGTTAAAAATAGGGTGTCTGTCAAAAACTGAGAAAAACTCCTTAGAATCCTGTAAAAAGTATCAAGGTAGAAATAATGGGATTTTGCCAAAGAGAGGTCCCTCTCATAAGGCGTGGAAGTATGATATTTCTCCCTACTAAAATGATAATTAATGTTGAAAAAATGATAATTTTTTAGCCCAAAAATTTGTAAAAATATAAGGAGTAGTTGATGAAAATTTGGTGAAAATCGGACCAACGGTTCGGCCGCAGCGAATTTTTTAAAATTTAAGGGGATATGAGGGTTTTAAGTTGGTTGCTTTGTACATTTTTCGTTGTGAGCAACGGTTTTCGGTTTTTCCCTTTTATCTTGGAAACCGTTGCTCAAAACGAAAAATGTCCTAAGTTAAAGTTGTAGCTACGGAAATTTACTACATAAAATATCTTATTAGTTTTTTCCGTCAGAGCAATATTTTAGGAGATATGAAGGTTTTAAGTTTTCAGACAGGCTCTGTAGGATTATTAGTTTTAACCTCATAATTCCTTAAATATTGCTCTTACGCAAATAATGAAAAAGAAATTTTTGTAGGAAATCTTTGTACCTACAACTTTTACTTAGGACATTTTTTCGTTTTGAGCGACGGTTTCCGAGATAAGAGGGAAAAACCGAAAACCGTTGTTAACAACGAAAAATTTGCAAAGCAACTCACTTAAGAACCCCCATATCTCCTTAAGTATTGCTCTGACAAAAAAACCAAAGAGGTTTTTGTAGGAAATTTCCGTAGCTACGAGTTTTACTTATGACATTTTTTCGTTTTGAGAGACGGTTTCCGAGATAGAAGGGAAAAACCGAAAACCGTTGTTAACAACGAAAAATTTGCAAAGCAACCAACTTAAATACTTCCATATCTCCTAAAGTATTGCTCTAACGGAAAAAACTAATAAGATATTTTATGTAGTAAGTTTCAGTACCTACAACTTTTACTTAAGACATTTTTCGTTTTGTGCGACGGTTTCCGAGATAGAAGGGAATAACCGAAAACCGTTGTTAACAACGAAAAATTTGCAAAGCAACTCACTTAAAAACCATCATACCTCCTTAAACAGACATATCTACGCCATTTTTAGAAATTCAAAAATCGCCTCGTTAGCTTGTTCACCGACTAAAAAAAATTTGTGAGAATTGGTTGAAAACTGTGGCCGTAAAGTGTTCCGGAAAAAAATGCTACGGAAGGCCGGGCGGCACCACAGACAAAATTGAGATCGGTAATATTCGATTTGATTCCGCGGTCTAGAATTCCCCAAAAACCTGACGTGGAGGGTATCACAATAACTTCTTTGAGGAAGTTCAAAAGCCTCAAAAATCAGGAAAAACGTGGGTTTTTGGTGAAAACGCCCATATTCCCAGTCTTAAATTTTGGTAAATGATTCTTTTTTTGTACCTAGCTTTGAGTGAAATGCATCCGTATGTACTTTCACATCCTTATGTTACATCCTTATGTTACTTTTCAACATATGTCAATTTATTAATTATATTGCTGTAGGTTTTTGATTTTAAAAATGGCTGTAGATGGCAAACAAGTCATTCCACCGTATTTCGTTCCATACCTCGAAAAGCACAATATCTACGAAATCTTTTATGTAAGATAAATTTTATATTGAAAGAAAATGAACTTTAAAAATAGGATCTTTCTATGAGTTTGGCTCTGTATCGTCCAGAAGATCATGTTCTTATTTACGTAACAAACTGATTGTTCTTACCAAAAGAAAGAAGTGTTTAAAATCATCATTATTGGTCCAGATCATATTGGTGAGTTAATTAAGTACTAGTCTGGAGCTGGCCCCGACGGAACTTCCTTAACACGTTGACTGCGGCAATGCATTACTTGAATCAAAACCTCGGACGGGAGCTAAAAAGGGAGTAATTTAGAGGACGCCTACCGGGGCGTCCTCCGCACCACAGTGTAGTTGCTTATGCAACCCGCAATACTATACTATGAAAATTAATTTTTTACGAACTAAAAACTTAAAATAAAATACTAAATACCAAAAATTAACATTTTAAGCCTAATCTTAATAATAAAAATGAACACATTTTTTAAAACAAGTAATGAAGCCAAAGTTATAACATTTAAAGTCGGAAAAATGGACGTAAAAAGTCTGAAAAATACCAAAATATTAAGTTTTTTTTCTTTCTATTGTTAAAATTGACTGAATTCATATTAAAATAATGTTTGAAGCACTAAAAAAGTGCTTAGCTACATAAAATGTCCAAATTCACGAAAAAGTCGAAAAAATTCGAAAAAAGCGGGAAAAAATGGAACTATCACGAACGACTTATACAGAGGATACTCGAGGCTATTCTAAGACGAATTGTGAAGTTTCAAAGCATTTCCACAAGGCGGAAAAAAGAAGGGAGCCTTTAGAAAATGAAGGGGAACCGAACGCCCTACGGGGCGTTCGCCGTCAGTGGAAGGCACCTTTCCCGGACGCCCGGGGGCGTCCTCCGCACTGAAAGTGTTAAAGAGAAGTAACAATAGAGGAGGGAAGTATAACGTAGTGGGAAGTATGTGGGAGGGGAAGTATAACGGAGGGGAAAGTATTGGGAGGGGGAAGTATAACGGAGGGGGAAGTATAACGAACGGGGAAGTATAACAGAGGGGGAATTATAATGGAGGGGGAAGTATAAGGGAACGAAAGTATAAAGGAAGGGGATATAGTAGGGAGGGAAAGTATAAAGGAATTTTCCAAGTTTGTTTTTTCGAAAAAAATTTTTTTTTTTTTCGAAAAATTTTCTAAGTTTTTTTTGTCCGAAAAAAAAAAAATTTTTTTTTCAAAAAATTTTCTAAGTTTTTGTCGAAAATTTTCGGGTTTTCCTTTTTTTTTTTTTTTTTTTTTGAAAAAATAAGTGTCAAGGTAGAAATAATGGGCTCTTTGGCCTAGGGATGTGCCTCTCGTAAGGGTAGAAGTACGAAATTTCTCCCTACTAAAAAATTAATAAATAAAAAGTCGCAATTTTTTTACGCCAAAAATTCTTAAAAAATATAGGAGTAATCGGTGAAAATTTGGTGAAAATCGGATTAACGGTTCGGCCGCAGCGAATTTTTTAAAATTTCAAACAGAAATCTCCGCCATTTTTCGAAATTCAAAATCCCCCTCTTTACATTCTTCTTCACCGGCTAAAGAATTTGTGTGAAAATTTGGTGAAAATCGGATGAAAACTGTGGCCGTAAAGTGTCCGGAAAAAAATGCTACGGACGGCCGGCACCACAGACAAAGTTGAGATCGGTAAAGATCAATATTCGATTTTACCCTCCGGGGTCTGGAAGACCCTTCCCAAAAACCCGACGTCGAGGGTATCGCAATAACTTCTTTAAGGAAGTTAAAAATAATAAAATTTCTTAGATAAAAGAGGTATTGCGGAAATAATCGGCGCTGAGTTGGGAATCAACGTCATTTCGATTTGTGATATAATTTCAAAGGATCCTAATGCAGAACAGGATCCTAAGCTTCTTGCCACAAGATTTAAGGAACTTATGATTAAAAAAAGATGGCGAACAAAGGATGGATAATTTATGGTAAAATGCACAAAAAAAACTTAAAAAAATTTCCAAGATTTTCCTAGGGACAAACTTGAAGCAAGAGCTCTTCAAAAAAATGGGATAACTCCTACACATGTTTTCAGCTTGTACCATCGCCAGATTTATGGAATGATGACTTAGATTATTTAATTCATTAGACACCCCGAGAGATCTTTGGAATGAAAAAGCGGTCGATTTGAGTGAGAATGATTTGAAAAAGAGCTGGATAGTTAAAAATAGGTTGGTCGGTTTGAGAAACGTTTTTACGACCATCAAGGAAGTTACAATAAAAGTCGAAAACTTGAAGATGTCGCCAAATCATGCATTTTGATGACAAAGGTTGGATCCAAAAGTGGCGCACGTGTTTACCGAGGGTCGTTCTCATCGGTCCGAAAGGATCTCAAAGAAAAAAAGCTAAAATGCTCTCCGAACGTTTTAATCTTGTTCATATAATTTTCGTATTACTTTATCCAGTGTTGGGCGTAATCGTAATCGTAATTGCGATTACGATTGTAATCGCAAGTTTCTCAATTAAGATTACGATTACGATTACAATCGTATTCGTATTTTTTTCTGCGATTACGATTGTAATCGCATTTTTTAACGATTACAACGTAATCGTATTTTTTCTGCGATTACAACGTAATTGTATTTTTTTCTGCGATTACCATTATAATCGTAATTGCGATTACGATTGTAATCGCAAGTTTCTCAATTAGATTACGATTACGATTACATCGATTCGTATTTTTTTCTGCGATTACGATTGTAAACTGCAGTTCTATGTTTATCTAAATTTTAGTTGACATGGACGCTTTGATTGAACAAGGGAAATTAAAAGAAAATGATGTAGGAAGGCAAATAAAACAATTATACGATTCAAATACAAGAATATTTGGAAAACTGATCGCAGCTCTTTTGGAAGTAATTTCATTTTTGAACGTAAATTAATTTAAATAGGATCGCTTTCTTCAATATGATTGTCTCAATAAAGGCTGGGTACTTACCGGCTTCCCAAGGGACAGACTTGACTTTGAACTTTTAGATTCATTCGACACTCCACCCAATCGGTTCGTTCACTGTTCACTCTTTTTAATTAATATTTCAGAGTTATTTTTTTAACCAAAGACAGTTTTGCGAGTATTGAGCGGCTTAAAAATTAATATTTCAGAGTATTTTTTTAACCAAAGACAGTTTTGCGAGTATTGAGCGGCTTAAAAAAGAAGAATAAATATATAACAAGTCAAGTCGGTCGACGATATTAAAAAAATGGGCGACGATATGTTAGCGGAGCATTTTATTATCCATCCTAGTGATGAAAAAAGAAACTTATTTTGAACACAAAATTTATTCTGAAGGAATCCAAGTATATTGAAGTTTTAACCCCAGAGGGTCCGCTGAAAACGCTTAACTTTCAGGGTATGCTAGATCATTGTGGGAAAAACTGCTCGATAGTAGATGGTGAAGGGACGATTGAAGAAGTCTACGATCGCGTTGAAAGAGTCATCTTGAATCCAGCGCCTGTTGAAAAACCAAGAAGAGGAAGAGACAAAGACGAGCTTCGAGATGAACTCTATACATCAAAAGACGTCCTTCTTCTGAAAGATCACATAAATATTCGGAAAAAAGATCAAAAAGAATTCATCCCTGAAAGCGAAATGAAGTTTGAATCTTGCGAATCTATCTTCCCATCTGTACTAACTAAGAATGGTCGAGGACCTTTGATTTCATACCTGACGATGAAGAAGAAAGAGATCCTTCATTATTTGAAGATATTTCATTCAAATCAGAACAAGAATTTGTCGAAGCCGAAATTGAAGAAGAATCTTTATTAGAAGAAGAACTTCAAGAGGAATAAAACAATTTTTTTTTGAAAATTTTTCTAGGTATCGGTAGTGGGATTTTTGCCCAAGGGAGGTCCCTCTCGTTGCAGGTGGAAGAGTGAAATTTCTCCCTACTAAAATGATAATTTTTTTTCACCAAAAATTCTTAAAAAATACAGGGTGTCCGGGAACACATGGCAAGCGTCTGGGAGAGCGTTAAAAAGTGGTTTTACGAAAAAAGTTAAATGTAAACCACCCTTAATTTAAATCAAAGAATTTGATGGTGTAGTTTAAAATCCGCCTGGATATACAGGGTGTCCCAGACACAACCTAACTTCGTTATTTCAAATGAGAACCCCTATTTTTTATTTCAGATTCGTAATCTACGCAAAATTTCAAGTAGATTTGAGTACTCATATGACAATTTTGGACAACTTTTAAAAAATGTAAAATTTTAGCGTTTTTTGAGCTAAAATCCGTTAAAATTGACCTAGGAGACTCGTTTTTTTTTAAATTCCACTTATTTTTTCCCGAAGAATCCAACTGTCTCAAATTTGAGCATCTTCGCATTCTGCATCACGAGATTTCGTCGCTAATGGCCTTTTTTCAAGTTAGAACCCAAATTTTTAGTTCAGAAATGAAAATTAGCACTTGTTGAAAGGAATTTTTCTTTCGGACAACAAATTTTGAAAAAGCTACAGCGTCTTTTGTGTTTATGCATCAAAAATTAAAATTCCGTCAACAAATCGCTAATTTCCATTTTTGAAGTATGGAATTTGGAGTTAAACTTGAAAAAAGGCCATTAGCGACGAAATCTCGTGATGCAGAATGCGAAGATGCTCAAATTTGAGACAGTTGGATTCTTCGGGAAAAATAAGTGGAATTTAAAAAAAAACGAGTCTCCTAGGTCAATTTTAACGGATTTTAGCTCAAAAAACGCTAAAATTTTACATTTTTTAAAAGTTGTCCAAAATTGTCATATGAGTACTCAAATCTACTTGAAATTTTGCGCAGATTACGAATCTGAAATAAAAATAGGGGTTCTCATTTGAAATAACGAAGTTAGGTTGTGTCTGGGACACTCTGTATATCCAGGCGGATTTTAAACTACTCCATCAAATTCTTTGATTTAAATTAAGGGGGTTTACATTTAACTTTTTTCGTAAAACCACTTTTTAACGCTCTCCCAGACGCTTGCCATGTGTTTCCGGACACCCTGTATAAGGAGTAATTGGTGAAATTTTGGTGAAAATCGGACCTACGGTTCAGCCGCAGCAAATTTTTTTAAAATTTCAAACAGACATATCTCGAAATTCAAAAATTGCCCTCGTTAGTTTCTTGTTCACTTACTAAAGACAATTTGGTGAAAATCTGGTGAAAACTGTGGCCGTAAAGTGTTCCGGGAAAAAATGCTACGGCCGGCCGGCACCACAGACAAAGTTGAGATCGGTAAAGATCAATATTTGACCTATCGGAGTCTGTAAGACCCTTCCCCAAAAACCCGACATCGAAGGTATCACAATAACTTCTTAAGGAAGTTAAAAGAAAAAATTATAACCAATTTTATTAAGCAGTTTGTTTAGTTACAAAAAGAAAAAAAAGTTAAAAAATAATTACAGTATAAACCATAAAATGGTAACATGCATTTATACATTAACTAAAACATCACAGATAAAGTGAAGTTAAAATATACAACTAGTTTAGTAATCATTACTAGGTAAAAAAATTTAAAAATTCCACACTTTTGGAATTTTCTTAAAACTAGGTTAATAAAAATCTCAAATCTCAAAATAGTGGAGTATAAAAAAAAAATGATGCAAATATCACACTAAAAATATTGTCACACTTTGGCCTTAAAGAAAATCAAATGCTGAGCCTTCTTTGTTACTTTAGGAAAGTAATAAATTAGGTGGCCGCCAAGTAATTTTTAGTAGAAAATATAATTTTTAATTTTCTTGTTCGTCAGTTTTGATTCTTAAAAAATTACTTGGAGGAGCATTTTTACCCAAATGGGTGAGGGGTACAAAATGACTAAGTATTCATGACTAAACATTGAGATCGTCCCACTCTTCAGGTTTCGTCTCTGAAAGTATTATTCGTATCCGCGAAATATTGCGAAGCGCAGAAGCGGTCTTGTGCGGAACTGGGTTCTCTTCGAGATCGACTTCAGTGAGCGCTTGAGAATTTTTCAGCCTCTCCACATCAATATCTTTAACATAAGAAAATTAATTTTATTTCATTCAAATCTTTCATTTTACCAATGATATGGTTGGCGTTGGCATTGAGGACGGATAGTTTGGGCATTTTGTACGCCGCAGTCGGAATACTTATAAAAGCATTGTGGGAAATATCCAATTTCTCAAGTTCAGTCAGGTCGGCCAATTCGTCAGGAAGCTTACTCATTTGATTATTCGAAAGATTGAGCTCTGAAATAATATTTATAAGGATGTTCACACTTTGATTTAATACCTGTAAGTAATGAAAATTTGACGGCAAATTTTGGCGGAATTTTGGTTATGACGTTGCTTGAGAGGTTACAAGCTTTGAGCTCAGTGTTTCTCATGAGGTGATAAACTGCATCTGGTACTTGCATCAACGTGCATTCTGACAAATCTGAAATCATAATTAATAAAAAAATGAAAATAAAATTTGAACCTAAAATTTGGGATTCATTCGCCTCTTCGCACCGTTGTACTACTTTAGTGACACCGCTAGCCATTTTAAACTAACACTGAAGTCTCCCCTAGCCGCCCACTACCTGACCTAATTGTTAAAAATATCGCCTAATTTTGAGGAACAACTCGAATATCGCGTTTTAAAGATAATATAGGAAGAGGAAGGCTTTGTGTACAAGTGACGACCGTCACGTCGGTTCAAGGTTCCCTCGTTCATTCCAAATAGGGCATCTTGTTCACATTTTACACCTTTTCCGCCTCTGATTCATCTAGAATCAAATACATATGTACAAAACCAAAAACCTTGTTTTGTACCAATGAAAATAGGTGGTTTACAAAGTATTTTTCTGCAGGAATCTTTGAATTTGTACTCTCAATGATTTTGAAGAAAAAAAAACCGTAAGCAGGAGATAAAGAAAGCTATCAAAAACCCTTCTACAGCAGCCAGAAAAAGTTATGATATCAACTTCCCCGCCCTCCGATGTACACTGAGGAAAGATGAAGCGCCCGTGCTCCCGTTTTCAAAGCTCCCCTTGGCGGCTTCGCTAATTGCTTGTTTACTGATGTTTAATATAGAAATCAGTAACTACTGATTAGTTAAGAGCTATGTTATCGTACTTCAAAAATGGAAATTAGCGATTTGTTGACGGAATTTTAATTTTTGATGCATAAACACAAAAGACGCTTTAGCTCTTTCAAAATTTGTGGTCCGAAAGAAAAATTCCTTTCAACAAGTGCTAATTTTCATTTCTGAACTAAAAATTTGGGTTCTAACTTGAAAAAAGGCGATTAGCGACGAAATCTCGTGATGCAGAATGCGAAGATGCTCAAATTTGAGACAGTTGGATTCTTCGGGAAAAAATAAGTGGAATTAAAAAAAAACGAGTGTCCTAGGTCAATTTTAACGGATTTTAGCGCAAAAAACGCTAAATTTTGACATTTTTTAAAAGTTGTCCAAAATCGTCATATGAGTACTCAAATCTACTTGAAATTTTGCGTAGATTACGAATCTGAAATAAAAAATAGGGGTTCTCATTTGAAATAACGAAGTTAGGTTGTGTCTGGGACACCCTGTATATCCAGGCGGATTTTAAACTACACCATCAAATTCTTTGATTTAAATTAAGGGGGGTTTACATTTAACTTTTTTTCGTAAAACCACTTTTTAACGCTCTCCCAGACGCTTGCCATGTGTTACAGGCTCTTCACAGGGCTTCCTGCTTCACTATTCAGTTAATTTTCTAAAAACTGTGTTATTTCTGATAACAAGCTTTTGCGAAGCCGCCAAGGGGAGCTTTGAAAACGGGAGCACGGTCGCTCCATCTTTCCTCTTTTTTTACAGTGTACATCGGAGGGCGGGGAAGTCGATTAGTCACTCTGGCCCGTCAAAGTGGGAAAAATCACACTAAAATTTCAGTTTTTTGTAACTTTTTTTTGGTTAGAGATAATAGATTAAATCTTTTAAAAGGCACTTGCTCAAATTGAAAGGAAGCTCTGTGCAAAATTTCAAGTCAATCGGTGCAGCTGGCTTACTGAACGGGAAGAAGAAGACGAAGAGCAAAGGCGAAAAATCGGGTTTTCAGAGTTGTATATCTCAGCACCCTGAATACCGATCGACTTGAAATTTTCAGAATTCATTCATATCGAATCAGAGACGACCTGTATAAAATTTGAAGTCGATCGGTCAACAGGGTGCTGAGATCCAGATACCCGAAAAACACTGATCGGTTTTGCTTGGGGCGGAACGCTACCGCTTTCCGTAAAGGAAGAAAAGGAATACGTCAAAATGGTCTGGATAGCTTGTACCGTTGGCATGCTTCTCAAGGTAACATGGGAAATGATGTAACTCATAATAAAAAATACACTTTTCTCCTCCTTCCTGTTATGGTGAAAGTTAAGGCTTTCCATTTCTGATCCAAATGGCCGGAATAGCCTCGTTTTTCCTTTTTTAACTTCCTTTGTAATTAAAAACTCGGTCAATCGTAAAGTTATAACAAAAGATCAAAAATTCGAAAAGCGCGAGGACCTATGATTGTTGACGTAAAATGTGGTCTTTCTCCAGTTATTATTTCTGATGTGAAAGTGAGAAGGGCCTTTATGTTATTAAACGCTTTCTATTTCATCCCAGTAGCTATGCCCAAGAAAACAGGCTGTCGGGACCGTTTTTTTCGACATTCTAACATACGCATTTCGTTAATCTTCAAGCGAGTTTTGCAACTAGTTGCGGCATATCTTCAAAATCCGAAGAGATCAGTATCTTTTAACCATGATTCCTTAATTGTGCAAAATTGTAATTTCACCACTTTGAGAAGATTAGCAAGCAAAAACGATGGCTTGTATAAAATTTACCATGAAGCCCCGGCAACATGTAGGGTTTGATTCATTCAACTCCCAGACTTCCCATGAGACTACTCTCCTTAAGGAGGTATGATGGTTTTTAAGTGAGTTGCTTTGCAAATTTTTCAGTTTTTCGGTTTTTCCCTTCTATCTCGGAAACCGTCGCTCAAAACGAAAAAATGTCAAAAGTAAAAGTTATAGGTACTGAAATTTACTACATAAAATATCTTATTAGTTTTTTCCGTCAGAGCAATACTTTAGGAGATATGTAAGTATTTAAGTGGATTGCTTCGCAAATTTTTCGTTGTTAACAACGGTTTTCGGTTTTACCCTTCTATCTCGGAAACCGTCGCTCAAACCGAAAAAACGTCCTAAGTAAAAGTCGTAGCTACGGAAATTTCCTACAAAAAAGACCTCATTGGTTTTTTTGTCAGAGCAATACTTAAGGAGATATGAGGGTTCTTAAGTGAGTTGCTTTGCTAATTTTTCGTTGTGAGCAACGGTTTTCGGTTTTTCCCTTCTATCTCGGAAACCGTCGCTCAAAACGAAAAAATGTCCCAAGTAAAAGTTGTAGGTACAAAGATTTCCTACAAAAATGTCTGAATTCATTATTTGCGTAAGAGCAATATTTAAGGATTTATGAGGTTAAAACTAATAATCCTACAGAGCCTGTCTGAACACTTAAAACCTTCATATCTCCTAAAATATTGCTCTGACGGAAAAAACTAATAAGGTATTTTATGTAGTAAATTTCCGTAGCTACAACTTTTGCTTAGGACATTTTTTCGTTTTGAGCGACGGTTTCCAAGATAGAAGGGAAAAATCGAAAACCGTTGCTCACAACGAAATATGTACAAAGCAACCAACTTAAAACCCTCATATCCCCTTAACACCAAGCACCCTCATGTGAAACATAATAAATATAGACAAAGTTTAAAATAAACTTGGATTCTTTAAGAGAGGAAAAACCCCGTCTAATAATAAAGAGCAATTCTGGCACTCGATATACAAACAGAAATACATGACCAAGATGCATCTTTGAGCTTCCTTGGATTAATTAGGTTTTCGTAAGAATCGACGGAGGATTCCAAGGGGAACGTGTTACGTACAGGAGCAATTATTCAACTTTCGGATTCTCTTGTTTAATTATCGTTATTGTTTCCTAGTCTCAATTTATGTAAGGGTAGTCGCCATTGTCCGACCCTTAGAAGGTTGGGGAAGGGAAGACGAACTTGAAGGGCGGTCAAATCAGAAAAACAGTTGGTAGAAATAGAAAACAGTGGATTTGGATAGTTTGGTCTTTCCATAAGAATCATTTGGCCACCTAGGTAAGCATTGACGTTGGCACCATCTTTTCTCTTCAAGCCTTGAGGAACTGTGGGATGGTTCATCACCACTAATGAAAGATTAAGATGTGTTTGATGTATTTGACTCTGATTTGAACATATGTTGTGGTACCCACATCCCCACGGAGAAAAGAAGGGTGAAGGGCTGAAGTACTGTGTATCGAGCGATGATGTGTCGAAGTGTGCGGTTGCTGGAACGCGAACTGTCGTGAGTGTCGCAGATGTCGAGAAGTTCATTCCGACGTCGGGGTCACCGTGGGATGGATCATCACCACTAATGAAAGATTAAGGGGATATGAGGGTTTTAAGTTGGTTGCTTTGTACATATTTCGTTGTGAGCAACGGTTTTCGGTTTTTCCCTTCCATCTTGGAAACCGTCGCTCAAAACGAAAAAATGTCCTAAGTAAAAGTTGTAGCTACGGAAATTTACTACATAAAATATCTTATTGGTTTTTTCCGTCAGAGCAATATTTTAGGAGATATGAAGGTTTTAAGTTTTCAGACAGGCTCTGTAGGATTATTAGTTTTAACCTCATAACTCCTTAAATATTGCTCTTACGCAAATAATGAATAAAGAAATTTTTGTAGGAAATCTTTGTACCTACAACTTTTACTTAGGACATTTTTTCGTTTTGAGCGACGGTTTCCGAGATAGAAGGGAAAAACCGAAAACCGTTGCTCACAACGAAAAATTTGCAAAGCAACTCACTTAAGAACCCTCATATCTCCTTAAGTATTGCTCTGACAAAAAAAACCAATGAAGTCTTTTTTGTAGGGAATTTCCGTAGCTACGACTTTTACTTAGGACGTTTTTTCGTTTTGAGCGACGGTTTCCGAGATAGAAGGGAAAAACCGAAAACCGTTGCTCACAACGAAAAATTTGCAAAGCAACTCACTTAAGAACCCTCATATCTCCTTAAGTATTGCTCTGACAAAAAAACCAATGAAGTCTTTTTTGTAGGGAATTTCCGTAGCTACGACTTTTACTTAGGACGTTTTTTCGTTTTGAGCGACGGTTTCCGAGATAGAAGGGAAAAACCGAAAACCGTTGTTAACAACGAAAAATTTGCAAAGCAACCAACTTAAATACTTCCATATCTCCTAAAGTATTGCTCTGACGGAATAAACTAATAAGATATTTTATGTAGTAAATTTCAGTACCTACAACTTTTACTAAGGACATTTTTTCGTTTTGAACGACGGTTTCCGAGATAGAAGGGAAAAACCGAAAACCGTTGTTAACAACGAAAAATTCGCAAAGCAACTCACTTAAAAACCATCATACCTCCTTAAGATGACTTGACTCTGATGATAATTTGAACATATGTTTTGATACTCACAGAAACATCGAAATCATAAAACTAATTATTCCTTCAATCAATTTTTTATCAGTTTTTTGAAATTTATAATTGAGAAGGCAATGAAAAGGTATTGTGATCCTGGTTTGTTTACAACATTGGTGATTCACCTTGCCTCGTTGAAGCGCAAGGCCGACCGCTTATCTCTTTTGTCTCAAATGCGTTCGTTATGAATTTTTTATTTTACATTTGCAATCTAACGGGAAGAGTGGAAAAAAAACCTGGTAGAAACGAGAGAAAAATTAATTAACTGGGACATTTCCATCAGTGCCCGTTTTGTAATTAGGAGAAAGGGAAACAATTCACACGACGTAACAGAAATCGCGTAGAAAAATTATGAAATTTCATATACACTTGAGATGAGTCGCAGAAACGTATTGTTTTTATCAGCGGGGGAGTGGTGGAAATAAGGAAATCTACAGATGGGGTTGACAAGGCGATCGAGTGGCTGACCTTTGCCGATCTTTGACCATAAAGGGATGAAATAATAAAAAGTGCGGAAAACACCATTTTGCGTCTTGGCCTCCCTGAATAATACCGTCCATTCATTCCGGGTGTTGAGCTAATGAGTGTCACACTTAAGTCAAAAATAGACTTAGTTCCATTTATCAAATTTCTGTTTTTAAAATACTGTTTCTGCATAGATCATCATAAGAGAAGCAAAATTATCGAAAACAACTTTTATAAAGACGTGACAAAGACAAGTTTAAAGCAGGTTTAAACATGATGTTGACACGTTTAAAAAATGACAGCCTACCTAATTTGTTATTTTCTTGAGCTTCCGTGCATCTGTCGACTACTCTGATGACTGCCCTCCCTGCAAGCCTGGTGCATATCATTTTGGCCATCATATGTGCATGTTCTTCATTGTTGGCCGTGTTGGTGATGTCGGCGCCAAATTGGTTCGGTGGAGGCCTCATTTTTGTAACTTTTTGTGTATTCCAAAACACTTCCACTTCCGGACTAGACTATCGGTTTGGATAAACGGGTCGGCTAAGTGGCTATGCTATGAACTGAACGGCAGAAAGGGTCTTATTATGTTTATATAGAACGCAGCTGATCTCCGCGCGCGCGGCACACGCCAAGCCCCTCTTCTCGCGTCGTTCCCCACTTTCAGACGAAAAACGCTTTGATTTTTTTTTGTTTCTGCTTCTATTTATTGCGACCTTTTTCATCTCGTTCTCATCCGTTTTTGCGTTTTAACATGGTTTGGCAGTAATTCAGAGGCCACGTGCGTCGCAAAATCTCTCAACCAAATTTTCATGTTTACTATCTATTTTTATAAAACTTCCTTCCTTGAAATACGCAATATTTTTATTTTAAGATTTAGGAAGAAAATAAATAAAGCATACGATACAAAGAAGGCATCTTTCTCGTTGGTAGGCACTTTTTGCTGCCATTCTGGTAGAAAACCCAACTAAAATAATAAGTTAAGAACTAATAGAACTGCTAAAAAGGGCTAATTTTAATTAAAGTTGAAGAATAGCTGGTATTAGGTTATTTGGTAATCAGAAATTACTGATAAGCATCGACCAATGAGCTGACAGAATTTTTCAAAGTGAACCCATGAATTAACTTCCTTAACGAAGTTATTGTGATACCCTCCATGTCGGGTTTTTGGGGAGGGGTCTTCCGGGGTCCGGAGGGTAAAATCGAATATTGATCTTTACCGATCTCAACTTTGTCTGTGGTTCCGGCCGGCCGGCCGGCCGTAGCATTTTTTTCCGGAACACTGTACGGCCACAGTTTTCATCCGATTTTCACCAAATTTTTACACAAATTTCTTTAGCCGGTGAAGAAGAATATGACGAGGGCGATTTTTGAATTTCGAAAAAATGGCGGAGATATGTCTGTTTGAAATTTTAAAAAATTCGCTGCGGCCGAACCGTTAATCCGATTTTCACCAAATTTTCACCAATTACTCCTTATATTTTTTAAGAATTTTCGGTGCAAAAAATTGCCACTTTTTAAGTTACTATTTTTATTAGTAGGGAGAAATTTCGTACTTCTACCCTTTACGAGAGGCAAATCCCTAGGCCAAAGAGCCCATTATTTCTACCTTGTTTTTTTAAACTTTAACCCCAAAGCTATAACCGAATCGTCACCGTACTCAGTATAACGACCGTCCCTGGTGTTTCTTAGAAAAAAACAAGTTCATTGTATTTTTCTTTGGTCGATCGCCAGTTTAATGGAGAAATGTTCTTTCTTATTTAGACAGAACTCAAGGGTTTTCCCGGTTCCCAGTTTACAGAAATAAACGTTGAAATAATATTGAAAAGAGGTGTTTCGAGCCAAAACTAAACCTTGGAAATTGAAGTCAAAGACATTTTAAACTTCCTTAAAGAAGTCGGGTTTTTGGGGAAGGGTCTTTCAGACCCCGAAGGGTCAAATATTGACTTTGTCTGCGGTGCCGTCCGGCCGTAGCAGTTTTTTCCGGAACTTTTTACGGGCACAGTTTTCAACCGATTTTCACCGAATTTCACACTTTCTTTAGCCGGTGAAGAAGAATGTAAGGAGGGCGATTTTTGAATTTCGAAAAAAATGGCGTAGATATGTCTGTTTGAAATTTTAAAAAATTCGCTGCGGCCGAACCGTTGGTCCGATTTTCACCAAATTTTCACCAAAGACTCCTTAGATTTTTTAAGAATTTTTGGTGTAAAAAATTGCCACTAATTAATTATTTTTTTTAAGTAGGGAGAAATTTCATACTTCTACCCATTACGAGAGGCACATCCCTATGCCAAAGAGTCCATTATTTCTACCTTGATACTTCGAAAAATTTTCGAAAAAAAAAGAACTTACAAAATTTTTCAGAAAAAAAAAAAGAAAACACGGAAAAATTTTCAAAAAAAAAAACTCGGTAAATTTTTTGAAAAAAAAAACTGAAAATTTTTCCAAAAAAAAAAAAAAAAACTCGGATTTTTCGATTAAAAAAACTCGGATTTTTCGATAAAAAAAACTTCGAAAATTTTCGATAAAAAAAACTAGGAAAATTTTTCAAAAAAAACTTCCTCTCCCTTATACTTCCCCCTCCTTTATTCTTTCCTCCCTTATACATCCCCTCCGTTATACTTCCACCTCCTATATTGCTACTTCTCTTTATGGAAGTTTTCGTTGGTAGCTCTTCAAACCAGTACTTTTTAAAAACATCCAAGAAAAAACGGTTTATTCCCGTCGCAACTACGATGGTTGACTTCCAATACGTTTTTATTTGCTTATCAGATATCGTAAAAAAAATTCTGTTTCACCCCAGAAAGTCTTTTAAAGCGTAGTAGTCAAATGAACCCTCTTGTTGGTCGTTAAACTTTCTTGGCTTATAAATAAAAAGAGAAGCGGAAGAGGTGGGGATTCTTCACGTCAAGTTCCTTTATGAAAATAGCTTGTCCCTTATATTTTTCCGATCTAAATTTACAACATGCAATACGACATTTCTCGATCTAAATCCTAGACTTTGGCCGGTGTTCCGATATAATTATATGTTGTGACTTCATATCCATATTTCAGTTATGAACTGTAGAGGATGACTGGGAACCTTCCTCTTCCTGAAAATTAAACGCTTTATAAAACAATCAGAACACGCGTAGAATAAGGAAAGAAGAGTGAAATGCCGTGAGCTACTTACACAACTACCGACTTTTACAGTTTACTCAACAATAAGCAAGAGCAATCTCCTCAACTGTAAAAGCTTATATCCTAAATGAGGATTTTAATTTATAACTGAAGATTAGCTTCGTAGAACAAAGAGTAGCCGAATTTTCATCTGCTGCTGCTCTTCCTCAACTTGTCTTTTCGTTTTACCCACAAATTTATCTAGATTTTAGTTTAATTTTTGCACTTACAACTTTATTTCTGCGAAATCATACTTGTGATCATCGCCAATTTTCATCAAATACTCCTCATGTAAGTGGTTGAGCTAGTAAAAGGTGGGAGTTTCATTTAGATTTTTAACTTCCTTAAAGAAGTTATTGTGACACCACGTCGGGTTTTTGGGGAAGGGTCTTCCAGACCCCGGAGGGTCAAATCGAATATTGATCTTTACCGATCTCAACTTTGTCTGTGGTGCCGGCCGGCCGTCCGTAGCATTTTTTTCCGGAACACTTTACGGCCACAGTTTTCATCCGATTTTCACCAAATTTTTACACAAATTTCTTTAGCCGGCGAAGAAGAATGTAACGAGGGGGATTTTTGAATTTCGAAAAAATGGCGGAGATATGTCTGTTTGAAGTTTTAAAAACTGCGCTGCGGCCGAACCGTTAATCCGATTTTCACCAAATTTTCACCGATTACTCCTTATATTTTTTAAGAATTTTTAGTGTAAAAAACTTGAACATTGATACTTCCCCCTCCTTTATACTTTCCCTCCCTTATATTTTCCCTCCCTTCGTTATACTTTCGTGCCCTTATACTTCCCCCTCTGTTATACTTCCCCTCCCATATACTTCCCCCTCCGTTTTACGTCCCCTCCGTTATCCCCCTCCTATACAGGGTGTCCGGAAACACATGGCAAGCGTCTGGGAGAGCGTTAAAAAGTGGTTTTACGAAAAAAAGTTAAATGTAAACCCCCTTAATTTAAATCAAAAAATTTGATGGTGTAGTTAAAAATTCGCCTGGATATACAGGGTGTCCCAGACACAACCTAACTTCGTTATTTCAAATAAGAACCCCTATTTTTTATTTCAGATTCGTAATCTACGCAAAATTTCAAGTAAATTTGAGTACTCATATGACGATTTTGGACAACTTTTAAAAAATGTCAAAATTTAGCGTTTTTTGCGCTAAAATCCGTTAAAATTGACCTAGGAGACTCGTTTTTTTTTAATTCCACTTATTTTTTCCCGAAGAATCCAACTGTCTCAAATTTGAGCATCTTCGCATTCTGCATCACGAGATTTCGTCGCTAATGGCCTTTTTTCAAGTTAGAACCCAAATTTTTAGTTCAGAAATGAAAATTAGCACTTGTTGAAAGGAATTTTTCTTTCGGACCTCAAATTTTGAAAGAGCTACAGCGTCTTTTGTGTTTATGCATCAAAAATTAAAATTCCGTCAACAAATCAACAAATCGCTAATTTCCATTTTTGAAGTATGGAATTTGGAGTTAAACTTGAAAAAAGGCCATTAGCGACGAAATCTCGTGATGCTGAATGCGAAGATGCTCAAATTTGAGACAGTTGGATTCTTCGGGAAAAAATAAGTGGAATTAAAAAAAAACGAGTCTCCTAGGTCAATTTTAACGGATTTTAGCGCAAAAAACGCTAAATTTTGACATTTTTTAAAAGTTGTCCAAAATCGTCATATGAGTACTCAAATTTACTTGAAATTTTGCGTAGATTACGAATCTGAAATAAAAAATAGGGGTTCTTATTTGAAATAACGAAGTTAGGTTGTGTCTGGGACACCCTGTATATCCAGGCGGATTTTAAACTACACCATCAAATTCTTTGATTTAAATTAAGGGGGGTTTACATTTAACTTTTTTTCGTAAAACCACTTTTTAACGCTCTCCCAGACGCTTGCCATGTGTTTCCGGACACCCTGTATACTTCCCCTCTGTTATACTTCCCCTCCCATATTTTCCCCCTCCTATATACTTCCCCCTCCTAAATTGTTACTTCTCTATAAGGAAGTTTTCGTTGGACGCTCTTCATCCAGTACTTTTATTTTACAATCAATAATTTGCTTATGAGGGGTTCTTGAACAAGACCAACACTACCTTCCCGCATACTCGCACAATCTCAAAATATGAGAGTACAATAAACGAAAATAGTTCACCTGATGAGACCTATTAGGTCGAAACCTGTCGTGAATTTTATTGTCTCTCTTCCAAGTCTGAACAAACGAAAATATTCTCCTTCTTCTACGTCATTATAATGACGAAGTGTGACGTACTGATATGCTATCAGCAAGACGTTTTTATCATTATTATCAGCACGTGATTCTGTCACTGTTGTCTGTTTACTTCTTTCCTATTTTTATATTATAATTTACAATAAATCACCGATTTGTGTCTATTCGAAGATACGAGATGAACCCATCTTTGAAGAACAAGTTACAACGTAAATTAAAAAAATATGAAAACATCTTATGCCGTGAATTCAACATAAATAGAAGTATTGATCCTTCTCAGGTAAAAAAAGACTGAAATTTTTGTTAATGAATTAAATATGATTTTCTTTCAGACTTTGATGGTTTGTAATGTGGGAGTCGATAGCAAAATCAGCGGTCAGATATAGTCGAATTCTTTTCAAAGTTTGGAATAATCAAAAATGCTGTTTTCATACCAAACAAATCTTTCTCATTTGTTGAATTTGATTCTGTTGAAAAGTCTGAAGAATGCTTTGAATCGATCAATGGAAAGATTTCTTTGTTGGACTTGAACGACCAATCTACCTTCTTTACATCGACTCACGTAATATTTGGTTTTTATTTAAATTATAATTTTTCTTTTAGTTCCTTCATTAAAAACTGGCGTTTCTTCTACAATTCTTCCACCTGGCGCTGTTTTAATCGATGATTTTCTTGATGTTGAAGAAGAAATCAAATTTCTTTCATGTTCCGACGAATCATTTAGCCAACAAAGTGAGCAAAAGTTACAATTTTTCTCTTCAACATTTGGTTTCAGAGACAACATTAAAACAGCGACAAGTTTATCATTATGGGTATGCGTTTATTTATGGGAAGAACACCATCGATAAAAATAATCCTCTTCCTAACGGTTTGCCTGAAATTTGTGATATTATTCCTACTAGACTAAAAGAGAGAGGTTTTCCATCTTCTACTCCTGATCAGTTAACTCTAAATCTTTATTCTCCCGGACAAGGTATCATAAATTCATTATTATTCATTTAAAATAGCTATTTCTAGGAATACCGCCGCATATTGACACCCACAGTGCCTTTGAAGATCCCATTTTAGTTTTATCGTTGGGTTCAGACTGTATAATGGAATTTAAAAAAATTCTGAACGGCTTGATGTTCTTTTAAAAAGGCGCTCTTTATTGGTTTTATCTGGAGAATCAAGGTAATCTGATAAAAAATTTAGTTTAATTAATTTTTCTAAAAGATACGCCTGGACACATGGGATATCTCCTAGAAAAAATGATCTGATTTATGATCAAGAGCGAGGATTAGTAAGCCGAGAACGTGGGACTCGCGTTTCGTTTACATTTCGAAAAATACTGAAAGGTGAATGTAATTGTGCTTTCGCTGAACATTGCGATTCGCAGTCATCGAAAAAATTTATTCCCAGCAATCCTGTCGATTTGGAGAGAAGTTACGTTCATGAGGTATTAACATTATCCATATTGTTTCTTTTTAATTTTTTAATTTTAGGTTTATGAAAATATTTCGGATCATTTTAGCCAAACGCGTTATAAACCTTGGCCTAATGTCTTAAAATTTGTTCAGTCTTTGCCTGCAGGAAGTATTCTTTTAGACGTCGGCTGTGGGAATGGGAAATATTTTAAAAACAATTTGGATATATTTGAGGTTTGTGGTTTATATCATTTTTTTAAAGTAATAAATTTGTTTAGGTTGGTTGCGATTATAGTTTAGGATTGGCTGAGATATGTAAAGAGAGAGGGCTTGAAGTAATGCGAAGTGACTGTTTGTATTTGCCTTTTAAAGATGGATGTTGCGATGGTGTCATAAGTATCGCTGTCCTACACCATTTATCGACAGACGAAAGGAGAATTAAAGCTTTAAAAGAGATCGTCCGAGTGCTTCGCCCGGGCGGAAAAGCGCTCATTTACGTCTGGGCGAAAGAGCAGAAACTCAACGACTCGCCTTCAAGCTATCTTAAGCAAGATGTCTCCAAAGATTCCATCTCTTCTAACCTTAACCTGCCAGTTCACGTCAACCGAACTGACTTCACAGAAAACAATCAAGACGTTTTAGTCCCCTGGAAACTTCAGGGTAAAAAATTCAAAAATAACGATCCTCAAAATACATTTTTAAGATATTATCATGTTTTTAAACAAAGTGAACTTGAACAATTATGTCAAAATGTCCCCTGTTCCATTCTCGACTCTTATTATGACAACGGTAACTGGTGTGTCATTCTTTCAAAAACATTTTAATTGTTAAACAATAAAATATTTATTTTAAATTATAAAATGTGATCATAAAATAACATAATAAAAAAAATCACAGGTGTCATAGAGAGGCTTTCAATGTTACAAAGCTACAAGCAAAAGACAGTCTTACTACATGTGTGGTTGGCATCCCTAAAAATACAGAGTTGTCAAATAAAAAAAATCAAAGTGAAGCTGAAGTGGAAGACGAAATAAAAATTGCACATTTATCACATAACTTAGGCCTTGGCTAACTAAAGTCAGAAATATCCTAAAAAATGAAATGTTTTTTTGCTTAATTCAAAGCGTCCTGGTAGTCCTGAAGGCCCGCGCAACAGTGGAGCATGAGAACGGTTAAAGCTTGAAGGCGTTCTTCACTTTTTCCGATGAGAAACGCGACTTTGGCCTTGGCCGCAGAACCTTCTGCGGCTTTCTCTTCTTTCAACAGCGCTTCTCTTTTGTGACTTTCAGAATCGACGGCTTCTTTAAGTTTACAAATCTGAAAAAGATGACTTGATAATAATAAAATAAAATAAATCGTACTATGTCGTCGATTTTTGACTTTCGGGCCTCAGGAGGGAGATGAGAGAATAACATTTTTCCTGATTCTTTCGCCATAGACATGATGTCTTCATCAGGGGGGAGCGAGAGTAGGTAATCTAACGCATCACTAATTTCATTTCCTGGTGCTGTAGATATCGGAAAAAGTCCTTCCTCAACTAATGAAGCCTAAAAAAACAATCAAGTCAATCTCTATCTTATTTTCAAAAATAAACATGCAATTAGTGAAATTAGCACAAGTCTATTGTATTAAAAAATGTCCATTTTCTACAGAGCCTGTGTTTTTGGCATTTTTGAAGTTTACAAAAAAGAAATCCCTCCACCTAACACATAAACCAGAAGCATAATTACCATGCACATCAAGTGCAACCTAAGCACATTGAAGCATATTGTTTAAGCCTGAAAACTTAAAAAATTAGATTTTAAAGTGAATTTTTTGTTCAATAAAACGGTGTCATGAAGGCAAAAATCTATTCTCCAATTTTTGAAAAAAGAAAAATCGTGCATAAAATCTAAGAGAATGAGGGTTCCCAAAGAGTCGCGGAAACCCAAAATAAAAAAAGCATTTTACATTTAAAAAAATGAGATTCCCAATTTTTAGTATTTTTAAATGAGTGGGCAGTTCAGTAGTAATAGTAGTAAGTTAGATTAAATTTGTTTTTCTTCAAGAACCCTGAAAACTACAAACTAATTCTAGATATTAGAGAGAAAAGATGTATGATTACAAAAAAGAGAAACACTGTGCAGAATATGTTGGAAATAATGCAAATATACAGAGTTTCCCAACTAGAGAAGACCAGAAAATTTACGACAAATCATTTAGTCCTAAAAAAAAGTACTGGTTTGAAGAGGTTCCAACGAAAACTTCCTAAAAGAGAAGTAACAATATAGAAGGGGGAAGTATATGGGATGGGGCATTATATAGGAGGGGGAAGTATAACGGAGGGGAAGTATATGGAAGGGGAAGTATAAGGGAACGAAAGTATAACGAAGGGAGAGAGAGTATAAAGGAGGGGAAGAATAAGGAAGGGGGAAGTTTAAATTTTTTTTCGAAAAATTTACCTAGCTTTTTTTTCGAAAAATTTTGTAAGTTTTTTTTTAAAAATTTTCCGGTTTTTAAGTTCTTTTTTTTTTGAAAATTTTTCTAAGTGTCAAGGTAGAAATAATGGGCTCTTTGGACTAGGGATGTGCCTCTCGTAATGGGTAGAAGTGCGAAATTTCTCCCTACTATAAAAAATAATAATTAAAAAGTGGCAATTTTTTTACACCAACAATTCTTGAAAAATATAAGGAGTAATTGGTGAAAATTTGGTGAAAATCGGACCAACGGTTCGGCCGCAGCTAATTTTTTAAAATTTCAAACAGACATATCACCGCCATTTTTTCGAAATTCAAAAATCGCCCTCGTCACATTCTTCTTCAACGGCTAAAGAAATTTCTGTGAAAATCGGATGAAAACTGTGGCCGTAAAGTGTTCCGGAAAAAATGCTACGGACGGCCGGGCGGCACCACAGACAAAGTTGGTGGCACAGAGAGGTGCTAACTTCATTATTTTAAATGGGAACCCTATGTTTTTATTTTTTAATCGATTCCACGCTCAATTTTAAGCAACTTTTACTTAGGTCATTTTTTCGATTGGGGCATTTTTTTGGTATATTTATACCGGGGGAGGGGCTCACATTATTTTTTTTGTAAGACTGAGCGTTTTGCTGTAAAATTGCTGGTCCACTTTATTTGGAACACCCTGTATATGAGAAATAGTAGATTGAAGACTAATATTAGTCCTAGAGACCTGAAAATGCTTTAAATCTAACGAACACACTTTCAACGACACTTTAGACAATAACTGAGAAGAGAAAATAAACGGCGCAGAAATAATTTGTTTAAAATTGAAAGCAAACGGACGTTAAAGTGCAATCAGCCGCTAGGCGTGACTGACTTTTGACAAAAAGCGATTTGCTAACTGGAAGGTGTACCTTCCGAGAAGGGGAAGGAGAATGATTTGGCGAGGGTGGTAAAGAAATCGATCCGCCTAAAGAGGACTCCAGTCCAGGCGGCGCCAGACTCGTCGCCGAGCCTACTCTCTTCAAACCTCGCGTCGCTACATTCGCTATTAGAGTGCTTAACATTCTACCACCCTGTAAAACTCATAATTACCAATATTTCTTTCTAAACTTCATTCGGTTTATAAGCCTTTTATGTCTTACCTGAATGGTGTTTTCTTCAGGAGAGGTCATTATGATTTCAGGTTGGACAGAAGGTCTCCTTACAAGCCCACGCGTGCAACCAGGCCCAGCCTGCGCTTTGACCGCGCATTTTTTATGGCAGCTCATCAAACATTCTTTACATTGAAGCGCATCTTTTAACCATATCTAAAAAACAGTCAAAAGGATTACAAAAAAGTTTACGAAATACCTTTTTAAAACAAAAATTGCACGGAGTGACCTTCCCAAACTGAGTCCTTTCAAAATCATGTTCAATAACTAACGGTGGAGGAGCAAGTTCTTCTTCATTCGACTGCGGAGCCTGTATCGTAACTGGAGGAGGAGTCTTTGAATTTTGAATGGAAGAACTTGTAAATGAGAATGAAAGCAGGACATCGCCATAGCAAAGACAAGGCTCAAACCCAGGATGTGACGACAAAGGTAAACTAAAAATCAATTACAGCAAACTCAAATTTTTGTCTTCTTACTTTTGACCAAGATTTGGGTTCGGAGGTAATAATGAATATGTTGATATGTAATGGCCGACTGTTGGTGGACAGCAGTTTGCCACAGGAAGGCTGATATGACCCAACAAACTGTTTTTTTCAACTCCTCGTGTCCACACGCTTAAATTTATGTAACGATGTTCAGGCATAACGTTAATTTTAAACGTTTCATTGAATGGAACCACCTAAAAATATATAAGCGATACTGAAAATTTTGAAAATAAACCTTAGAAAATGGGACGTCTTTTGTCGTAAAACACTGTAGACGATTTGTTTCGATTTCTGGCTCAGTACTGACTGAAAGACGTGGAAGACCTTTGTTGTGTTCAGGGCTGCCACATGAAGAGCGTTTCGCTGGCGAATCTTTAAAGCAAAAATTACATAAACAAAAATAAGAAAAAACTACCTGAAGAAGATGGAGGATTACTACTATCACTATCTGTTTTATCTCCAGCCGTTCCACGATTTCTCAAACCATAAAGACAATCGACACCCTTCAAAAATTATCAAAAATCATAAATCAACAATAAGTACTTACGACTTCATTGACTTTATAATCAGGATGAATGAAATTTTTCATCTTTCTTTCAACTCGCAATATAAATTTATTTGAAGCTTGCTTTACAATTTTGTTTAAGGAAGAAAGACTCTGAACACTTTTACCATCGACAAGCATGACAATGTCGCCAACTTTTAGGTCGATTATTAAAGGATTGTTGATACTCTCAACAATTATACAAACCTGAAAATTTTAAAAGGTTTAAATTAAACGGATTTTTTTTTGTTTAAGATCAAAGAAAAAAGTCCAAAAGTACTTGTTTGAAGAGCTTCCATGAAAACTTCCTTAAAGAGAAGTAAAAATATAGGAGGGGGGGGAAGTACAAGGGAGGGGAAGAACAAGGGAGGGGAAGTACAAGGGAGGGGAAGTATAAGGGAGGGGAAGTATAAGGAAGTTGAAGAAAAACGGAGGGGGAAGTATGAAGGAGGGAAAGTATAAGGAAGTTGAAGTAAAACTGAGGGGGAAGTATGAGGGAGGGAAAATATAAGGGAGGGGGAAGTATAAGAGGGAGAAGTATAAGAGAGAGATAAGTATAACGAAGGGGAAGTATAAGGAAGTTGAAGTAAAACGGAGAGGGAATTATGAGGGAGTGAAAGTATAAGGGAGGGGAAGTATAACGAAGGGGAAGTATAAGGTAGTTGAAGTAAAACGAAGGGGGAAGTATGAGGGAGTGAAAGTATAAGGGAGGGGAAGTATAACGAAGGGGAAGTATAAGGTAGTTGAAGTAAAACGAAGGGGGAAGTATGAGGGAGGGAAAGTATAAGGAAGTTGAAGTAAAACGGAGGGGAAGTATGAGGAAGGGAAAGTATAAGGGAGGGGGAAGTAAAACGGTGAGGGAAGTATAAGGGAGGGGAAGCACAAGGGAGGGAAGAACAAGGGAGGGGAAGTACAAGGGAGGGGAAGAACAAGGGAGGGGAAGAACAAGGGAGGGGAAGTATAAGGGAGGGGAAGTATAAGGAAGTTGAAGAAAAACGGAGGGGGAAGTATGAAGGAGGGAAAGTATAAGGAAGTTGAAGTAAAACGGAGGGGGAAGTATGAGGGAGGGAAAATATAAGGGAGGGGGAAGTATAAGAGAGGGAGAAGTATAAGAGAGATAAGTATAACGAAGGGGAAGTATAAGGAAGTTGAAGTAAAACGGAGAGGGAATTATGAGGGAGGGAAAGTATAAGGGAGGGGAAGTATAACGAAGGGGAAGTATAAGGTAGTTGAAGTAAAACGAAGGGGAAAGTATGAGGGAGGGAAAGTATAAGGAAGTTGAAGTAAAACGGAGGGGGAAGTATGAGGAAGGGAAAGTATAAGGGAGGGGGAAGTATAACGGAGGGGAAGTATAAGAGAGGGGAAGTATAAGGAAGTTGAAGTAAAACGGAGAGGGAAGTATAAGAGAGGGAAGTATAAGGAAGTTGAAGTAAAACGGTGAGGGAAGTATAAGGGAGGGGAAGTACAAGGAGGGGAAGTATAAGGGAGGGGAAGTATAAGGGAGGGGAAGTATAAGGGAGGAGGAAGCTTTTTTTTTTCGAAAATATTTTTAAGTATGAAGGTAGAAATAATGGGATTTTGCCCAAGAGAAGTCCCTCTCGTTAGGCGTGGAAGTATGAATTTCTCCCTACTAAAATGCCCATTTTTTTGCACCAAAAATTTTTAAAAAATATAAGGAGTAATTGGTGAAACTTTGGTGAAAATCGAACCACCGGCTAAAGAAATTCGTGCGAAAATTTGGTGAAAACTGTGGCGGTAAAGTGTTCCGAAAAAAAAATGCTATGGACGGCCGGCCGGCACCACAGACAAAGTTGAGATCGGTAAAGATCAATATTTGATTTGACCCTCTGAGGTCTGGAATTCCCCAAAAACCCGACGTGGAGGGTATCGCAATAACTTCTTTAAAGAAGTTAAAAGGGGGATTTTCTTGGCTAGCCTTATTTTCCTTACTTGATATTTATCAGCAACAAATTCTTGTTTAAAACCGACTCCCAATTGTCCAGACTGTTTATTTGCAGCAACATCAACAGTAAGGTAACTTGCAGTCCCTGACTGAGTCATTTCAATCCATGCAATATCATCTAAAAATTGAAATAAAATCAATTATTCAATTATTTCACCGTACCGATAGCTATATTGCAAATATTGGTGTCTCTATATCATTCAGTCGAGTTACTTCTAGCACGGTAAGTTCAAGATTTCCTACAGGAGGTTCCGAATTGTCATTTCCCTCTAACAATTCTAATTCCGTTTTTATGAAGAACGGTTTATAGCGGACATTGAAATTCGGTAAAGTGTGGATCCTTTTTAATGCTTTTCTTATCTAAAAAAAACATTCAGCATACAAACTAAATTTTAAACTATACCTGATTAGCAATCAATGAGTTAAGCTGAGGGAATGATCGATTTTGTATTTGAGTTTCAACGGCTAATTCAAATATTGGATCGTTGTAGAAGCTAAAACTCCAGTGTGTATAAGGGCTCCTGGTAAACTTCAAACGTGCTGGACCTTGAAGCTTGTTAACTAAAAATATGTTTAAGTTTTTTTTTTTTTTGGCTTTTTAATCTCTTACCTTTGACAGAAACAAAAGCGATTTTTGACAACTTCATACTGGCATCAATCGATACATGAAAACCACCTGAATAATCTAAATCGAGGCATAATTCAACTTCTTCGATCAGTTTAGTCGCTGTATCAATATTAAGGTTTTTAACTTCAATACTGTTTATGGCTGGAAGATGTTTTCCAAGGTCGAGATCACGAACCTGCATAAATTAAATTGATTTCAAAAAATTAATTTTATACATACCACGATACTTTCGAATAGTTTTCCTGTTGTCGTATGTGTTAAAAGAGCTTCAAGTTCAAGGCTTAACCGTTTTCTGAACCATTTCTGCATTCTTTTTGTGTTTCGGCATTCTTGGAAGAGAAACTGAAGAAGGCTGTTGATGGCTCCAGCGCCTTCTTTCCCGAGTATACTTTCATTTTGCAAAGACTAAAGTTTTTTTTTTAATATATTGTTATGTAAACAATTTTCATGCGTGCTACAAAAGGGTTTATGCAGCGTCTTAAAAATATTGTTGCAAGCAAATCTTTGATAGAGACATTGGTTTGCTGGAATTGATGAGAGTTTAGGGAAATTGTGCACAACTTGTGTGGGCATTGCTTCGCTTGTGTTGAAAGTTTAGGGCAATTGCGCGCAACTTATTTGGACATTGCTTTGCTGGAGTTGTTGAGAGTTTAGGGCAATTGTGCGCAACTTGTTTGGACATTGCTTTGCTGGAGTTGTTGAGAGTTTAGGGCAATTATGCACGACTTGTTTGGACATGTCTTTGCTGGAATTGATGAGAGTTTAGGGAAATTGTGCACAACTTGTGTGGGCATTGCTTCGCTTGTATTGAAAGTTTAGGGCAAGTGTGCGCAACTTATTTGGACATTGCTTTGCTGGAGTTGTTGAGAGTTTAGGGCAATTGTGCGCAACTTGTTTGGACATTGCTTTGCTGGAGTTGTTGAGAGTTTAGGGCAATTATACACGACTTGTTTGGACATGTCTTTGCTGGAATTGATGAGAGTTTAGGGAAATTGTGCACAACTTGTGTGGGCATTGCTTCGCTTGTGTTGAAAGTTTAGGGCAATTGCGCGCAACTTATTTGGACATTGCTTTGCTGGAGTTGTTGAGAGTTTAGGGCAATTGTGCGCAACTTGTTTGGACATTGCTTTGCTGGAGTTGTTGAGAGTTTAGGGCAATTATGCACGACTTGTTTGGACATGTCTTTGCTGGAATTGATGAGAGTTTAGGGAAATTGTGCACAACTCGTGTGGACCTTGCTTTACTGGGGTGTAGAGAGTTTAGGGCAAGTGTGCGCAACTTGTGTGGACATTGGTTTGCTGGAATTGTTGAGAGTTTAGGGCAATTGTGCACGACTCGTGTGGACATTGGTTTGCTGGAATTGTTGGGAGTTTAGGGCACGTGTGCGCAACTTGTGCGGACATTGCTTTGCAGGAATTGTTGAGAGTTGAGGGCAATTGTGCGCCACTTGTGTGGACATGTCTTTGCTGGAATTGTTGAGAGTTTAGGGCAATTGTGCGCAACTTGTTTGTTGAGAGTTTAGGGAAAGTGTGCGCAACTTGTGTGGACATTGGTTTGCTGGAATCGTTGAGAGTTTACGGCAATCGTGCGCGACTTGTTTGGGCAATGCTTTGCTGGAGTTGTTGAGAGTTTAGGGCAATTGTGCACGACTCGTGTGGACATTGGTTTGCTGGAATCGTTGAGAGTTTACGGCAATCGTGCGCGACTTGTGTGGACATTGATTTGCTGGAATTGTTGAGAGTTTAGGGCAATTGTACGCAACTCGTGTGGACATTGCTTTGCTGGAGTTGTTGAGAGTTTAGGGCAATTGTGCGCAACTTGTTTGGACATTGCTTTGCTGGAGTTGTTGAGAGTTTAGCAATTGTGTGGACATTGGTTGGATGGAATTGTTGAAAGTTTAGGGCAATTGCGCGCAACTTATTTGGACATTGCTTTGCTGGAGTTGTTGAGAGTTTAGGGCAATTGTGCGCAACTTGTTTGGACATTGCTTTGCTGGAGTTGTTGAGAGTTTGGGGCAACTGTGCACGACTCGTGTGGACATTGGTTTGCTGGAATTGTAGAGAGTTTAGGGCAATTGTACGCAACTCGTGTGGACATTGCTTTGCTGGAGTTGTTGAGAGTTTAGGGCAATTGTACGCAACTCGTGTGGACATTGCTTTGGTGGGGTTGTTGAGAGTTTAGGGCAATTGTGCACAACTTGTGTGGGCATTGCTTCGCTTGTGTTGAAAGTTTAGGGCAATTGCGCGCAACTTATTTGGACATTGCTTTGCTGGAGTTGTTGAGAGTTTAGGGCAATTGTGCGCAACTTGTTTGGACATTGCTTTGCTGGAGTTGTTGAGAGTTTAGCAATTGGGTGGACATTGGTTGGATGGAATTGTTGAGAGTTTAGGGAAATTGTGCGCAACTTGTTTGTTGAGAGTTTAGGGCAAGTGTGCGCAACTTGTGTGGACATTGGTTTGCTGGAATCATTGAGAGTTTACGGCAATCGTGTGCGACTTGTTTGGGCAATGGTTGGCTGGAGTTGTTGAGAGTTTAGGGCAATTGTGCGCAACTTTTCCTTAGGAGCAAAACTAGAAGATCTTGGGCCTATCTTTTACTCATGGCCAAAGTTTTTTGAAGAGTGGAAAAATCACCATAAATCAGGAAAAGAGCGATTCTCCGTCGAAAAACTGACAAAACACCCGAAAATTCTTGTATAAAAAATGACCAAGGAAACTTTCGGTAATGTGGCAAATTTGGCTATTTGGGCTAAAATAACTTGGAGAAAACCCAGAAATTTGATTTCTTTAATAACAATCCGCTGTATGTTGCCCAACAATGACTGCGGTCCTCTTCTTCTTCGGTTGTACAGAAAATTTGTAAGTGCAGCGACTGTTTATAGTGCGTTTACTGTGCAGTAAATAAAGGCATGCAAAAAAATGGCTACCACCAAGCGATTTCGACCCTTTGGCTTTTCTTGTTACCTTCGGGAGTTCGAATGGCGAAACGCTCGGGGCCGATGGCGGGCCGACCACCGGTTTTTGTTCCAGGTGGTTATTCAGAAAGTACCAGAGGATAGCTAAAGTTACTAAAACGCCCGAGGCGAACGACAAAAGAAGCAATACGAAAAATATTAAACTAGCAAACATAATTTTAATAAGAACACTTGAAATTAATTGCAGCCTTTAAATTTACATTAGTTGATTTTATTAATAATACTGTCAATATTGATAAAAAAGAAAAAAACAGTTACATCATTTCAGGAATCCTTTTCTTCTCATATTTTCTCAATTTCATTTTTATTTTTTTGACAATAAAGAAACTTTCACTTCTGTTCACAAAGAGTATTGCCAACTATAGAATCTAATAAAAATCTTTTTGCGTACAGTTTTATATAAATCCTGATATTCTTTTGAAGTAAATCCTTTGAAAATGAGGATGATGAGAATGAAAACTACTAATTTATGTATCAGGTTTAATCATAAATTTGACATCTTGTGGCAAAACTGATTCACTGATATCACTTATCAATTTTTGTATTTGCTAGAATTAACTGTCTCCTTGGTTTCTTCAGTAAAAAGTGAGGGTAAAAAGTAAAAATAGGAAATACCTATCAAGGTTGCCACTAATGTTATTTTTGTATAGTTTTTAAAACCTCAATTTTGTTGAAAATGATTATTGATTGTAATATGGCGTTCTGCTGATATGTGGGCAAGTGCGAAACTGTTGAAATACGCTGCTTACAGCGGCCTTGGAATCGCTGCAGCGAGCGGTTTTGCTTCTGTCGCTGAAGATGTTGAAAATATTGGACTCGTTCGATTTGGACGTGCAGCCAAAACGGTAATTGTTGCTCCTTTGTTGATATGTTATTATTTCATTTTAGGCTTTTACTATCGGATTTTTGTACAAATCGAATCTTTACTGGACTAATGTTGATCCTGATTCTGATGAGTATCGTTCAATAAAGGCTAGAACGCATCAAAAATGTGCAGAACATCTTCTTGATCTTTGCTGTTTAAACAAAGGCGTTTTTGTAAAAGTCGGCCAGCATTTGGGCGCTCTTAATTATCTTTTGCCGATCGAATATACTGATACGCTGAAAGTCTTACATCAGAGGGCACCTTCTTCGCCGCTTGAGGAAATCTATGAAGTCATACGGCAAGATCTCAAGCAAGAAGTAAGCTCCCACTAGCTAAAAAGTTTTGACTATTTGTTTTTCCAGCCTGCAGAACTTTTTGAAGAATTCGATCCAGAACCCTTAGGCACAGCATCATTGGCTCAGGTTCACAAAGCGAAATTTAAAGATGGTAGAACAGTCGCTGTCAAAGTCCAGCATCGTTTCGTCCAACGAAATTCAATGGTCGACATGCACACTATGGAGGTGAAGACTATTTCTTCACTCATCTTATTTTTTATCGTCAAAAAAATTGAATTCACAATTTTCCAGTCTTTTTTCAAAGTTCCTCGTCAAAATCGCTTCATGGGTTTTCCCTGATTTCAAACTTAAATGGCTTGTGACGGAAACAAAAAAGAATATACCGATGGAACTTGATTTTAAAAATGAGGCAGACAACATACATAAAGTCCAATCGCTTTTTTCACGTTTCTCATGGCTTAAAGTAAGTTTATTTTAAAACAACAACTTATTCATATTAACTTCCTCAAAGAAGTTATTGCGATACCCTCGACGTCGGGTTTTGGGGAAGGGTCTTCCAGACCCCGTAGGGTCAAATCGAATATTGATCTTGGCCGGCTGTCCGGCCGTAGCATTTTTTTCCGGAACACTTTACGGCCACAGTTTTCATCCGATTTTTACCAAATTTTCCCACGAATTTCTTTAGCCGGTGAAGAAGAATGTAACGAGGGGGATTGTTGAATTTCGAAAAAATGGCAGAGATTTGTCTGTTTGAAATTTTAAAAAATTCGCTGCGGCCGAACCGTTAATCCAATTTTCACCAAATTTTCACCGATTACTCCTTATATTTTTTAAGAATTTTGGCGTAAAAAAATTGCGACTTTTTATTTATTAATTTTTTTAGTAGGGAGAAATTTCGTACTTCTACCCTTTACAAGAGGCACATCCCTAGGCCAAAGAGCCCATTATTTCTACCTTGACACTTAGAAAATTTTTCGAAAAAAAAAAACTTAAAAATTTTTCAAAAAAAAAAACCCGTAAAATTTTCGAAAAAAAAAATTTTTTTTGACAAAAAAAACTTAGAAAATTTTTCAAAAAAAGAACTTAAAAATTTTTCAAAAAAAAAAAAAAGAAAAACCCGGAAAATTTTTCGAAAAAAATTTTTTTTTTTTTGACAAAAAAAACTTAGAAAATTTTTCAAAAAAAAAAAAAAAAAAAAAAAAAAAAAAAAAAAAAAAAAAAAAAAAAAAGGAAAACCCGGAAAATTTTTCGAAAAAAACTTTGAACATTTTTTTCGGACAAAAAAACTTTGAAAATTTTTCGAAAAAAAAGAGAAAGAAAAAAAAATTTTCGAAAAAACAAACTCGGAAAATTCTCCTTTATACTTTCCCTCCCTAGTACATACCCTTCCTTTATACTTTCGTTCCCTTATACTTCCCCCTCTGTTATACTTTTCCCTTCCTTATACTTTCCCCTCTGTTATACTTCCCCTCCCATATACTTCCTACTCCGTTATACTTCCCCTCCCACATACTTCCCACTCCGTTATACTTCCCCTCCCATATAGATACTTCTCTTTAAGGAAGTTTTCGTTGGAAGCTCTTCAAACCAGTACTTTTTTTTAGATTCCAGACGTTTATGACGAATTTTGTACAGGGAGGGTTCTTGTTATGGAATTTGTGCAAGGTGGAAATGTAAATGATGTTGAATATATGAAGCAGAATGGCATTGACCCTTTTGAAGTATCCGATAAACTTGGTAAACTATATTCAGATATGATATTTGACAAAGGGTTCGTCCATAGCGACCCACACCCTGGAAACATCCTCGTACGAAAAACTAACGGAATCGCCAACGTTGTTCTTCTCGATCATGGACTTTATGCTGTAAATACATCTAATGAAGTAGATTTTCTAATTATTTTTAGGTCGTTAGCGATGATGTCCGACGAGAATATGCAGCATTATGGATGTGTATATTAAATAAAGATGAGAGCGGAATAAAAAAGCATTGCCGTGCCCTTGGAGTTGGCGATTATTCCGATTTTTTCGCCAGTATGGTCACCGCTAGATCGAAAGAATCGATCGAAAAAGGAATCATTGTTACCAAATACGACGAAGCGGAAAAAGAACTTTTTCAAAAAAGTGTCCCCCTAATTTTATCACAGATCACACAAACTTTGAGTTACGTCAACAAAGAGATGCTTCTCATTCTTAAAACTAATGATCTTCTCAGAGGGATTGAACATACCTTAAAAACTGAAAACAGGTTTGTAAAAAAGAAAAAAATGATGCCATTACATTGAATTTTCAGGATGTCTTCATTTCTCATCATGTCCCGTCATTGCGTCCACTGCATGTATGAAGAGAAATTCAAGATGGCGTCCTCGAAGGCCTCTAAGTTTTTAATCTATACGAGAACAAGTTGATCTTTTAAAAATAACGTTTTATTATTTCTACCTCGGAGTTAAGACCTTATCTTTCAAGTCAGCTTTAAGAAGCTTCATCGTGATTAGTCTCAATTAGTTACCATTTTGTTGTCACCAAAAATTAACTATTAATAAAAAGTTATTTTATTATTTGGCTTATTATGACATTCCAAGCAATAAATATTATTTACAGAGGTTTTACAAATTATTAACAATTTTAAAGCTTTGAGTGCATACTATAGAGGCTAAAATAAGCTTGAAAAAAACTAACAAAGATTTATAATCACATTTTTTTTGATTTTGAAGATAGGAACAGATTTTAATTTTCGAAAAGATTTTCCATGTTGGTCCTTTGGTGCCATTGACCCATACCCTGGGCGAGGGGATGCTCATGTTCTAGATTAGGCTGCGCATCTTGCTGGACTTGCTCAGTTGGAAGTTCAGCGCTTTTTTCTTTGATCTGCTCGAATTTTCGGTTTTTAATACTGTCCTTGGTGCACATCGTGGACGGGCATTCGATGTGTACGAGGTGGAATACCTGAAAAACAGATTTAGAGAAAATCGGCAGAAAATTTTCGAACGTCCATATCTCCGACATTTTTTTCAAAAATCACCCACATTACATTTTTTTCATCGATTAAGGAAGATGGTGTGAAAGTTTCATAAAAATCAGGTGAAAATTGTGGCCGTAAAGGTTCCGGAAAACTAAAGACATACCTCCACCATTTTTCGAAAATCGCTTTAGGGCCCACACTGAGCGAGGCAGCCGAACCAGGCAATCAGAGGCGAGGCATTCGCTTCAGTGTGGATGTGTTTCCGAGGCGAGGAAGCCAGGTCCGAGGCAAGCGGCAGCCAAGCCGACAGAGTCGGTAACATCAAAGGAATTCGGCGCTCGGGACGAAATTCGTTCGTTTCCATGTGGACGGGTTTGAGCACGCCTCGCCTCGGCTCACCGCAGTCTTTTTGTTTTTCAGCACATCAGCAAACATGCGGCACTCGCCATAGACACCGGTGAGTGCGACATATGAACTGTAACTGCCTGGGGCACGATTACCAGGTTTTTCTGGATCGCTGCCTCAGCTCGCCGCCTCGGAAGCTGTTCTGCCTCGTTCATTGCCTCGCTCAGTGTTGGCCCGGCTTTAGATACATTCTTCTTCAACTATTTAGGAAGATAGTGTAAAAATTTGGTGAAAATCGGTTAAAAACTGAAGTGTTCCGGAAAAAATGCTACGACTGGAACCAAAAATCGGTATAGATCCATAATCGATGGGGTCTGGAAGACCCTTCCCCAAAATGGAGGGTAAAACTTGTTTAAGGAAGTTAAAAGTGACTTACTTCATTGGCTGTGTTGTTGGTCCCTATAATCCGAATGAAGACGACAGGTCTCAGAGGGAATGTGACCAACTGCCACGATTGGCAGTCTTCGCCTCTTTTGTCCCAGACGATATCCCACGTCTTTTTGTTAACGGAGACCTCAACATAATAACGGTAGCTTCGATCATCTCTATCCCAAAGAAGTAGGCTCATCGAATCAATCATATAAGGCTGCCCTAACTGAACTAAAATCGCCCCACTTCCAATTTGATGGCATGTATAACCGTTGTTCCAATCATAAAGAAGGTTCCCATCCAAAAGAGAATTACGACTCCTGCAAACTCCTTCGATGACAGAAGCGCTTTCTTTAGTTGTCGCCACATTATAATTCAAAGGCCCTTAAAATCATCAGTCACCGCAAAAAATTAAAGTTTTCAACTTACTTAAAATACCATCCACTAAATTGAATGGTTCAGTTGAATACATTACTTCGAATGCAACTATATGAAAAACTGGATTAACAGTATTATGTGTTCCAACGATTTTAATATAATTGACGACTCTAGGCTCAAAAAATAACTTCTGCCAAGATCTACAGTAATAGTTTGAATGGTCGACTACCATTGTCCAGTCTTTTTTATCGATGGACACTTCGATGTAGTATGAATACGACCTATAAGAAATCGGTAAACAATCATGAAAGTAAAAAAATGCTATACCGAAAGTCTCTATCCCAAAGAAGAATTTTATATGGTTGACAATACATTGGGAGCCAAGTTTGATAATGATGCTGTCACGTACATCATTAATGGAATGTCTTGTGTAACCATTTTCCATGTCGTAGTTCATCGTGTTTCCGTCCAAAAGTGCAGATTTCATTTCTCCTTGGAGAACTTGTGTCCCATATCCTGGCTCAGCCATATTGACATTCACATCTAAAATACGATTAGGTTTATGACTAAATGCAGAATTACATACTTAAAATTCCACGATAGCGTAATGGGGTTGTTTTCAGCGTTTGCTGTTGAAGGGCGTCAAGTATTTTTTCAGATTCGACAAGTCCCGACGGGCGCACGACAGTACAGAGTTCTTCAATGGTCATCAGCTCGAACCTAACAGCATTTAATATTTCTTCTAATTGTGGTGACCCTTTCATATTATTTGACAACGCCAAGCCTGAATCATTTTAAATATTTCAAGTTCCGGCGCATAAAAAGAATCTCTTTCTATAATCTCTTTTAGTCCTTCCTAAATTTTAAATTAAATTAAATATTTAATTAATAATTATATTACAGCAGAAAGTTGAAGAAATCCTTGTATGTGAGAGGGGATGTCTGAAGGTATGTTTTTATCGATGTAACTTCTGCATGTTTCAGTGAGGTTGTCGAGCTGGTAAAGGCGAGCGGCGTCGTAAATTGAGAACGTTTTGAGTGGAAAGCGATTTAACGAAAAAGTCGCATACGGCTTTTCAAGGTTCTGAAAGCCATATTGGTGGGCCAAGCCGAGTATATCGAGCGTCACATCTTCAACCAGGGCTGCCAACGAAAGCCGTCCGGTATAAATGTATTTAAGTAACGACTTAAATGCGATGACGTTAGAAACACAAAGAGCGATTTCAGTCTGCGTCGACTCTTTCAGTCCACCATACAATAACGCCCTAAAATCCATTGTTTCAAGAAATACAAAGACAATTTTCTTACCTAAAATATTCACTTCTTGCTGCCAATATTACTTTGTGAGCTTTAAAAGACTCATTGCCAACTTTCAAAGTAACATCACTATAATCGTCGTTTAAGTAGAGCGCTTTTATGTCGTCCGACAGCGAACTTATATGGACGATTTCGTCATGTGATGGGGTGCACATATCCATCTGAAAGAACACCTTAAGATCAGATAACCGAAATACAAATATACTTACGCTCATTTGTATTGATTGTAGAAACTCAGATGACAGGAACGGCGAACGTCAGGCGTTCAACGGTTTAAATTTAAAGATTAACGTACACACTAAAGGAGGGATTGAATAAATACTATTGGGAAACTACAAGACCAAAATATTCCCATGTGGGAGACAAGCCAAGAGTTAATGCCAACTTAAACGATTAATCATCTGATCAACAATCTAAACAATGAACCGTAGATGATCACGGATCAACAGAAAATCAGCTGTTGGGAAAAGACCACAGAGTAATTTATTTACTATCGTACTCCAAGCTCCCAATACAGGAGTACCAACTTCCTGGTATATTACTATCGCAGTTTCACGATGTAAATTTTCTATTTATTAAACATTTTAATAAAGTATAAAAATTTTTTATAAGATTTAAACCTTAATATGCAAGTAAAAAACGTCTCAAAGTTATCTACAACACTGCCCGATTTATATTCTCGCCCATATTATTGGCGGGAAAAAACTGAGTTTGAAAGCCTGATCTGAAGCTGTTAATCGGCCATGGTAAATTCGGTTAAGTACGAGGTAGAATCATAGTCTCAATCTCTCGTATCAAGGTAGAAATAATAGTCAGGGTGTCACTCATGCAAGGCGTTGAAGTATCAAATTTCTGATCTCTCTATCTTTAATTAATTTTAAAAATTAAAATAATAGTGGTCTGTGTAGAACCATCGACAAACCATAATTATGTTTAATATAATTATGTTTTTGTTATTATGGTTTGTCGATGGTAGAACCACAGATGTGCAACAAGTGAGTGGTAAGAGTGATAGGATAACTGTTATCAGTTTATCTACACGTTATCTTCAGTTTTTCGTTCTACGTTCCACATTACTGTATGGTCGTATTGATATACTGATACGCCTGCTTTTTCACAGCGTATCTTCGCTCTCTGGGTAAGCGTTCTTTGTAAAACTAATGGCAATCATTATTTTATTTATTTTAGGATCCTGTTTTTGAAGGAAATTCACGATTGTAATGGAGAATCATTTTGAATTGGTTAGTGTCCACGGGACTAGGAGCGCCAAAGAGGTTAAATTTAAATGGACTATCAACAATTCCCGTGCTGTTTTTCCGATTTCTTCTCCTGAATTCCAAATTGAATTAGACTCGGACTGTACGAAGTGGAAGGTAAAGCTATGTAATAATTGATTGACAACCATTTTGTACGGCTTACCGAAGCAACGATTTATCTTATCAAAACAGCAAATCCAAAAGTTGTTGTCGATGTGGGTATTCACCTATTTAACCATATTGGTCGAGAATTAGTCTCCCTAAATAAAAGTGGTGTTTCTATGACTAATGGAGGTATTTTTTCGATCGAATCTAAAGATCGCTGGGACTCTGGGGCTTTGGAAGGTAGGGAGCTTGTAGTGTATATTAACCTAAAGGCATGTGTCAATTGTCGATCGGCTAAATTAGTAAGCCAACCGCGATCTATTGTTGCCGACTTCGCTAAACTTCGGAATGACACTGAATTCTGCGACTTAATCATTTCAGTTCAGGGCACCAAATTCCATGCTCACAAAAATATACTGGCAGCTCGTAGTCCAGTATTCGGCTTAATGTTCAAACATAAAATGAAAGAAGCCAATTCGGGCAAAGTTGAAATTGAAGACATGGAACCTGATGTTTTTAAGGAATTTCTTGATTTCATTTATTCAGGAGACGCCAATCTTAAAAGTTATGCTAGCCAACTTTTGGCAGCTGCAGACAAATACGACGTCCAGGATTTAAAAGCCCTTTGTGAAAATGCACTCGTTAAGTATTTGTCGAAAGAAAATTGCTTCCAAACGCTCAATCTCAGTGACCTCTATTCTGCAAACTATTTGAAAAAACAAGTGATTAATTTCATCGTTTCCAATAATGACATTGTGGACAAAAAGGGATTTGCAGAAATTACAAAATCATTATCGAAAGAACTTATTGAAGCATTTATGTTACAAAAAAAATGATCATTAACTCAAGATTTTGCCAACGTCTTGTTTCGGCGTCGGAATTGCTCAGAAGAGGAGGGCCAACTCAGAAAAAAATTTTAAAAGCGAAAATTTTAGAAATCATCCTTCATAATCTTCATCTTTCTCAATGGACACCAAATGGAAGAAAAGTTCAAATTTTCAAATAAGATTGCTCAAATCAAGCTTTAACAAGACAAAAAAGTTAATTTTTTAAAAAAATATAATACATTATTTCTATATAGTTCTTGTACAAGATAAAATATTTTTTCTTCCTCTTTATGTTGTTTAATAAATTGTAAATTTTAATATAACCTTAAATTGAACTTGTTATTTAATGAGTAAAGACTAAAATGCTTTTTACCACTTTATTCTTTTCCTGAAGTACTTTTTATTTAGGAAAAAACAAGCTGTCTATTGAATGATTTCAATTGGATTTATAGATAAAATTTCAACATGAAGATTTCAGAGATGGCGCCATCCGCAATGCTTTCAGCATACAATGAGTTCATCCAGCATGGTCTGTCAAAATTGCTCAGAAGCAGAGGCCGACTGCCTGCCGATTGTCCATCGACATGAATAGCATGTAGCCTGCAATAAATATGTTTTGACGGTCAAGAAATATGGTTGCCTGAAATAATTTTAAACTGATCTTTTTGTTTTGTGATTGCATGGCAAAGAAAGATATTCCACGTTTAAAATGAACATCACCAGTGAGTGAGAACAATCTAAAAGAATCCAGTAGGTACCTAACCAAATATAATATAGAAATTAGAATAATGTACATTATGAGCATAGACCACTCATAACGCTTGTTTTTTAACTTCCTTGAAGAAGTTATTATGATGCCATCCGACCGTAGCATTTTTTTTTCTGGAAAACTTTACGGCCACAGTTTTCAACCGATTTTCACCAAATTTCTTCAGTCGGTAAACAAGAAACTAACAAGGGTGATTATTGTATGTCTGTTTGAAATTTCAAAAAAAGTTCGCTGCAGCCGATCTGTTGGTCTGATTTTTACCAATTACTCCTTATATTTTTTACATTAATCATCATTTTAGTAGGGAGAAATTTCATACTTCTACAAAATTACGAGAGGTCCTCCCTTGGGCTAAAATCCTATTATTTCTACCTTGATACTTAGAAAAATTGTTGGAAAAAAATAGAATATTTTAGGGGGAAAAAAACTGTAAATTTAAAAAAGAAAAACTTAGAAAATCCTCTGTTATGCTTCCCCTCCCTTATACTTCACCCTTTATATTTCCCGCTACGTTATACTTCCCGACCGTCAAGCTAAGTCTCAATGTTGCCAACAAAATGTACTTAAATTCTCTTAAAGGTCTTCATTTTGTACTAAATTTCCAGGGTACATTATAATAATAATTATAGTATTTTAATTAAATTAGAGCTGGCAGACTAGATGCTATCTTCTGGGCCTTTGGAGTCTGGAAGATTCTTCCGCAAAAACCCAACAAGGAGGGAATAACAATAACTTCTTTTAAAGAAGTTAAACCAATGTTGCCACATTCCCGACAAAATGTTAAACCTTAATATGCAAGTAAAAAACGTCTCAAAGTTATCTACAACACTGCCCGATTTATATTCCCGCCATATTATTGGCGGGAAAAACTGAGTTTGAAAGCCTGATCTGAAGCTGTTAACCGGCCATGGTAAATTCGGTTAAGTACGAGGTAGAATCAATAGTCTCAATCTCTCGTATCAAGGTAGAAATAATAGTCAGGGTGTCACTCATGCAAGGCGTGGAAGTATCAATAGAAGTAGTAATAGTGGTCTGTGTAGAACCGCAGATGTGCAACAAGTGAGTGGTAAGAGTGATAGGATAACTGTTATCTAATATCTTCAGTTAATGTAGTAGTCTAGTTGTTAGTAGTCTAGTTCTAGATTCTACATTCTAGATTCTACTACATTCTAGTTTCTACACGTTATCTTCAGTTTTCGTTCCACGTTCCACATTACTGTATGGTCGTATTGATATACTGATACGCCTGCTTTTTCACAGCGTATCTTCGCTCTCTGGGTAAGCGTTCTTTGTAAAACTAATGGCAATCATTATTTTATTTATTTTAGGATCCTGTTTTTTGAAGGAAATTCACGATTGTAATGGAGAATCATTTTGAATTGGTTAGTGTCCACGGGACTAGGAGCGCCAAAGAGGTTGATTTTAAATGGACTATCAACAATTTCGGTGATGTTTTTCCGATTTCTTCTCCTGAATTCCAAATTGAATTAGACTCGGACTGTACGAAGTGGAAGGTAGAGCTATGCCAAGGTGAACGATCTGTATTCTCACTTGCGAATATGATGTATACCTCTGCAATGATTTATCTTATCAAAACAGCTAATCCAAAAGTTGTTGTCGATGTGGGTATTCAGCTATTTAACCATACTGGTCAAGCATTAGACTTCCAAAAATTAAGGAGTGTTTCTATGACTAATGGAGGTTCTTTTTCAATCAATTCTGCACTAAATCGCTGCGAATATATGATCGCTGCGGCTTTGCGAGTTAGGAAGCTTGTAGTGTCTATTAACCTAAAGGCATGTGTCAATTATCAACCGGCTGAATTAGTAAGCCAACCGCTTATTCCTGCTATTTCTAACTTTAAGCCATCTATTGTTGCCGACTTCGCTAAACTTCGGAATCACTCAATTTCTGTGATTTCTATTCTGCAAACAATTTGAAAAAAGAAGTGATTAATTTCATCGTTTCCAATAATGACATCGTGGACAAAAAGGATTTGCAGAAATTACAAATTTATCATTATCGAAAGAACTTATTGAAGCATTTATGTTTAAAAAAAAATGATCATTAACTCAAGATTTTGCCAACGCTTTTTTCGGCATCAAAATTGCTCAGGAGAGGTGGGCCAACTCCAGCTCGCGAAAATTTTAGAAATCGTCCTTCATAATCTTCATCTTTCTCAATGGACACCAAATGGAAGAAAAGTTCAAATTTTCAAATAAGATTACTCAAATCAAGTTTAACAAGACCAAAAGTTAATTTTTTAAAAATATAATACATTATTTCTATATAGTTCTTGTACAAGATAAAATATTTTTCTTCCTCTTTGTATGTTGTTTAATAAATTGTAAATTTTAATATAACCTTAAATTGAACTTGTTATTTAATGAGTAAAGACTAAAATGCTTTTTACCACTTTATTCTTTACCTGAAGTACTTTTATTTAGGAAAAAACAAGCTGTCTATTGAATGATTTCAATTGGATTTATTGATAAAATTTCAACGTGAAGATTTCAGAGATGGCGCCATCCGCAATGCTTTGAGCATACAATGGGTTCATCCAGCATGGTCTGTCAAAATTGCTCAGAAGCAGAGGCCGACTACTGCCTGCCGATTGGCCATCGACATGAATAGCATGTAGCCTGCAATAAAAATGTTTTGACGGTCGAGAAATATGCCTGAAATAATTTTAAACTGATCTTTTTGTTTTGTGATTGCATGGCGAAGAAAGATATTCCACGTTCAAAATGAACATCACCAGTGAGTGAGAACAATCTAAAAGAATCCAGTAGGTACTAACTAAATATAATATAGATAGAATAATGTACATTATGAGCATAGACCACTCATAACGCTTGTTTTTTAACTTCCTTGAAGAAGTTATTATGATGCCATCCGACCGTAGCATTTTTTTTTTCTGGAAAACTTACGGCCACAGTTTTCAACCGATTTTCACCAAATTTTCTTCAGTCGGTAAACAAGAAACTAACAAGGGTGATTATTGTATGTCTGTTTGAAATTTCAAAAAAAGTTCGCTGCAGCCGATCTGTTGGTCTGATTTTTACCAATTACTCCTTATATTTTTTCCATTAATCTAAAATCACATTTTGTAGGGAGAAATTCATACATCTACACGAGAGGGTCCTCCCTTAGGCTAAATCCTATTATTTCTACCTTGATACTAGAAAAAATTGTTGGAAAAAAAAAATATTTTAGGGGAAAAAACTGTAAATTTAAAAAAGAAAACTTAGAAATCCTCTGTTATGCTTCCCCTCCCTTATACTTCACCCTTTATATTTCCCGCTACGTTATACTTCCCGACCGTCAAGCTAAGTCTCAATGTTGCCAACAAAATGTACTTAAATTCTCTTAAAGGTCTTCATTTTGTGCTAATTTTCCTGGGTACATTATAATAATAGTATTTTAATTAAATTAGAGCTGGCAGACAGATGCTATCTTCTGGGCCTTTGGAGTCTGGAAGATTCTTCCGCAAAAACCCAACAAGGAGGGAATAACAATAACTTCTTTAGAAGTTAAACCAATGATGCCAACACATTCCCGACAAATGTTAAGGGGGTTAATATCAACATTTTTTTGACCGGTCAAAATTTAAGAGATGAACTGCTGGTTCTCTTTATATGGTACACCCTGCATTTAGTTTTTATAATTCTATTCTTCGAGTGTTGGCATACTGTATACAAACTAAGTTGCAAATTAATTTAAGGATAAAATAAACATATTAAACTTTATCTTTTTTATTGTTATCAAAATATTGAAATTAATTACCAGTTTATTTGACCACTTTTTAATCTTTTTCGGCAATAATGGTTAAATGTTTGTCCAACTCCTGTTCGGTGAGCGTCCTGAATTTGGGGTCAGATTTAGTGACGATGCCGACTTCAACTTCGGACGGTCGAAAATCAACCGAAAGAACAGTCGAAAGACAAGATATAGCAAGCTGAAAAAGATAATTTAATGATATAAAAGAGTTTTGTTTTTATTATACCTGAATAGCTTCATCAGTAGAATAGCTTTGTTTCTTTTTCAACTTCTTTTCCAAATAAGTGTTCCCTTCGGTTTGCTTAGCTCCGACGCTTATGGCGGTATGAGCAGAAGTAGCCGGCGGGATCGGTTTTGTAGACGAGAGGACCTTTTTCTCTGTCGTATGCGATAAGCATCATGCTGCATCCGAGCGGTCTCATTTCCGCATTCTGCGTATAAACTTGGGAAATATCAGCGATTCTGTTGCAGATCATATCAACAGGCATATCGTAGCCGTATTTATAGCGGTAATTGGACGCTTCGTATCTTGCACGTTGAACTTGAGATTTGCTGTCGGCAATCATACCAGTCATCACGCAGCCGACCTCATCAGTTATTTTATACAAATGGGTCACCGTAGTCGGATCCAATAATTTGTCGGGAACTTTCTTCTGAGTGCAACAACAGCGCAGTCGACGCCTTTCAGCGCAACAGACGTTAAGGCTCCTTGATTTATTGCTTTGAATGCATATTCTACAACATAATAAAATCCTTGTTTAGACAAAATGTCATTCTCCCTAGTTTAAAGTCAGATGACAAAATTGTTTGAAAATTTAGAATTTCTAGATCTAATTAGATAAAAAATAATAAAAATTCGTGGGTTTTGTTTTAAGAAGAATCTTGTAGGTGAGTTATCCCATTTGTACTTAGGCGTGTAGATACATCTGAAGATTGAGGAAGGAGATAAAAATTGAAGAATTAGAGCTTAAGTTCCAAAAATTACAGCAAATGTTAGTGGGCCGACGAGGCCGGATACTTACCGACTTGATAAAGTCTCCCTTCGGGCGAAAAAATTGTAATATGCCGATCGAATCCGGCGCTAGACCCTCGGGCCATTTTCAGCTAGAATATTATGGAAAAATGAAGTAGAATATGAAAAGTTTTAAAGAATTATTATGCACTTTTTTCAAACAAGAGTTGCAAATCACCGATTCTTATATTGGAAGGTACCACTATAAAATGAGGTTACAGACGCAACTTTACAGTGTTCCCAACAAAACTATGAATTACCTTGCTTTTGAATCCTCTGAATTCGTTGAAAAGTCGTGGAAAATGGAAAAACATTTATTCATAATCTAAAACTTGCGACTATAAATTCACCCCAAATATATTTTTAAAAAATCAAAAAGTCCGAATTTTTAGAAAAAAAAGTATAAATTCATGGATAGTTATTAATTTTTTTCCCTTTTCTACTTATATTCATAAGTTTTAGATTTAAGAACTTTGTTAACCGCAGTATGAAACTGGTTTGAAACTCCTGGAGCATGCGCAGAAGGATTTACACGTCAGATTTCACGGACAAACGATTTGAGCGACGTCAGATTTGACGTCTAAGTCCTTCTGCGCATGCTCCGGAGTTTCAAACTGCGGTTGGAACAAAGCTAATAAATAACAATTCTCTCTGGTATAATGCACCCATTTGCAAAAACCCTCTGTTGAGGGTGTCACACACAAAGGCCTTTTTTAATAAAGCTAAAAATTTACTAGTAGCACTTATGTATGAAACCAAATGTATAGTTTTCTTTCGAAAAGCTCATGAAATCATAAAACTTAAATAGTTTTTTAAAATTAATTTTATTTGTAATATTACCTATTACTTTGTAAATAATAAGTATTTTCCTAATTGAGGGCAGATATGGCAAAAGTTTAGTTAACTCATTGGAAACTGCGGTAACCGACTATCTTCGTGGTTTGAAAGCCGTTTATCCTGGCTTATTCATCGATATAGAAACACAATTCGTCATGCTTAACCGAGTAACTAATCATATAAATTTTTCAATATTATTTTTGTGAATTCAGGAAAGAAACAACAGAGTAGCCCTTTTAAGCGGTGGAGGTGCAGGACTTGAACCATTCGGCGCAGGTAGTATATTTTAAAATCAAGATTCCCTAATTTTCCTTTAAAGGTTTCGTCGGTGAAAATATGCTGACCGGTTACGTATGCGGTAACGTTTTCACCGCACCTCCTACGACATACATAGTTACCGCATTGACAAATTTAGCTAAATTAAATCGAGGTTTGCTCAAATAAAAGTAGATTACTAACTATTTTTTAGGAGGAATTCTAGTGATAATTTTAAATTATACTGGGGACATGTTGAATTTCGGACTAGCCATTGAAAACGCCAGGAATAAAGGGATACAAGTATGATGGATTTATGACAATTTGATTATTTAAATAGGTAGAATCTGTTTTGGTGGCTGATGACAGCGGACATATGGATACAGATATAAAAACTGGTTTTGTCGGTCGGAGAGGATTGTGCGGAGGAATTCTTATGATTAAGGTCTACTAAAAATAGTTTTTTTAAAAATTTTAGTTATAGATTTTAGGAGCTATGTCAACTGCTGGAAGGCTACTGAAAGAACTTGTGGTTGAAGGGAGATGCATAAGCTGTCGGATGTGCACTTTTGGATTAGCGATTAAGCCATGTTATCTGCCATGTTCTCCTGATCCACTTTGGACTATTGATGATGATCAGATTGAAATTGGTATCGGTGTTCATGGTGAAGCAGGGCTAGCGTTAATAAATGTAATGAAACTAATAAAGCTAATTTTTTTTTCAATAATATTTTTTAGTTTTGCTCAACGGCTGAGCTTGTACGGATTTTGATAGCTCAAATGTTAAAAATATTTGTTGGACGACCTGGCGACAACATCGTGGCGTTAATCAACGACCTTGGAAACTGTATCGATTTAGAGCTTTTCACATTTGCTGCAGAACTTAAAAGACAATTAAGTACGGCTTTATTTGAGATGATTAAAAAACTTTTTTAGCCGCTCTTCAAATTAATATTGTGCGCCTTTATACTGGGAAATTTCTTTCATCTCTCGATACGAAAGGAATTCAAGTTTGCATGCTCAACGTAACCGGAAGAGATGATTGGATTAAGTTTTTGGATTTGGAAACTGAAGCGTTTGCTTGGCCTGTGACTCGTTTGAGCCGCCTCAACGAAAGATTTCCTATGAGACTCACCCAATTAGAAATAGACAGGAATTTCCCACATGTAAAGCAATTTTTTAAATATATTATTTATCAATTTTATAGTTGGAAGGGCTAGAGTTGAATCAAGAGAAGGGAATATTTTAAAAGCACGATATTGGCAGTTGCTCGTGCACTGAAAAATGAAGAACAAAAATTGAACCTTTTGGACAAAAGAGGTGGAGATGGCGATTGCGGGACGGCACTTAGGCAACTGGCAGAAGGTTTTGAAAAGGCCATCAATACTTTACCAGTAACCAAAGTAGCAATGACATTCCTCACACTTTCTAAAATCGCTGAGACATACATGAGCGGAACTTCAGGCGCTCTTTATTCGCTGATGTTCCTCGGAGCAGCGAAAAACGCTCAATCTTGGTCTTCCGCTTGGACCGGCGCACTTGAAATGGTCAGAAAATATTCCATAGCAGAACTCGGATACAGAACAATGGTAATAAAAATCATAAGTTCCCTTCACTTTTTATCAGTTAGACGCTTTGATCCCAGCATGCTTAGCTTTTGAAGCAAGCATAAAAGAATTCGGAGAAAAAATTGGGACAAAGCGCTCAAATTCGCTCTGGACAAAGCGATCGAAGGATGCGGTAAAACCGCCACGATGAAAGCGAGAGTCGGCCGTGCCTGTTATGTCGATCCAGCCAGAATACAAGACGTCGACCCTGGCGCATACGGCGTCGTCGTCTGGCTAACAGCCATCTACAAAAATCTAGTCAAACAAGAAGGAGAAGATGTTCAATGTCCTATTTAACACAAAAAATTTATTTCTTTCACATAAAAATTGACACAAAAAACTCTACAATGAGTCTTAATTTCTAAAATATCACAGGCTATAAAGCTAATAACATTAATGACACTTCCATAAAAGCAGAATAAGTTGTATGTCTTCAAAATAATCAAACAAAATACTTTTTTGGAAGAAAAGTTTGAGGGGGGAAATGTTGATCAGTCAGTAATTTTTTTTTCAGTCTCTAAATTAGGTATGTCATTGAATTTTCATGGAAGTGACTTACAGCAAATTCTATACAGGTACTTAAAATAATACATGAAATCTAGTAATAATAAAGCGGTTATTTAAAAAATAAAAAGGCGTATTGAATAACCTAATATAAATATAAAACTGCCACTTGACAAATCATGAAGTTTTTATGGAGCTCTTTTTTATTGGTTTAACCCTTTCGAGCGTCTGACGCCGGATTCTCTGGCGCAGTACATTTCCACTCACTTCTCGCGCTCCCAGCGCCCAGCAAAGTACAGAAAGCGAAGAGTGATACGATCAACGAATTCATTTCTTCCCCAACCAGCCAGTTTTTGCATGTCGCCAGCGCCACTTAGAGAGGCTTCCCGCAGTTCCCGCTGCAAGCGACATGCGCGCATAGCAACTATAGTCGCCTGCGGTCTCGAAAGGGTTAATAGAAGTAGACATGTTGCAACACACAAGTGGTTTTGTCCATTAGAAATTAAAAAAATTTAGAAATTTAAGAAAATCAAAACCAGCAAAAAATGAAGTTAATTTTTAAATGTCTTTTGTAATTATTTTTATTACTGGTAACTTGATTAATAAAAATACTAATAATTGAGCACTATTAGCGATTTTCTTAAAATTTATAATTTGGCAACATTTTGTATATCTATTAAAATAAATATGGCCTATGATAAAATAGATCTATAATAAGTCAGAATTTTGAAGGGTGTCTGAGACTTCTCGGACGTATACTTTTGGAAAGAAGCCGACCTGAAAAAAATTATTTTTATTTTTTGTTTTATTTTTATTATTTTGTTGTTTATTTGTTGTTATTTTAAATAAAGTACCCTGTCTTGAATCATTCCTTTCCACCATCCTTTATGGTCGCCTTCTTTGCTTAATATGATGACTTGGCAGCCTTGTTTGAGTGGGAGCTGGTTGGATTCGGCTGGGTTGAAGTCGAAATCGGCGACTGCGATGATTCTTCTGAACGGCCAGCGTAAACGGACGTCGAGTCCGTTGAAATTTTCACCCAGGCTGGTGTGCTCGTAGCAGTTAATGAGTTCAACGAGCGATGGAAAAAATCTCGATTCCGACAAATAAAAATGAGAAACGCCCTCCTTTTTCTTCTCATACACTTTCATATGTTCACTTTATTATCAACCCTAAAAGTATTCAAAATAAAGATTGAAAGGTTAAAAATGGATATCTTACTTAAGACTTAACGCATAGACTGTCTCATTAGGATGTGTAGCACCTTGAGGGCGGATCCTAAGCAAGTAAGTTCCGTCGACTTGACTTTCTAAAAGTCGAGATGCTTTTTCTCGCCCCATCTCTCCCACAAACCTGAAATTAAGGATTTTACAACATTTAAAATTAATTATTTATCTACATACCATAAATATTCAACTAAAGAACCATGATCAGTCCAAGTCCGAGTATCAGGGAACACATTACTTGTCGATTTAGGCTTAAAAGAAAAGAAGAGTTAAAAAATAGGCTAAACTGATAAATTGAGTTTTCTGAGCCACAAAAATTGAGTTTTCTGAACCACAAAAAGTTTCCTGAGCCACAAAAATCGAGTTTTTTGAGCCACAAAAATCGAGAATGACGAGCCACAGAAATCGAGGTTTCTGAGCCACAAAAAAGCAAGTTTTCTGAGCCACAAAAATCGAATTTTCTGAGCCACAAAAATCGAGTTTTCTGAGCCACAAAAATCGAGCTTTCTGAGCCACAAAAATCGAGTTTTCTGAGCCACAAAACGTGAGTTTTCTGAACCACAAAAAAGTTTCCTGAACCACAAAAATTAAGCTTTCTGAGCCACAAAAATCGAATTTTCTGAGCCACAAAAAGCGAGTTTTATGAGCCACAAAAATCGAGCTTTCTGAGCCACAAAAATCGAGCTTTCTGAGCCACAAAAATCGAGCTTTCTGAGCCACAAAAATCGAGTTCTCTGAGCCACAAAACGTGAGTTTTCTGAACCACAAAAAAAATTCCTGAACCACAAAAATTAAGCTTTCTGAGCCACAAAAATCGAGCTTTCTGAGCCACAAAAATCGAGTTTTCTGAGCCACAAAAATTAAGTTTTCTGAACCACAAAAAAGTTTCCTGAGCCACAAAAATCGAGTTTTTTGAGCCACAAAAATCGAGAATGACGAGCCACAGAAATCGAGGTTTCTGAGCCACAAAAATCGAGTTTTTTGAGCCACAAAAATCGAGAATGATGAGCCACAGAAATCGAGGTTTCTGAGCCACAAAAATCGAGCTTTCTGAGCCACAAAAATCGAACTTTCTGAGCCATAAAAAAAATCGAATTTTCTGAGCCACAAAAATCGAGTTTTCTGAGCACCAAAAATTGAGCTTTCTGAGCCACAAAAATCAAATTTTCTGAGCCACAAAAATCGAGCTTTCTGAGCCACAAAAATCGAATTTTCTGAGCCACAAAAATCGAGTTTTTTGGGCCACAAAAATCGAATTTTCTGAGCCACAAAAATCGAGTTTTCTGAGCCACAAAAATCGAGCTTTCTGAGCCACAAAAATCGAGTTTTCTGAGCCACAAAAATTGAGTTTTCTGAACCACAAAAAAGTTTCCTGAGCCACAAAAATTGAGTTTTCTGAACCACAAAAAAGTTTCCTGAGCCACAAAAATCGAGTTTTTTGAGCCACAAAAATCGAGAATGATGAGCCACAGAAATCGAGGTTTCTGAGCCACAAAAATCGAGCTTTCCGAGCCACAAAAATCGAGCTTTCTGAGCCACAAAAATTAAGTTTTCTGAACCACAAAAAAGTTTCCTGAGCCACAAAAATCGAGTTTTTTGAGCCACAAAATCGAGAATGACGAGCCACAGAAATCGAGGTTTCTGAGCCACAAAAATCGAGTTTTTGAGCCACAAAAATCGAGAATGATGAGCCACAGAAATCGAGGTTTCTGAGCCACAAAAATCGAGCTTTCTGAGCCACAAAAATCGAACTTTCTGAGCCATAAAAAAAATCGAATTTTCTGAGCCACAAAAATCGAGTTTTCTGAGCACCAAAAATTGAGCTTTCTGAGCCACAAAAATCAAATTTTCTGAGCCACAAAATCGAGCTTTCTGAGCCACAAAAATCGAATTTTCTGAGCCACAAAAATCGAGTTTTTGGGCCACAAAAATCGAATTTTCTGAGCCACCAAAATCGAGTTTTCTGAGCCACAAAAATCGAGCTTTCTGAGCCACAAAAATCGAGTTTTCTGAGCCACAAAAATTGAGTTTTCTGAACCACAAAAAAGTTTCCTGAGCCACAAAAATTGAGTTTTCTGAACCACAAAAAAGTTTCCTGAGCCACAAAAATCGAGTTTTTGAGCCACAAAAATCGAGAATGATGAGCCACAGAAATCGAGGTTTCTGAGCCACAAAAATCGAGCTTTCCGAGCCACAAAAATCGAGTTTTCCGAGCCACAAAAATTGAGTTTTCTGAACCACAAAAAAGTTTCCTGAGCCACAAAAATCGAATTTTCTGAGCCACAAAAATCGAGCTTTCTGAGCCACAAAAATCGAGCTTTCTGAGCCACAAAAATCGAGCTTTCTGAGCCACAAAAATCGAGCTTTCTGAGCCACAAAAATCGAGCTTTCTGAGCCACAAAAATTGAGCTTTCTGAGCCACAAAAATCGAGCTTTCTGAGCCATAAAAAAAATCGAATTTTCTGAGCCACAAAAATCGAGTTTTCTGAGCACCAAAAATTGAGCTTTCTGAGCCAAAAAAATCGAATTTTCTGAGCCACAAAAATCGAGCTTTCTGAGCCACAAAAATCGAGTTTTTTGGGCCACAAAAATTAAGCTTTCTGAGCCACAAAAATCGAATTTTCTGAGCCACAAAAATCGAGTTTTCTGAGCCACAAAAATCGAGCTTTCTGAGCCACAAAAATCGAGCTTTCTGAGCCACAAAAATCGAGTTTTCTGAGCCACAAAAATTGAGTTTTCTGAACCACAAAAAGTTTCCTGAGCCACAAAAATTGAGTTTTCTGAATCACAAAAAGTTTCCTGAGCCACAAAAATCGAGTTTTTTGAGCCACAAAAATCGAGTTTTTTGAGCCACAAAAATCGAGAATGATGAGCCACAGAAATCGAGGTTTCTGAGCCACAAAAATCGAGCTTTCTGAGCCACAAAAATTGAGCTTTCTGAGCCACAAAAATCGAGCTTTCTGAGCCATAAAAAAAATCGAATTTTCTGAGCCACAAAAATCGAGTTTTCTGAGCACCAAAAATTGAGCTTTCTGAGCCAAAAAAATCGAATTTTCTGAGCCACAAAAATCGAGCTTTCTGAGCCACAAAAATCGAGTTTTTGGGCCACAAAAATTAAGCTTTCTGAGCCACAAAAATCGAATTTTCTGAGCCACAAAAATCGAGTTTTCTGAGCCACAAAAATCGAGCTTTCTGAGCCACAAAAATCGAGCTTTCTGAGCCACAAAAATCGAGTTTTCTGAGCCACAAAAATTGAGTTTTCTGAACCACAAAAAAGTTTCCTGAGCCACAAAAATTGAGTTTTCTGAATCACAAAAAAGTTTCCTGAGCCACAAAAATCGAGTTTTTTGAGCCACAAAAATCGAGTTTTTTGAGCCACAAAAATCGAGAATGATGAGCCACAGAAATCGAGGTTTCTGAGCCACAAAAATCGAGCTTTCTGAGCCACAAAAATCGAGCTTTCTGAGCCACAAAAATCGAGCTTTCTGAGCCACAAAAATCGAGCTTTCTGAGCCGCAAAAATCGAGCTTTCTGAGCCACAAAAATCGAATTTTCTGAGCCACAAAAATTGAGTTTTCTGAGCCACAAAATTCGAGTTTCTGAGCCACAAAAATCAAGTTTTCTGAGCCACAAAAACCATGTTTTTTACACTTCACATTTCTAAAAGACGTTGCACACATATTTTACACATTTTAACAAAGGGCCATAATGTAAAGCAAAACTAAATTTACCACAAGAGGTTGGCTTGAAGTTAAGTCTTGCTCAGGCCTTTCAACCATAGGTGGCCTTGGCGGCAATTCTGGCGGTTGCCTCGTCCCGCACCGTCCGCTAAATGCGATACAATTTTTATGAGCCGCCAAACTACACTTCTCGCATTTATAACCCTAAAAATAAATTATAAACAGAGCAAATACAAAAACTGAAATTACTTGAAAAATAATCCCTTTGAGAAATTTACTACAATGAGTACATATTGTCGGTTTTTCAAAAGTGTGCATGCTGAATTTATGATCGGTCGAGCGGCATCCGGGAGGTTCTATATTGTCGCTGTAATTTCAAAATAGTAAATGCTTCAAAAAGTTAAAATTTCTTACAGAGCATCTTGGATTGCTTTGATCCATTTACGTTTCAGATCTTCAGTTCGAGCGTAGAGCGTGTAAGCCGTGGATTCTGTTTTTCTGACCAAAAACCATTGGTAATTCCAACGTGTATCCCTGTGTAGGGTCCTCCTGCTATGACCATCGTCCACTTTAAAATCGGCCAATGGTAAACAAGCTTTAAAACTGTACTGATCCTAAAATAAACCAAGATCAAACTTGTGTTCTATATAAGCTTTGTTCCAACCGAAGTTTGAAACTATTGGAGCATGCGCAGAAGGATTTTGACGGACAAACGATTTGAACAACGTAAATTTTGACGTTGATGCTCCCATAGTTTCAAACTGCAGTTGGAACAAAGCTATTAAATTACTTACTCTGATAGCTTTACATAAAATCATAACTCGATCAAAAATAAAAACATATCTAAAAAACAAATTATTATTATGTTATGTTGAAAATTTATAATACCTCTGTTTGACTTTTTGAGTTATGTGATCTTTTATTCGTAAATCGCCATCTTTAAGGAGTCGCCCAAAATCTGTCAATTTCGTTTGTTTTGTGTCCCAGTCGGTGATGCTTTCCTAAAAAATTTATGTGATAGAAAGAAAAGATGGATTTTTTACCTCGATGTCTGCCATAATTTGTAAAGTGTCGCTGTCTCTTTTTACTTCGTTATATACTGGGCGACATCCACCATGGCTTCACGTGCCCTTTCTAGCCCTCTGAAGTCCTCATTATTCTGTAAAAAAAAAAATTATTGCAGGTGGACGATGTAGCCAAATTACACTTAAAAAACATTGCAATAGATAGATTTTGAGCACAGATTACGAATCAAAAAACGGTTTTTGATGGCGCATGCGCAGGACGTCCAAAACGCGAATTTCCCTTTAAAATTACCAAAACATCCTTAACGTAAATAGGAACCCCTATTTTGATTGCAGATTCGGATTCTACAGACAATTTTACATAGAATACACTCTTATGATGTTTTTTTTCGTAGCTTCCTTTCTATCCAAAATAAAAAAATAAGCTCGCCATGATGAGATCCTTGCAAAAATGCCTCCGTAAGCCGTAACCTTTTTAAAAGTAAGGTTATTGTAACCAAACATTGGTCTTGTGGGTTCCGCTGGGTTCCCCAGACCCCCTGGGGTCAAAGGGACCCATCATTTTCCAAGTTGAAAAATTTGGAAAAATAAGGATAATAGGTAGATTTCTTTTTTTAACTGTTCATTGGGATCCCTAGACCCATGGGGCCTCCCGGACCTATTCATGGGTCATGAATGTCATGACTATGGGTCTTTATGACCCCGTGTGCCATCCCAGACCCCTTGGGGTCATGAAGATAACACTCCATGGGTAATGTACAGTCAAAATAGCCTCATTTTTCCAAATTTTTAACTTCCTTAAAGAAGTTATTGCGATACCCTCGACGTCGGGTTTTTGGGGAAGGGTCTTCCAGACCCCGGAGGGTCAAATCGAATATTGATCTTTACCGATCTCAACTTTGTCTGTGGTGCCGGCCGGACGGCCGGCCGTAGCATTTTTTTCCGGAACACTTTACGGCCACAGTTTTCATCCGATTTTCACCAAATTTTACACAAATACATACATACAAATTTCTTTAGCCGGTAAAGAAGAATGTAACGAGGGGGATTTTTGAATTTCGAAAAAATGGCGGAGATATGTCTGTTTGAAATTTTAAAAAATTCGCTGCGGCCGAACCGTTAATCCGATTTTCACCAAATTTTCACCAATTACTCCTTATATTTTTTAAGAATTTTTGGTGCAAAAAAATTGCCACTTTTTAATTACTATTTTATTAGTAGGGAGAAATTTCGTACTTCTACCCTTTACGAGAGGCACATCCCTAGGCCAAAGAGCCCATTATTTCTACCTCGACACTTAGAAAATTTTTCGAAAAAAAGAACTTAAAAATTTTTCAAAAAAAAAAAAAAAAGAAAAAAGAAAAAAAAAAAAAAAAAAAAACCTGAAAATTTTTCGAAAAAAAAATTTTTTTTTACAAAAAAAACTTAGAAAATTTTTCGAAAAAAAGAACTTAAAAAATTTTTCGAAAAAAAAAAAAAAAACTAACTTCGAAAAAACTAACTTGGAAAATTCTCCTTTATACTTTCCCTCCCTACTACATCCCCTTCCTTTATACTTTCGTTCCCTTATACTTCCCCTCCATTATACTTCACCCTCTGTTATACTTTCCCCTTCCTTATACTTTCCCCTCCGTTATACTTCCCCTCCCATATTATACTTCTTACTCCGTTATACTTCCCCCTCCGTTATACTTCCCCTCCCTCATACTTCCCACTCCGTTATACTTCTCCTCCCATATACTTCCCCCTCCTATATAGATACTTCTCTTTAAGGAAGTTCCCGTCGGGGCCAGCTCCAGACTAGTACTTTAACTGTTCATTGGGATCCCTGGACCCATGGGGCCTCCCAGACCCATTCATGGGTCATGAATGTCATGACTATGGGTCTTTATGACCCCGTGTGGCCTCCCAGACCCCTTGGGGTCATGAAGATAACACTCCATGGGTAATGTACAGTCAAAATAGGCTCATTTTTCCAAAATTTTTAACCTGGGAAACGAAGGGTCTGTTTGATCCCACGGGGTCTGGGAGACCCAGTGGGGCCCAGGAGACCCATGTTTGGTCTTAGAAAAAAACATAATAGGAGTATATTCTATGTAAAATTGCCTGTAGAATCCAAATCTGCAATCAAAAATAGGGGTTCCTAATTAAGTTAAGGAAGTTTCGGCCGTTTTAAAAGGAAATTCAAGTTTTGACGTCCTGAGCATGCAAAATCGAAAAATCGTTTCTTGATTCGTAATCTATGCTCAAAAGTAGGGGGGGGGGGGGTAACTAGACCCAAAATGAAGAGGGGTAACCATTTAAGGGGATATGAGGGTTTTAAGTTGGTAGCTTTGTACATTATCGTTGTGAGCAACGGTTTTCGGTTTTTCCCTTCTATCTTGGAAACCGTCACTTAAAACGAAAAAATGTCTTAAGTAAAGTTGTAGCTACGGAAATTTACTACATAAAATATCCTATTAGTTTTTTCCGTCAGAGCAATATTTTAGGAGATATGAAGGTTTTAAGTTTTCAGACAGGCTCTGTAGGATTATTAGTTTTAACCTTATAACTCCTTAATCATTGCTCTTACGCAAATAATAAATAAAGAAATTTTTGTAGGAAATCTTAGTACCTACAACTTTTACTTAGGACATTTTTTGTTTGATAGAAGGGAAAAACCGAAAACCGTTGCTCACAACGAAAAATTTGCAAAGCAACTCACTTAAGAACCCTCATATCTCCTTAAGTATTGCTCTGACAAAAAAACCAATGAGGTCTTTTTTGTAGGAAATTTCCGTAGCTACGACTTTTACTTAGGACATTTTTTCGTTTTTAGCGACGGTTTCAGAGATAGAAGGGAAAAACCGAAAACCGTTGTTATAAACGAAAAATTTGCAAAGCAACCAACTTAAATACTTCCATATCTCCTTAAGTATTGCTCTAACGGAAAAAACTAATAAGATATTTTTGTAGTAAATTTCAGTACCTACAACTTTTACTAATGACATTTTTTCGTTTTGTGCGACGGTTTCAGAGATAGAAGGGAAAAACCGAAAACCGTTGTTAACAACGAAAAATTTGCAAAGCAACTCACTTAAAAACCATCATACCTCCTTAACCTTTTTCTCTATCTTGATTCGTTTTCTAGTTAACCTTGGGGGGGGGGGGGGGATACTAGTAAGTTTCCTGTATAACTTAACGAAGTACATACCGGTTGAGTTTCACTTATAAGTTTTTCAAGAAGTAAATGATATTTTAATATTCTTTGCATAGGAACAGAAAGAATATCTCTTAATTTAAACTTTCCATTGTTCGCTTCTTGCTGGCATTTCTAAAATTTAAATTGATTAATAAATAATAATTAAAAACCAGAATATTTACAATGAGTTTTTGGTTGATGTTTTCATTTCTAGATATTTCGACTATTCTAGTTTGAGCTTTGGTTAGATTGGCACAGTAGTCACCGTAAGCAAGAAACTTTTCCCTCCAGTTAATAAACGCTTCACTAAGTTTTAGGGTGCTCCCTGGTGTCATCGCTTTTATCAACTGGCTATGAAAACCTACATGGACTTCATATAGTTCCTGAAAGAAAAAAAAAAATAAGAAGAAAGAAAAATAATGCTTTACCTTGATGCCACCAAAAATAGTTTTCATATCTTCCTCTTTTAACATGGATGTCAACGGGCGAATGAAACATCTTATCAAAGTGTTCAAAACGTCGATATAATTTTTTTCAGTTTCCACAAGCTCATTTATGACATAATCACGTTTTTCGAAACTATGATTTATCGTAGTCGGCGCCTGGAAATCGTTTATTTGATAAGTTTATGAAGAATAAGAAGAAAATACAAGGGAGAAAAAAAAAAAACTTACAAAAAGTACAGGAGTTGATCGTTTATCGATCGAACATAAATCTTGATAAATCTCCTCATTGCGAGCATGAGTATCGTAATGAGCATACTCGACGCAATCCTCATCTACAGCACAAGCTCCCTCATCCCCACCCCTACAAACAACACTCATGCAAAAATAACATGCAAAAAAAAATAATAATTTTAAAAAAATTTAACCAATGAAGCTTCTTAATCCTTAAGGGATATGAGGGTTTTAAGTTGGTTGCTTTGTACATATTTCGTTGTGAGCAACGGTTTTCGGTTTTTTTCCCTTCTATCATGGAAACCGTCGCTCAAAACGAAAAATCGTCCTAAGTAAAAGTTGTAGCTACGGAAATTTACTACATAAAATAACTTATTGGTTTTTTCCGTCAGAGCAATATTTTAGGAGATATGAAGGTTTTAAGTTTTCAGACAGGCTCTGTAGGATTATTAGTTTTAACCTCATAACTCCTTAAATATTACTCTTACGCAAATAATGAATGAAGAGATTTTTGTAGGAAATCTTTGTACCTACAACTTTTACTTAGGACATTTTTTCGTTTTGAGCGACAGTTTCCGGGATAGAAGGGAAAAACCGAAAACCGTTGCTCACAACGAAAAATTTGCAAAGTAACTCACTTAAGAACCCTCATATCTCCTTAAGTATTGCTCTGACAAAAAAACCAATGAGGTCTTTTTTGTAGGAAATTTCCGTAGCTACGACTTTTACTTAGGACGTTTTTTCGTTTTGAGCGACGGTTTCCGAGATAGAAGGGAAAAACCGAAAACCGTTGTTAACAATGAAAAATTTGCAACGCAACCAACTTAAATACTTCCATATCTCCTAAAGTATTGCTCTGACGGAAAAAACTAATATGATATTTTATGTAGTAAATTTCAGTACCTACAACTTTTACTTAGGACATTTTTTCGTTTTGAGCGACGGTTTCCGAGATAGAAGGGAAAAACCGAAAACCGTTGTTAACAACGAAAAATTTGCAAAGCAACTCACTTAATCTGCAAATTTTGGCTCTCCAGAAAAGTGAAAAATTTAAATAAATTTATAAAAAGGAAATAATTTTTATCAGTGCTGCTACTGTGCAGTAAATGAAACTCAATTTAAAAAGAGGTGCAGTAAAATCTACTGTGCTATAAAAAAATACATAACAAGCCAAAAATTGAATATGCAGGGTGTTACAAGAAAAAATCTTGAGACACCCTGAATAATTTTTTAAAAAATTTATAAAACCTCACAAAAATGCATAAAATTAAAATTCTAACATAAATTTTTTTTTAGGTTCATTGAGTACCTCAGACGAGAACTTTATGTAACAAAGATCTTCGTAAATGTCCTCGGTCTCGTCGCTCAACTGAGGCGACTTTATCATAAACTGAACCCAAGGCAAGTCTCCGCAAGGAGTTGTGACTCGTCTGATTCAATACATTTTTTTATAAACTAATAAAATAGGGTTTCTAATTGATCAAAAAAAAACTTACGAAGAATTGAGATTCCGATAGATGTCCTCTTGAGATAGCGTTCTAGGTTTGTGGATTGAAAAACCACTGAAAAAATCATTTAGTCTCAAACTACTGTTTATAAGGTTATACTTACTCGATTCCATGTTTTTGCATTCGAGGTGAATTAGATAGTTTTGAGAGAGTGTGTATGACTCTGTATAAATCTGTTAGATCGAAGAGCATTGAAGGCTCAAACAAATCGCTTTCCTTCATTCCAAAATGGTAGTGGCATGCATTTAGAAATGTCTTGATGTTCCTTAAACATAAAAACTGAAACAAAATATAAGTTTCATTAAAGTTCTCATAGACTATAGACAACTTGGGGCTCAGCGAAAAGCTTGATAAACAGCTAGAAACAGAAAAAGGAAGGAGAATTAAAAGAGTTTTTACGTTTAGGCTTTTGCCCCCACAGCCTGTGGGGTCCGGTTAACTCAGCGAAAAAGGCGTGAGCTCGGCGACGAGCCCATTTTTTCACTATGTTAACTGGGCGAAACTTTTAATCCCCTCGTTCGTCCAGTTAACGTTTGAGAAAAAACGGGACGTTAGCTGGGCGAAAGAAGTAAAACCTGAAAAAAACATGAACTCGACGATGTAGCAGAATTTACTGAGATTTTACAAGAATTTACTCTAAGAAGCACCATTTTTTAACAGATTTTTGGGCGTTATCTTCAGTATTGAGGGATAAAAAAAAAGCCCACTTTTCGACATATTTTTCGGTGTTTTACTCCATTTTTTCTGCTTAAAAAAGCCCTCTTTCAACAGGTTTTGGGGCTTTACCTCCATTTTTGTAGGGTTAAATAAGCCTTTCAACAGATTTTTGGGCGTTTTCTTCGGTTTTGTGGGGTAAAAAAGCCCTCTTTTGATAGATTTTTCGGGGTTTTTCTCCATTTTTTCTGCTTAAAAAAGCCCTCTTTCAACAGGTTTTGGGGCTTTACCTCCATTTTTGTAGGGTTAAATAAGCCTTTCAACAGATTTTTGGGCGTTTTCTTCGGTTTTGTAGGGTAAAAAAGCCCTCTTTTCGATAGATTTTTCGGGGTTTTTCTCCATTTTTTCGGCGTAAAAAAGCCCTCTTTCAACAGGTTTTGGGGCTTTACCTCCATTTTTGTAGGGTTAAATAAGCCTTTCAACAGATTTTTGGGCGTTTTCTTCGGTTTTGTAGGGTAAAAAAGCCCTCTTTTCGATAGATTTTTCGGGGTTTTTCTCCATTTTTTCGGCGTAAAAAAGCCCTCTTTCAACAGGTTTTGGGGCTTTACCTCCATTTTTGTAGGGTTAAATAAGCCTTTCAACAGATTTTTGGGCGTTTTCTTCGGTTTTGTGGGTAAAAAAGCCCTCTTTTCGATAGATTTTTCGGGGTTTTTCTCCATTTTTTCGGCGTAAAAAAGCCCTCTTTCAACAGGTTTTGGGGCTTTACCTCCATTTTTGTAGGGTTAAATAAGCCTTTCAACAGATTTTTGGGCGTTTTCTTCGGTTTTGTGGGGTAAAAAAGCCCTCTTTTCGATAGATTTTTCGGGGTTTTTCTCCATTTTTTCGACGTAAAAAAGCCCTCTTTCAACAGGTTTTGGGGCTTTACCTCCATTTTTGTAGGGTTAAATAAGCCTTTCAACAGATTTTGGGCGTTTTCTTCGGTTTTGTGGGGTAAAAAACCCTCTTTTCGACAGATTTTTCGGGGTTTTCCTCATTTTTTCGGCGTAAAAAAGCCCTCTTTCAACAGGTTTTGGGGCTTTACCTCCATTTTTGTAGGGTTAAATAAGCCTTTCAACAGATTTTTGGGCGTTTTCTTCGGTTTTGTAGGGTAAAAAAGCCCTCTTTTCGATAGATTTTTCGGGGTTTTTCTCCATTTTTTCGGCGTAAAAAAGCCCTCTTTCAACAGGTTTTGGGGCTTTACCTCCATTTTTGTAGGGTTAAATAAGCCTTTCAACAGATTTTTGGGCGTTTTCTTCGGTTTTGTAGGGTAAAAAAGCCCTCTTTTCGATAGATTTTTCGGGGTTTTTCTCCATTTTTTCGGCGTAAAAAAGCCCTCTTTCAACAGGTTTTGGGGCTTTACCTCCATTTTTGTAGGGTTAAATAAGCCTTTCAACAGATTTTGGGCGTTTTCTTCGGTTTTGTGGGTAAAAAAGCCCTCTTTTCGATAGATTTTTCGGGGTTTTTCTCCATTTTTTCGGCGTAAAAAAGCCCTCTTTCAACAGGTTTTGGGGCTTTACCTCCATTTTTGTAGGGTTAAATAAGCCTTTCAACAGATTTTGAGCGTTTTCATCGGTTTTGTGGGAAAAAAATCCCTCTTTTCGACAGATTTTTCGGTTTTCTCATTTTTTCGGCGTAAAAAAGCCCTCTTTCAACAGGTTTTGGGGCTTTACCTCCATTTTTGTAGGGTTAAATAAGCCTTTCAACAGAATTTTGAGCGTTTTCATCGGTTTTGTGGGGTAAAAAAATCCCTCTTTTCGACAGATTTTTCGATGTTTTCCTCCATTTTTTCGGCGTAAAAAAGCCCTCTTTCAACAGGTTTTGGGGCTTTACCTCCATTTTTGTAGGGTTAAATAAGCCTTTCAACAGAATTTTGAGCGTTTTCATCGGTTTTGTGTGGAAAAAAAATCCCTCTTTTCGACAGATTTTTCGATGTTTTCCTCAATTTTTTCGGCGTAAAAAAGCCCTCTTTCAACAGGTTTTGGGGCTTTACCTCCATTTTTGTAGGGTTAAATAAGCCTTTCAACAGAATTTTGAGCGTTTTCATCGGTTTTGTGTGGAAAAAAAATCCCTCTTTTCGACAGATTTTTCGATGTTTTCCTCAATTTTTTCGGAGTAAAAAAGCATCTTTCAACAGGTTTTGGGGCTTTACCTCCATTTTGTAGGGTTAAATAAGCCCCATTTTCAACAGAATTTTGAGCGTTTTCATCGGTTTTGTGGGGTAAAAAATCCCTCTTTTCGACAGATTTTTCGATGTTTTCCTCAATTTTTTCGGCGTAAAAAAGCCCTCTTTCAACAGGTTTTGGGGCTTTACCTCCATTTTTATAGGGTTAAATAAGCCTTTCAACAAATTTTTGGGCGTTTTCTTCGGTTTTGTGGGGTAAAAAAGCCCTCTTTTCGATAGATTTTTCGGGGTTTTTCTCTATTTTTCTGCTTAAAAAAGCCCTCTTTCAACAGGTTTTGGGGCTTTACCTCCATTTTTGTAGGGTTAAATAAGCCTTTCAACAGATTTTTGGGCGTTTTCTTCGGTTTTGTGGGGTAAAAAAGCCCTCTTTTCGATAGATTTTTCGGGGTTTTTCTCCATTTTTTCGGCGTAAAAAAGCCCTCTTTCAACAGGTTTTGGGGCTTTACCTCCATTTTTGTAGGGTTAAATAAGCCTTTCAACAGATTTTTGGGCGTTTTCTTCGGTTTTGTGGGGTAAAAAAGCCATCTTTTCGATAGATTTTTCGGGGTTTTTCTCCATTTTTTCGGCGTAAAAAAGCCCTCTTTCAACAGGTTTTGGGGCTTTACCCCATTTTTGTAGGGTTAAATAAGCCTTTCAACAAATTTTTGGGCGTTTTCTTCGGTTTTATGGGGTAAAAAAGCCCTCTTTTCGATAGATTTTTCGGGGTTTTTCTCCATTTTTTCGGCGTAAAAAAGCCCTCTTTCAACAGGTTTTGGGGCTTTACCTCCATTTTTATAGGGTTAAATAAGCCTTTCAACAGATTTTTGGGCGTTTTCTTCGGTTTTATGGGGTAAAAAAGCCCTCTTTTCGATAGATTTTTCGGGGTTTTTCTCCATTTTTTCGGCGTAAAAAAGCCCTCTTTCAACAGGTTTTGGGGCTTTACCTCCATTTTTATAGGGTTAAATAAGCCTTTCAACAGATTTTTGGGCGTTTTCTTCGGTTTTATGGGGTAAAAAAGCCCTCTTTTCGATAGATTTTTCGGGGTTTTTCTCCATTTTTTCGGCGTAAAAAAGCCCTCTTTCAACAGGTTTTGGGGCTTTACCTCCATTTTTATAGGGTTAAATAAGCCTTTCAACAGATTTTTGGGCGTTTTCTTCGGTTTTATGGGGTAAAAAAGCCCTCTTTTCGATAGATTTTTCGGGGTTTTTCTCCATTTTTTCGGCGTAAAAAAGCCCTCTTTCAACAGGTTTTGGGGCTTTACCTCCATTTTTATAGGGTTAAATAAGCCTTTCAACAGATTTTTGGGCGTTTTCTTCGGTTTTATGGGGTAAAAAAGCCCTCTTTTCGATAGATTTTTCGGGGTTTTTCTCCATTTTTTCGGCGTAAAAAAGCCCTCTTTCAACAGGTTTTGGGGCTTTACCTCCATTTTTATAGGGTTAAATAAGCCTTTCAACAGATTTTTGGGCGTTTTCTTCGGTTTTATGGGGTAAAAAAGCCCTCTTTTCGATAGATTTTTCGGGGTTTTTCTCCATTTTTTCGGCGTAAAAAAGCCCTCTTTCAACAGGTTTTGGGGCTTTACCTCCATTTTTATAGGGTTAAATAAGCCTTTCAACAGATTTTTGGGCGTTTTCTTCGATTTTGTGGGGTAAAAAAATCCCTCTTTTCGACAGATTTTTCGGTGTTTTCCTCAATTTTTTCGGCGTAAAAAAGCCCTCTTTCATCAGGTTTTGGGGCTTTACCTCCATTTTTGTAGGGTTAAATAAGCCCCATTTTCAACAGAATTTTGAGCGTTTTCATCGGTTTTGTGTGGAAAAAAAATCCCTCTTTTCGACAGATTTTTCGATGTTTTCCTCAATTTTTTCGGCGTAAAAAAGCCCTCTTTCAACAGGTTTTGGGGCTTTACCTCCATTTTTGTAGGGTTAAATAAGCCCCATTTTCAACAGAATTTTGAGCGTTTTCATCAGTTTTGTGAGGTAAAAAAGCCCTCTTTTCGATAGATTTTTCGGGGTTTTTCTCTATTTTTTCGACGTAAAAAAGCCCTCTTTCAACAGGTTTTGGGGCTTTACCTCCATTTTTGTAGGGTTAAATAAGCCCCATTTTCAACAGAATTTTGAGCGTTTTTATCAGTTTTGGGGGGTAAAAAAGCCCTCTTTTCGATAGATTTTTCGGTGTTTTCCTCAATTTTTTCGGAGTAAAAAAGCCCTCTTTCAACAGGTTTTGGGGCTTTACCTCCATTTTTGTAGGGTTAAATAAGCCCCATTTTCAACAGAATTTTGAGCGTTTTCATCGGTTTTGTGGGGTAGAAAAGCCCCCTTTTCGATAGATTTTTCGGGGTTTTTCTCCATTTTTTCGACATAAAAAAGCCCTCTTTCAACAGGTTTTGGGGCTTTACCTCCATTTTTGTAGGGTTAAATAAGCCCCATTTTCAACAGAATTTTGAGCGTTTTCATCGGTTTTGTGGGGTAAAAAAATCCCTCTTTTCGACAGATTTTTCGGTGTTTTCCTCAATTTTTTCGGCGTAAAAAAGCCCTCTTTCAACAGGTTTTGGGGCTTTACCTCCATTTTTGTAGGGTTAAATAAGCCCCATTTTCAACAGAATTTTGAGCGTTTTCATCGGTTTTGTGGGGTAAAAAAATCCCTCTTTTCGACAGATTTTTCGATGTTTTCCTCAATTTTTTCGGCGTAAAAAAGCCCTCTTTCAACAGGTTTTGGGGCGTTTATTTTTTGTGGGGTTAAAAGAGCTCCATTTTCAACAGAACTCTCTTCTAGTGAAGAGAAATTAATATTAACGTTGTGAATTGTTAGTGTTATTTGTAAATATTTTTAATAGATCATTCTTCCAAAAATGCCCTTTTGCCGAGTTAACGTTTACTATTTAAAATATCGTTTCGCCAAGTTCACGTACCGCTTTTACATCTATCGCCCAGTTAACTTTTCTTTTTTTGTGTGTGGCTTATGGAACCCAATTAAAAAAAAAAGGACCGGATTAGTAACATCGGCCTCTCTCGCCGAGCTAACATGCACCCCAGCCTGTATGTTATCAGAGGAGGAAGTAGCAAAAGGACCTAAAGAAGTTTATAAAAGCTTTCAGGTAGGGAAGAAAGCTCCTCGACAGAATGGTAGATGCTGTGTTAAATCTTGAGAGTGGAATTGAAATTCTGGTTGACATATCACCTGAGCAAACTGAGGTTTCTGATTGACGTCCTTCATCTCGATGGATCCAGGCTCAAGGTTGTGGAGGAAGTTGCAGAGGAGTACTCCATCCCTGAGGGTGTACGCCAAATCTGTAAGGGTGGCATCCGCCCAGTTCGCCCGATGGTCGGGCCTCAATACTCCGCAGCGGGTCAGCCACCCAACGCAGTCCCTCCAAAGGTCGTTGGCCATCCCGCCCAACGACAATAATAAATCACAATCAAATATCAAACGGAAGCGCCATCTTTCTCTCCCAATATCACGGTAAAGCGATCACTTGAATTAATTTTTAAATTACCGACTTCGATGCGTTAAAAACAAATTTAAACTACTTGAAAAATCAACTTCCTGTTTGAGACATTAACGAGTAATAATTAGTCAAAGATAAGCTAACAAGTTATACCAGTATTGCCAACTGGTTAGATTATCACTAAATTTCCCTCTTTGCCGATGAACTTATAACTTTTTTCTTTTGAAAAGCCGTTCTTCGAGCATCTACATACAGAGATGGGCAAAATCTTAATCATGAATATGATTAAGATTTTTAATCATAGGAATATTTTTCTGTGATTAAGAATAAGATTAAAATCTTAATCACAGAGATGATTAAGAATAAAATCTTAATCACAGAGATGATTAAGAATAAAATCTTAATCACAGAGATGATTAAGAATAAAATCTTAATTTTTTTTTTTTTTTTTTTTTTTTTTTTTTTTTTTTTTTTTTTTTTTTTTTTTTTTTTTTTTTTTTTTTTTGGCTTTGCATTAAGCATCGCGCCATTGTTCAATGGGAAATAAAACAAATTTTAAATGTTGATTTTTGTGGCACACATAAACGTATTTAAGGCGTCAGCTACCTTCTGATTACCCACAGATCTTATTATAGTCCCCACATTTAGGGGCCTTTCCAAGCACCTCTCTTCGTCAAGAGACTTGAGGAGATCCTCTCTAGGATCGTCGTACTCCGGACATTCCAAAAGAAGGTGAGTGGGATCCTCCACAACATCGCACGTCGCGCAGTTGGGAGAATCCCGCATTTTCATTTTCTGTAGATATCTTCCCCAGAGCCCATGGTTAGTCCTGAGCCTTAAAATCTTAATCACAGAGATGATTAAGAATAAAATCTTAATCACAGAGATGATTAAGAATAAAATCTTAATCACAGAGATGATTAAGAATAAAATCTTAATCACAGAGATGATTAAGAATAAAATCTTAATCACAGAGATGATTAAGAATAAAATCTTAATCACAGAGATGATTAAGAATAAAATCTTAATCACAGGAAATCTGTGATTAAACTCTTAATCACAGGAAATCTGTGATTAAACTCTTAATCACAGGAAATCTGTGATTAAACTCTTAATCACAGGAAATCTGTGATTAAACTCTTAATCACAGGAAATCTGTGATTAAACTCTTAATCACAGGAAATCTGTGATTAATCACAGGAAGTCTGTGTTTAAACTCTTAATCACAGGAAGTCAGTGATTAATCATAGGAAAATAACGATTAATCATTGGAATTTGGGATTAATTAAGGAAAATAATGATTAATCATTGGAATTTGGGATTAATTAAGGAAAATAATGATTAATCCCTTGAAATATTATAAATTTTTTGAGTTGGAAAATTAAAATTTTGGAGTGTTAGAGATTGATAGATTTTGAGTTTTTAGTTATTGAGAGTAAATTGTGATCAGAGGTGACAATATTCACAGATTCCTGTGATTACACAATTTTCTGATGATTGATCAAGCTTTTTCCTTAATTAATCCCAAATTCCAATGATTAATCGTTATTTTCCTTAATTAATCCCAATGATTAATCATTATTTTCCTTAATTAATCCCAAATTCCAATGATTAATCGTTATTTTCCTTAATTAATCCCAATGATTAATCATTATTTTCCTTAATTAATCCCAAATTCCAATGATTAATCGTTATTTTCCTTAATTAATCCCAATGATTAATCATTATTTTCTTTAATTAATCCCAAATTCCAATGATTAATCGTTATTTTCCTTAATTAATCCCAATGATTAATCATTATTTTCCTTAATTAATCCCAAATTCCAATGATTAATCGTTATTTTCCTATGATTAATCGTTATTTTCCTATGATTAATCGTTATTTTCCTATGATTAATCGTTATTTTCCTATGATTAATCACAGACTTCCTGTGATTAATCACAGATTTCCTGTGATTAAGAGTTTAATCACAGACTTCCTGTGATTAAGATTTTATTCTTAATCATCTCTGAGATTAAGATTTTATTCTTAATCATCTCTGTGATTAAGATTTTATTCTTATTCTTAATCACAGAAAAATATTCCTATGATTAAAAATCTTAATCATATTCATGATTAAGATTTTGCCCATCTCTGTCTACATACCACAATTCCGGCTAAATACCTGTCCATTGAGGGTCCATCACTTTTCAGAAAGCTATAACGCTTCCCTTTTTCTTAAAAGTGTAGGGTCACACAACTTCTCTTACCGAAAATTTCCTTTTAAAGTATCACCCATCGAGGGTATCACAACTTCTGTTTTTTTATTTTTATTTTTTTTATTTATTTTTTTTTTTTATTTATGGACGATATTTACGCTTATGGAAAGGAGAAAAAGAATGTTTGAAGTGAATTTATTTTATTTATAACAAATAAAACGTTCCATTACACATTAATAATACTTTGAATGCATTTCTTATTAGCTTAAATACCTGGAAAAAATTTAACTGTTTTGACAGGAAGTAAAAATCGTAATGACTAAAAGGTATTTTAGAAAAAAAAAAATTAGAAGCGAAGAGATTTTAGTTGGGGACGAAAACATCAGAATTTAAAAGCGGTTTACCTATTCCGAAAGCCTTTTTATCTTCTGCGTCCTGACTTACGATTGCGATGCTCACTTGAGCTACTTGACGTACTTCGCCTCCGCCCGCGATATCGAGAGTGGCGAGAACGTTTTTTATGGCGACGGTCACGAGAAGAGGACCGAGAGCGCGAACGCGAGCTACTCCGAGTGCGTTTACGATGTCGTGACTTTTTATAATACGGAGACGAGTGCGAGTCCGAAGTCGAGGACCGACTCGACGATCGGCTCCTTCGCTCTTTCTTCTTCACCTCCTTTTCTTTCTTCTCTTTGGAACCTAAAGAAATTAATAAAATTTAAAATGTTTCTTTGATTAAGTTACCAAAAATTGGCATTTTTTTGTTTTCTTCATACCATGACGTGATTTTATTTTCGCTATTCTCTTACCTTTGCTGATAGGTTGTACCTGTTCTTCAACGTTCTTACTTTTATTTTCATCATTATTTCCTTCACCCAACTGTCTCCTCTCCCTTTCTTCTTGCTCAGCGATTTCTTTTTCAATTCGAACTTCAACTTTAACAAATTCATTTTTGAGCCTTGCAATTCGATCCTAAGGAAAATAAACCATAATTTTTATTGTTAAATCTTTCTTTTAAGAATATGAGGGAATCCCAAAGTGTTGTCTGCAAAAAAGCTTGATATAAAATCACAGGAAAAATAGAAAGGACAATTGGATAACAGTGTTTTTACGCTTATGTAGTAAGAAAAAAGGCATAACAAAGCGTTTTCATCAGAAACACCCATTTTTACTCTAAACAGTTTTCCAGTGGTTTATAATGGAGAAATCCTATTTTTACAGTTCAGAGTTTCTCACATTTTGACCAAATCTGCTAGCAAAAAATTTTGGGAATCCCTGCATACGATATATCAACTTACACGAATTTCTTGATCTGATTCAAGATCTGCAGCATTCTCCTGTTCGCTGTCGCTGCTTGACTCATCGCTTCCGTAGATTCCCAAACCTGTACACAAACAGAATAAAGGACAATAAAAAAAAGAAAACAGTGAAATTTTTGGATTGCTGCAGAAGAAAGTACCACCACGATACTCTCATTAAACCAAAATATTTCATTCTTTTTATTGCGTCAAGATGTCCCCAGAATTTCGACAAAGTTCAACAGTGCTTCCCCCCCCCCCCCCCCCCTCGCAATTTAGGTACCTACTTAGATTAATCGAGTCAACCTACACCCAAACCCTTGGTAGGCAAAATTTTCACAAGTTTTTTTTTTCATTTTTTTTCCCCCAGATATTGAGAGATGAAAAAGAATCAAAACTTGATAACTTACCAAGCTTTCCGGTTAGAGAAGATAAAGCGGGAGTCTTGCGTAAGGTTGCAGCTGGCGCTTCTTAATAAATAGAAAATTTGATTAAACTTAACAAACATAAATCAAATTTTGAATAAACGAATAAACCTCTTTTTCAAAAATAGATTTCATTGTCAAAACAACACAGACAAAGCAAAAAACAAAAGACAAAAAAAAATGTATCTGAGAAAATACTCAAAATTTGATGTTTGAGGCTACCTTTCTTCTTAAATTTTTTAACAGTTTCATTGACCGCTTTGCGAATTTCCTCGCTTGTTACCTCCATTAAAATTTGAGTGAGGATCTTCCTTACGTCTGTCATCTGAAAGTTGAAAAAATTTTTTTATTGATTATCTTTTCTGCAAAAAGAAAAAGAAACGTACACAGGCTTCCAATATCTGTTCTTTTGTTTTGAAGATTCGTTTGGGAGGCAAAATCTGTGGCTTTGTCGCTACACGTGATGCCGTTTGTTCGAGCACTTCTGGTTCAGATTCTTCAGATTCGCTGTCCTATGAACAAATTTTAAAGAAAGAGCTCACATTTATCCAATATGCCTACGAATTTGCTTTTTTGAGGGATCTGAGGTTCCCCGTTAGTTCCATCAAGAGCTTTTGAGAGTTCAGCTTTTTTGGCGAGTTCTTCCCGTCTGATTTTCTCCTGCTTTTCATTTTCGGCTTTTTTCTGTTTTTCTCGCTCCATTTTTTCGAGCCCTTCACGTATCCAAGCAGGAAGCTGCTTCCGCTTCGCAGCGTCCAGCTCGGGTGGCGGTTCAGGCAAAGGTGTCCCTTTCTTTTTTGAGTGATTGTTTTCCCAAGGTTCTTTATGATCACTCCAATAGCTCTATGGCGAAAATTAGTAGTAATCAAAAATATCAAGAACTCACCTTGACGGAACCTGCGGGACTGTTGGAAAAACTTTCAGGTGGAATAGGGGATGGGAAGAACTGATTTGTGTGAGGAACTTCGCTTGTAGGCGGTGGAAAGTTGGGAAATGAGGAAGGTGGTTTGGTAGAGTTCCAACCCCAGTTTTGTTCCCACCCCCAGCTGTTCCAACCTTCTGGGTGATTCCATCGTTCCGGAGGGACAGAACTCTCCTCCTTATCCATATCCATCGGTGCTTCTCCGCCTTCTTTCTCGGCTGGAGTCTCCTCTTTCATCCTTATCCATTGCTGCGCCAAAGAAGCCCAATCGACTACCGAAAAATAAAACTTCATAAAACAACATTTTGAAATTACCTTGCTCGTGGGGTACGCTGTTGTACTGAGTACCCGAACCCATCGACCATTGAGAAGGAAAGGAATCGCCTTGGCCCTGTCCTGTCACTCCTCCAGCCCACATATTTTGAAAATCTTAAATATTCACTATTATTTACGATAACGCTTTTATATACATCATACCTGGATTCATCCTATCTCCTTAACTATAACGATTCTTCATTTTTTTCTCAAGACAAGCAACCAAAATATCATGAACAACCGCATCAGCCGGATTGGAAAATTAATATTTCATACATTCGGCTGCATTCGGCTAGGTTACGTAGCAGATGATAGCAGATAGCAATAGGAACCGATACTCATAAGAGCAGTTCTAAAATATTTCTATCTTCAAGAACCGAAATGTTACTAATATCATAAAATAAAGACCACATGTGTTTATTCTATGGTACTACACTACTTAAGGAGGTATGATGGTTTTTAAGTGAGTTGCTTTGCAAATTTTTCGTTGTTAACAACGGTTTTCGGTTTTTCCCTGTTATCTCGGAAACCGTCGCACAAAACGAAAAAATGTCTTAAGTAAAAGTTGTAGGTACTGAAATTTACTACAGAAAATATCTTATTAGTTTTTTCCGTTAGAGCAATACTTTAGGAGATATGGAAGTATTTAAGTTGGTTGCTTTGCAAATTTTTCGTTGTTAACAACGGTTTTTGGTTTTTCCCTTCTATCTCGGAAACCGTCGCTCAAAACGAAAAAACGTCTTAAGTAAAAGTCGTAGCTACGGATATTTCCTACAAAAAAGACCTCATTGGTTTTTTTGTCAGAGCAATACTTAAGGAGATATGAGGGTTCTTAAGTGAGTTGCTTTGCAAATTTTTCGTTGTGAGCAACGGTTTTCGGTTTTTCCCTTTTATCTCGGAAACCGTCGCTCAAAACGAAAAAATGTTATAAGTAAAAGTTGTAGGTACAAAGATTTCCTACAAAAATTTCTTTATTCATTATTTGCGTCAGAGCAATATTTAAGGAGTTATGAGGTTAAAACTAATAATCCTACAGAGCCTGTCTGAAAACTTAAAACCTTCATATCTCCTAAAATATTGCTCTGACGCAAAAAACCAATAAAATATTTTATGTAGTAAATTTTTGTAGCTACAACTTTTACTTAAGACATTTTTTCGTTTTGAGCGACGGTTTCCAAGATAGAAGGGAAAAACCGAAAACCGTTGCTCACAACGAAAAATGTACGAAGCAACCAACTTAAAACCCTCATATCCCCTTAATGCGATGGTTGAAATTGAAGTTTTTTTTTAAAAATGTTAAAATACTGGAGGAAGCCCTACGAAGAGCCTGTAGACAAGGATCTTTTCCGAAATTTTAAGGATTTCAGAGTAATCGATAATATTATCGTCTAACTCATCAGTAATCCCTAATTAATATACTACCTACAAGCATTTAGCGACGCCGCGAAGGAGAGCTTGAAAACGGGAGCACGGGCGCTTCATCTCTCCTCTAATTTTCTTTTGTCATACTAAACCCACACGACTTGGCGGTCATGTTGGTTTAGTATCTCAAGCGCCTCGATTTTCAAAGAGACCCTGATTTTGTTATAGGTAGGCCTTTTTTTTTTGGAACAAAATTTTTTATTGCTTTTAAATTTTTTTTAAATTTAAAAAAAGGACTCACGCTAAAATATGAAAAAAAAAATACGAAAAAATATGAGTCTCTTAGGTCGATTTTAACAGATTTTAGCGCAAAAAACGCTAAAATTAGACATTTTTTAAAGTTGTCAAAAATGTTCATATGAATAGTCAAATTATCTTGAAATTGTGCGTAGATTACGAATCTGACGTAAATAACTTCTTTAAGGAAGTTAAAAGTAGGGGTTCTCGTTTGAAATAACGAAGTTAGGTTCTGTTTGGGACACCCTGTATATCCAAACGCATTATAGCTTTGTTCCAACCGCAGTTTGAAACTTCTGGAGCATGTGCAGAAGGATATGGACGTTTAATTTGACGTCAGATTTCGACATCCGAATCCTTCTGCGCATGCTCCAGGAGTTACAAACCAGTTTCAAACTCCGGTTGGAACAAAGGTATTAATTCTGTAAATACGAATATAAATATGTACGTTCGTATTCGTTTAGGGTGAAGGTTTAAACTAAACGATCAAATTCTTTGATTTAAACTAAGGGGGGTTTACATTTAACTTTTTTCATAAAACCACCTTTTAACGTTCTCCCACGCGTGTGCCATATGTTTCCGGACACCCCGTATATTTGATTTCACCCTAAACGAATACGAACGTACATATTTATATTCGTATTTACAGAATTAATAACTTTGTTCCAACCGGAGTTTGAAACTGGTTTGTAACTCCTGGAGCATGCGCAGAAGGATTTGGACGTCTAATTTGACGTCAGATTACTTCGGATTTGACATCCTCATGCTTCAGAAGTTTCAAACCAGTTTCAAACTGCGGTTGGAACAAAGCTATAATGTGTGAATACATTCGTATTCGAAAATACGAATACGGCCAACTCTCATGATGGGCGTTAATGAATGTGTTCCCAAAATAAGAATTCTGCATTTTAAGAATGCCAAAGGTGGATAGGTTTCGAAAAATCATAGCTCATATACAGGGTGTCCGGAAACACATGGCAAGCGTCTGGGAGAGCGTTAAAAAGTGGTTTTACGAAAAAAAGTTAAATGTAAACCCCCCTTAATTTAAATCAAGAATTTGATGGTGTAGTTTAAAATCCGCCTGGATATACAGGGTGTCCCAGACACAACCTTACTTCGTTATTTCAAATGAGAACCCCTATTTTTTAATTCAGATTCGTAATCGACGCAAAATTTCAAGTAGATTTGAGTACTCATATGACAAGTTTGGACAACTTTTAAAAAATGTAAAATTTTAGCGTTTTTTGCGCTAAAATCCGTTAAAATTGACCTAGGAGACTCGTTTTTTTTTAATTCCACTTATTTTTTCCCGAAGAATCCAACTGTCTCAAATTTGAGCATCTTCGCATTCTGCATCACGAGATTTCGTCGCTAATGGCCTTTTTTCAAGTTTAACTCCAAATTCCATACTTCAAAAATGGAAATTAGCGATTTGTTGACGGAATTTTAATTTTTGATGCATAAACACAAAAGACGCTGTAGCTCTTTCAAAATTTGTGGTCCGAAAGAAAAATTCCTTTCAACAAGTGCTAATTTTCATTTCTGAACTAAAAATTTGGGTTCTAACTTGAAAAAAGGCCATTAGCGACGAAATCTCATGATGAAGAATGCGAAAATGCTCAAATTTGAGACAGTTGGATTCTTCGGGAAAAAATAAGTGGAATTAAAAAAAAAAACGAGTCTCCTAGGTCAATTTTAACGGATTTTAGCGCAAAAAACGCTAAATTTTGACATTTTTTAAAAGTTGTCCAAAATCGTCATATGAGTACTCAAATCTACTTGAAATTTTGCGTAGATTACGAATCTGAAATAAAAAATAGGGGTTCTCATTTGAAATAACGAAGTTAGGTTGTGTCTGGGACACCCTGTATATCCAGGCGGATTTTAAACTACACCATCAAATTCTTTGATTTAAACTAAGGGGGGTTTACATTTAACTTTTTTCATAAAACCACCTTTTAACGCTCTCCCACGCGTGTGCCATATGTTTCGGACACCCCGTATATTTGATTTCACCCTAAACGAATACGAACGTACATATTTATATTCGTATTTACAGAATTAATAACTTTGTTCCAACCGGAGTTTGAAACTGGTTTGTAACTCCTGGAGCATGCGCAGAAGGATTTGGATGTCAAATCCGAAGTAATCTGACGTCAAATTAGACGTCCAAATCCTTCTGCACATGCTTCAGAAGTTTCAAACTGCGGTTGGAACAAAGCTATAATGTGTGAATACATTCGTATTCGAAAATACGAATACGGCCAACTCTCATGATGGGCGTTAATGAATGTGTTCCGAAAATCAGAATTCTGCATTTTAAGAATGCCAAAGGTGGAAAGGTTTCGAAAAATCATAGCTCATATATAAAACAGATGAAAAATTTAATTTTATTTGTTAAACATAGTTTTAAATATAATTAGTAAGGAGGGCCAGTTATAAGCGTGGAGGGTGTACGAGGAGCCGACGTCAAAGTAGTCGAAGTACGGTCCGAGCAAGGTGTAAGAGTTCGGAGCTGATTTGTTTCCACAACCAAAATTTGCTTTGAAAATAGCAAAAACTGTACCATTGCAGACCAAAGGGCTTCCTCCATCGTTGACGCAAGGACTTTCGCCGTCTCTCGCGCTTTCGGCGCAAATTTCCCCTTTTGCCTTGTGTTTGTTAAAGTCAAAGTTATCATATTTAAGTATCTTCCCGCATGCTTCGTCCGTCAACGGTATCAGTTCGGCGACTTTCAAATCTGGAGAGTTTTCATCAGGCGTCGGCTCTCCGGTAATTATGTCTGGAAGATAAAAGGTGGTCCCCCATCCGGGGCTCAGGCATTTTTGTCCAGAAGAGAGGACGTAGTTCCACGCTTTTTGGAATTCATTCTCATTCAAAGGCGGAAGAGGAGCCACAGAAAGCAAAGCAGATTCAACGAAAGGCTCGTCCACTACAGCAAGAGCCATATCATCATAACTGTTGAATTCGTCGTGCCGATAATTTTCATGAATTTTAATTTCAGAGATTTTCCTCGTTTGAGCCTCTTGGTCTCTATATCCCTCGTGAAAAGGCATGACCGTCGTACCTCCATAGACGGTGAATCTCGAGCCTTCCAACACGACACGTTCTTTGTTCATGAAGCATTCTGCAAGGCTTAAAAATTTGCTCATGCTCACCAAAATCCCTGCGCAGAACCCAAACTCACCTGTCCTTCCGACGACATAAGGAAACTCTCCCTTTTTAGCATGCCTTCCACCAAAAATCTTATTTCCTTTTTTTCCGTCAACTTGAAGAGCGACCGTAATGGATAGCAGGAACAAATATAACATAGCGCTCAGAATTTTGAATTTTTTTTTTTTCGTTGAACACGTGATTTTTTTTTAACCCCTTGTCCTCTACAAAAATCAGTCTCAAACTACAATTTTTCAAGAGGCTGCCGTCTTGATAAAACCACCTTTTAACGCTCTCCCAGGTGTGCCATCTGTTTCCCGACACCCCGTATATTTCACCCTAAACGAATACAAACGTATTTATATTCGTATTTGCTGAATTATAATGTGTGAATACAATCGTATTCGGAAATACGAATACGGCCAACTCTATTCGATTGTTCCGTCTATTCATGATATGCGTTAATGAATGTGTTCCCAAAATAAGAATTCTGCATTGAATGCCAAAGGTTTCGAAAAATCAGATGAAAAATTTAATTATCCGAATACGAATACGGATGTATTAATTAAATACCTAATATATTCATATTTATTGGTCGGATACGCGTATTCGTATTTATAATATTTTACAGTGAATACACGTATTTAAGAGTGAATGCATATTCAAATTTCCTCAGCAAATTCACGTATTTAAGGATGAATATTCATATTTCCTTTGTAAATACACTAATGAATACAAATATATTCGTACTCGTATTTCTAAATATTTATGAATACGAATAAATTCGGTAGTTCGTAAATACGAACGTATTTATATTCGTATTTAACAGAATTATATGTACGAATATATTCGTATTCGTATACTCTGCCGCCGCCTTGGTGGAAAATAATGGATTTTACAATAATATGCATAACTAAGTCAAGACTCAAAAGCGGGATATAAAAAAAAATTTATTGTCACAACAAAATTATATAAAATATTAGAATGTTGATGAATCATCACATTCTTCGTTCTAACCGCAGTTTGCAGCTTCTGGAGCATGACCAGAAGGATTTGGACGTCAAATTTGACGTCAGATGACTTCATATTGACAACATTTTAACGACGTCAAATTTGACTTCCTTCTGCGCATGCTCCAGGAGTTTTAAACCAGTTTCAAATTGCGGTCGGATCTATGTATTTAAAAAAACAGATTATTGCTGAAAAAATCTATTTGAAAATTCATAGGTATGAGCTCTGATTTTAGGGTTTTTTTTCTTTCTTCGAAATTGTACTTGAGGCACTTGGTATTCTTCCTCTTGGTAATATGTTGATGGATTTTCATAGCTGCCATCAATTCTGTCTTGAAAATACTAAAAACAATAATGAATTAGGTAATTCTTTCAAATAAAAACGGTAGCAGTTATTGCAGTTCAAGACCTTTTCAAAAGCAGGTTCTTCAAATACAGGGTAAATTTGAATTTTGTAGATTTCAGCCGAGTTTCATTTTGTACACCTAGTAGTTCATTTTTTCAAAATTTTGAACATTTTAGGCGTTAAAGTCCATCAAAAGTTGACCTCCGTGTAAGAAGGTTGTTGAAGTATAACCATTAAGAAGGTTAATTTTTTAAAGGCTTGTAAATCGTAAACCGTTACAGATATTGAAAAAATGCACTAAATAAAATCAGTTGGAAATTCAATTCTCTTTAATTTTTATTCTATTCAATTTTTCTCTTGGACGCACTGTTTTCAAGATAAATTTATTTTTAAAAAAAATTATTTTCCGAAAATGGTGCATCCTAGAAAAAAAATTAAGTATAAATTTATAGAAAATTAAATTTCCTACAATTTTTATTTATTAGGTGTACAAAATGAAACTCAGCCGCAGGGTAAATTTGAATTTTGTAGATTTTAGCCGAGTTTCATTTTGTACACCTAGTAGTTCATTTTTTCAAAATTTTGAACATTTTAGGCGTTAAAGTCCATCAAAAGTTGACCTCCGTGTAAGAAGGTTATTGAAGTATAACCATTAAGATGGTTAATTTTTAAAGGCTTGTAAATCGTAAACCGTTACAGATATTGAAAAAATGCACTAAATAAAATCAGTTGGAAATTCAATTCTCTTTAATTTTTATTCTATTCATTTTTTCTCTAGGACGCACTGTTTTCAAGATAAAATTTAAAAAAAAATAATTTTCCGAAAATGGTGCATCCTAGAAAAAAATAATTAAGTATAAATTTATAGAAATTAAATTTCTACAATTTTTATTTATTAGTGTACAAAATGAAACTCCGCCGCAGGGTAAATTTGAATTTTGTAGATTTTAGCCGAGTTTCATTTTGTACACTTAGTAGTTCATTTTTTCAAAATTTTAAACATTTTAGGCGTTGAAGTCCATCAAAAGTTGACCTCCGTGTAAGAAGGTTGTTGAAGTATAACCATTAAGAAGGTTAATTTTTAAAGGCTTGTAAATCGTAAACCGTTACAGATATTGAAAAAATGCACTAAATAAAATCAGTTGGAAATTAAATTCTCTTTAATTTTTATTCTATTCAATTTTTCTCTTGGACGCACTGTTTTCAAGATAAATTTATTTTAAAAAAAATTATTTTCCGAAAATGGTGCATCCTAGAAAAAAATAATTAAGTATAAATTTATAGAAAATTAAATTTCTACAATTTTTATTTCTTAGGTGTACAAAATGAAACTCCGCCGCAGGGTAAATTTGAATTTTGTAGGTTTTAGCCGAGTTTCATTTTGTACACCTAGTAGTTCATTTTTTCAAAATTTTGAACATTTTAGGCGTTAAAGTCCATCAAAAGTTCTCCGTGTAAGAAGGTTATTGAAGTATAACCATTAAGAAGGTTAATTTTTTAAAGGCTTGTAAATCGTAAACCGTTACAGATATTGAAAAATTGCACTAAATAAAATCAGTTGAAATTCAATTCTCTTTAATTTTTATTCTATTCATTTTTTCTCTAGGACGCACTGTTTTCAAGATAAAATTTAAAAAAAATTATTTTCCGAAAATGGTGCATCCTAGAAAAAAAAATTAAGTACAAATTTATAGAAAATTAAATTTCCTACAATTTCTATTTATTAGGTGTACAAAATGAAACTCGGCCACAGGGTAAATTTGAATTTTGTAGATTTTAGCCGAGTTTCATTTTGTACACCTAATAGTAAAAATGATAATATATTTTAGCTTTTGAATGAAACTTACACTTCCGTAGTTATCGGAATTTTTCTTTAAACTCAAGAAATCAAGTGTAGAAATAGTAGAAATAGTGTCGGAGTCATCATTGCTTGTTTTTTCTTCCGCCTCTTCACTTTCTTCTGTTTTCTCCTCAGCCTTCTTCAATTCTTGTTCAAACCTAAACTTTTGCAGAGCCTTTAAACAATTTTCCGGTAAACCAGAAATCACAGCAGAGTATTCGCAGTCTATAATTTAAAAATATCACATTTTGTAAAAAAAAATAACCTAAATAAACAAACCTTTGATCTCGACAAAGAAATTTTTTTCTATTTCTTTAATTAATTTCGATCTTTCTGATTTAGTAAATAAACTTTTGAAAGAGACATTCGTATTTGTGACACTTTCATCAAGATCTTTTATTATTTGAAAAATTCTTTTTTTAGCCTCTTCAACTGATTTTTTATTGCCAATGATGACGATGGTATTGTATTCTCGTTTTTCTGGCGAAAATATGGTGACTTCAAAATCGGATTCAAGATTTTCTATAATCAAAGGAGAGAAGTGGCTGAAATATTTATAATCAAGAGGAATCTCTGCGCTCTTGTATTTTATTTCAAGCTCATTTATGATTTCTTTTAATTTTAAATCGACTAAAATCACTTCATCTTGAGGTCCCAAAATCCTTATGTTTTCTCCCTCAAATTCTAGGAGAACAGCTGTAAATGTTCGCATAACTTCGTTTAAATCAGAGCTTTTCAAGTTGAATATAAATTTGAAAATCCACGATTGAACTTGAATAATTTTTGAATAGGTGTTTGCTCTTTTTAAAACGTTGCTTTGGGCTACTTTAATGTTTGATTTTGGCCCTCTGAGTTTAACTGTTTCAGAAATGTAGTCTGAAGGTATTTCTATGAAAACTCCAGTCTTTTTGAGAATTTCTTCAATCCCAGAGTCATTCGACCCCGCTACCAGATGGTGCTTTGATTTCTCTATTTGCATATCGACCTCCACATATTTATCTTCCTGTAAAAATTTGATAAAAATAAACAAAAATAAAGCAAAATACCATTTTAGAAACTTCAGTTTCAATATGACGTTGGGCACCTAAAACTTTATCAAAGTTTTCACCAAAAATTTTTATTTTTTTGAAAACGTCATCTTTGCTTGGTATATATTTTGACTCCAAATTTACATTGGAGATAATCAACATTTTCGTTGTAGGCACCTCTGATAAATGGATGATATATTTTATCAATGGATAACTCCTCAAAAAAATTATTATCCTGAAAAAAAAGTTACAATTTGTTCCAACCGCAGTTTGAAACTGGAGCATGCGAAGAAGGATTTACACGTCAAATTTGACATCTGCGCATGCTCCAGGAGTTTCAAACTGTGGTTGGAACAAAGCTAATATTTTTATGAAAAATGATGTCTGGAACCTCTTGTAAATGAAGCGTTTGAATTTGGAGATCCACATTTTCAATAGACTGGCTCTTGAAAGTTATCTGGACCAAATCTTCATCATTGAAAAAATTGGTGGCAGTCTCCTCAATGCTAAAAAGCCAATCTTTCTCTCGGTTTTTTAAAACTATGATTTTTTCAGCCACAGTTTCTTCCACATGATGTCTCAGAACTTTAAGAATTGAATACATTATTTTTTCTGCTTCAACAATGGTTTTCTTGGTTCCGCTCCACGATATATATAAGCCGCCTTCAACGCCTGTTATCTTAATCGAAATACCATCGATGTCCAAACCCTTTAAGTGAAGATCATCAATTTTTCGTTTAGTAGGTATAAAAAACGTTTGAGTAATGATCCGACTGCATATTTTTTCTGGATTCGATGATGGTATCGAAGGTACTTTCGATTTCGGTAATCGAGGAAAATGTTTATCGTAGAGTGAAGTGAAGTTTGAAGAAGCCATAAGGACAAAAGTCATTCTAAGAAAACAAAATTAACAAAGTGAATGAAGAAAGAATGAAAAGATTTGCAGAAGTAAAAGCATTTGATGGATAGAAACGTTTGGCTATGAAACCCAACTTTCACCGAATGAGTCTAGAAGACTCCATTTCTCAACGAACGCCTTTAGAAACTTTTGAAAATTTGGTAAAAATAGGATTTACTGTTGAAAACCAGACCAAACTTTGAAAAAATGAAAATATTTTAAGAAATTTACCAGTGAAATATCGAGGATTGGATACTGAACGTTTCCAAGCTCAAATCGTTTAAAAATAAACAGAAGATAAGTTTTTAGCTGAATCGTTTATTCCTCAGTCCCCACTTTCTTTCATAATTGACCTTGTAAGGAGTGAAGACTTACGGGTAAAAAATTAACTTAAAAATGTATTTAAACCAATTCAAAAAACTTCTTCAAAGAGAAGTTATTGTGATACCCTGCAAAGAAAAACCGATCTTTGCCGATCATGAGCCTGTAGATGTACTTTTTTTGGAGGGGGAAGAGAACTTTACTCTTTAGTTAGAAAAATTTCCCAAGGTGAAGCATAATAATTTATAATTCTCAATATTTTAAATACTTCCGGAATAAAGAATATTCATAAAGAAAATCACAGTTACTTACCAAATTCTTGACCAAGTTTTAAAATGTTACAACAGCTGATAACTCAAAATAACAAAAATCAACTATAAAGGGGGTTTCCTGTCAAAAACCAATTTTGATCAAGTTTTAAAATGTTATAACAGCTGATATCTAAAAATAATAAACATCATCTAAAGTACTGGTTTGAAGAGCTTCCAACGAAAACTTCCTTAAAGAGAAGTCACAATATAGGAGGGGGAAGTATAAGGGAACGAAAGTATAATGGTGGGGAAGTATAATGGAGGGGGAAGTATAAAGAAGGTGAAGTATAATGGAGGGGGAAGTATACAGGGTGTCCGGAAACACATGGCAAGCGTCTAGGAGAGCGTTAAAAAGTGGTTTTACGAAAAAAAGTTAAATGTAAACCCCCCTTAATTTAAATCAAAGAATTTGATGGTGTAGTTTAAAATCCGCCTGGATATACAGGGTGTCCCAGACACAACCTAACTTCGTTATTTCAAATAAGAACCCCTATTTTTTAATTCAGATTCGTAATCGACGCAAAATTTCAAGTAGATTTGAGTACTCATATGACAAGTTTGGACAACTTTTTTGCGTTTTTGCTCTAAAATCCGTTAAAATTGACCTAGGAGACTCGTTTTTTTTTTAATTCCACTTATTTTTTCCCGAAGAATCCAACTGTCTCAAATTTGAGCATCTTCGCATTCTGCATCACGAGATTTCGTCGCTAATGGCCTTTTTTCAAGTTAGAACCCAAATTTTTAGTTCAGAAATGAAAATTAGCACTTGTTGAAAGGAATTTTTCTTTCGGACCACAAATTTTGAAAGAGCTACAGCGTCTTTTGTGTTTATGCATCAAAAATTAAAATTCCGTCAACAAATCGCTAATTTCCATTTTTGAAGTATGGAATTTGGAGTTAAACTTGAAAAAGGCCATTAGCGACGAAATCTCGTGATGCAGAATGCGAAGATGCTCAAATTTGAGACAGTTGGATTCTTCGGGAAAAAATAAGTGGAATTAAAAAAAAAAAAACGAGTCTCCTAGGTCAATTTTAACGGATTTTAGAGCAAAAAACGCTAAAATTTGACATTTTTTAAAAGTTGTCCAAAATCGTCATATGAGTACTCAAATCTACTTGAAATTTTGCGTAGATTACGAATCTGAAATAAAAATAGGGGTTCTCATTTGAAATAACGAAGTTAGGTTGTGTCTGGGACACCCTGTATATCCAGGCGGATTTTAAACTACACCATCAAATTCTTTGATTTAAATTAAGGGGGATTTACATTTAACTTTTTTTCGTAAAACCACTTTTTAACGCTCTCCCAGACGCTTGCCATGTGTTTCCGGACACCCTGTATAGGAGGAAAAGTATAAGGGAGGGGTTTTTTTTTTTTTCGAAAAATTTTCCGGGTTTTATTTATTTTTTTAATTTTCCGAGTTATTTTTTTTGTTGAAATTTTATAAGTTCTTTTTTTTGAAATTTTTTTTTTGTTAATTTCATGTTTTTTTTGAAAATGTGTCAAGGCAGAAATAATGGGATCTTTGGCCAACGGATGTGCCTCTCGTAATGGGTAGAAGTATGAAATTTCTCCCTACTATAAAAAATAATAATTAAAAAGTGGCAATTTTTTACACCAAAATTCTTAAAAAATATAAGGTGTAATTGATGAAAATTTGGTGAAAATCAGACCAACGGTTCGGCCGCAGCGAATTTTTTAAAATTTCAAACAAACATATCTCCGCCATTTTTTCGAAATTCAAAAATCGCCCTCATTACATTCTTCTTCACCGGCTAAAGAAATTTGTATGAAAATTTGGTGAAAATCGGTTGAAAACTGCGGTGAAAACTACGGACGGTTGGCCGGAACCACAGATAAAGTTGAGATCGGTAAAGATCAATATTCGATTTGACCCTCCGGGGTCTGGAAGACCCTTCGCCAAAAACCCGACATGGAGACACAATAACTTCTTTAAGGAAGTTAAAAACCGAGAAAAACTCCAATAGTTCAAGTAGAATTAATTGAAATTGGGTTTTTAAGTATAAAAATCTTCTAAATAAATAAAAATTCAACACTTATTACTTCATTATAATTTATTATAGTTCCTAAAATTTAAAAACTCTACAAATTCAATCATAAATATCCACACTCGAATACGTGTTTGCCCAAAATTCATATATTAATTTCGGGACGCGGAAGGGGGAGGAGCTAAGTGCGAGGTTTTACTAAATTAAAAACGGCTTTGGTTATTCACCCTCGTAGGATTGTTAGGTGCACAAAAAGGAAAATTATTTACATTTTAAACTTAATTTTTTTTTAGGCAAACAAAAAAGATTTACTTACAAAATATTCACAACATAAAATTCTACAGTATTTACACAAAACCTGGAAGTCCTTGTCTTTTTGCCTTCTAATATTCAGCATTAAACCAAGAGCCTAACACTGAGACTTCCTAGGTGTTCAACAAAATAAACACACTTGCAAATTTTTTTTTCTTTTTCATAAGGTTTTTAAAAGAGTGCACTACTTAAAAAGGAGAAAAAAAATGTCTAAATTAGTTTGTATTAAACTCAAAATGAATGACTAGAAAGCTATAAAATTCATGTTGGGATAGTAATTTTGTTTTTGTTTGTATTAGATTGTGATTTAAGAGAGGAAGGCCCTGAATGTGGCGGTCACGGGCTTTCTACACACGGCGCACGTCCTTAAGGAAAGCGCACATTTGACACACGAGACTATATGACCACACGGTAAAAAGACGACTCCCATTTCGTCCATGTAGCAAATTTTACAAAGTCGCCCGTCATTCGTCGATTCCGTGGAAGAAACCGGTTTTTCTATACATGTTTCTTCGACAGCTTTTTCTTCCCTAAAAATAATAAATAATAATAATCACAAATAGTTTAATATTTTAGGTGCTTACATTTTTTCTGTAGTTTCAGACCCGCTTGGTTTACACGTACTGCTGCTGGAATCAACAGGCACCGACGATTTCGCTTCCTTAAATCATGAGTTTTAGAGAAAAAAAGAAACAAAAAACGATAAGACTTACTTGTGAAGCTTTATTTCCAGAGACTTCGTCCACAAATTCTTTTCCTTTGACTATAAGTACAAATGGACATTTTGAAAACCACCGAGCATGTTCGATCCACGGCTCGTCCGTTTCCTCCCAGTCTTTCAACCCACCACCGCAGTGGAAGCAGACTGTTTGATCGCTCTTACCTAAAACACAAAATACGAAAATTAAAAAATTAGGATTAACAAAATGTTAACAAAAGAGAGTTTTAGGGAATCGTAATTCGCCCGTCCCGTATACGACTCACCGGTCTTCTCGTAGAGGCTATAAAACAGAATTTCAGGAAGTTCCGACTCAGTTAGTTCACAATGTTCTCACTAGAGCAAATTCATGAATCAAACTTAGGTACCTTTATATCTTCGACTTTAGCCAATTCTGTAGAAAAAACTCCCTTAGCCTCCTTGTTGGGTTTGAAATCGTGAAAACAACAAAAAACAAACCGAAACTAAATGAGATTGGATTTGAAACCGTAAAAACAACAAAAAACAACCAGAAAATCAACGATATTCTATTTAAAATCGTCAAAACAACAAAAAATAACCCGAAAATAAACGAGATTGGGTTTGAAATTGTGAAAACAACAAAAAACATGAACCCGAAACTAAACGAGATAACGAAATAACCTTCGTAAAATATAACCTCACGTTTACTCGGAGTCGGGATTTGAGTCGTTTCGGTATACGACCCAGCCGAGTCTGGCGGCTCGAGTCGGAGTCGGGAACGGCAAATTACGATTCCCTGAAACTCTCTAAAGATTCAGTTCAACCATAAATTACAAACCTTGTGAAAACATAAATGAAAAATAGAGCCAAGAAATAAAATCCATGAAACTTTTCTGAGATAAAGGAGGATAAATTGGAAATTTTCATGGATTTTGTTAATTATTATCCATATTTTGAATATTGACCTGTATAGAAAAATCCAGCGTCGCTCAAAACATCCGGCTTGAGCTTAAGCGAAATTGGCCAACTTTCGTAGGACATTAAACGCGAGGTGTGCGCAGCATAGTGAGGAAAAGCAGGTTCTCTCGTTTTCAAATAACCTGCATGGCTCTCCAAAATATTTGTACTCGAACTCTGCTCTTGTGATAAGTTAATATGGAGTGACCCGCATGTGTCATATCCTGGAAATAGAATAAAAATTAGATTAAGGTTATAATAAAAAAAAGAAAACTTTTACCTTCCGTTTCTACATTGTTTATTTCATTAGTTTCTCCTAATGGAATGTTTTCAACATTAATCCTTTTGACGAAACGGCATTCAGGTGCCCATTTTTTATGGTCAGTCATAGGATCATCGCCAGGAACCCAGCGCCCGACGACGACCCCGCAAAACGCGCACCTAACCAGATCCTCCTTTTTTAAGTAATAGAATCCGGCGGAAGTCATAGCCCTCGGCGGTATAAACTCGACGGGCCATTGCTCGAACGTCTTTAGCCTTTCCGCCTCGCTTCTCATATTCGTCGACTGCGGGCAGCTCCAGCTTGTCGACGGCAAAGCCTCTTCATCGGTATAACGTACTGAGTTTTCCGTCACCGTCGTCTTCTGCGCCATGTTCATCGGTTTTTTTACTGCGCCATTGGTCGTCGGAGGCATCTGGAAATCAATTAATTTCGTTCAAAAACATTCAAAATTTATGTAAACATAAGGTATTTTAAAAAACCAGATAAAAAAATTAAACCTTCAATTTATCAAGTGGACTCAACTTGAACTTTCATTGAATTGTGCTTAAAAATCTCAGAAAAACCAATCGTAATAATTAAAAGAGGCGCCAGTCAATCATTAACTAAATTGAGGAAAATTGAGTCAGGAAGATTAAGAAAAATCTCGGGTTAAAGTACTCATTATTTTTTATCACATAGAAATGTCTATATGCTTTAGGAAGTACACACTGAAAAAGATGATTACCAACATATCTCTCAAAGGGTGTGTCAGTTCTTTCATCATAAAAAATTTTCACACAAAGAAAATAAATTGAAACCCATTCATCGAAAAAATTAGATCTAAATATAAATGCTAGTTTCTGCTTTATAAGAAAGTTTTTGGAGTACCTAAGTATAAATTTTTGTGCATGAAAGATAAGGGCAGATAAATGCTAATGAGCTATAGATTATGAATTATCCATTTCGAAAATGCATAATCTATTTTAGAAAATCTTTATCTACAATCAAGCAACTCTCTCCAAAACTAGAATTTTTGAAAATCATGATGATGGAATTTCCCCCACCCATATCTTTCAAAATTGGAAAACTTTATGATCTAAAGGAACTGAATCATACCGCCTCTGCATTTTATTAAATTGGCCTTAACCGATTTTAACCGGGTCAAGATGGATATTTAGCAATGATAGGCATAAAGATTTAAAATTTACTTCAAATTAAAATAATTTGTTATTTTTCGAATTGAATATAAAATGATGATTTAAGTTGATGGAGTCTTGATGGAAAAATAAAATAAATAAAGATAAATCGAGGACAAAAGAACAACAAAGCGGAAAGGAAATGGGCAGCTGCCCGTGACCAGGAAACTTGTCAATGGGCATAACCCTCAAAACGTTTTGAATTTATGAATACTTTAGTATTAATATTTGGCGTATTATTTTTGGGATTTTATCGATTTCATAATATAATAAAGGCGAAATTACAATGAAGGACGTAGTAACTTTCTAAACCTAAACATGGAGAGGGGTGAGGGGGTCAATAATATGGAATGAAAAGAGATTACCTGGATTCACTGTGGCGAAGATGTTGTTAATTGCAGAAGCTGAATTAAAATGTTTTTAAAAATTGTAAAAGCTTGAAGGGATTAATATCTTTTTTTAAAAAATAACACGCTTTAAAAACGAGGCCGAGCTGTGGAGTTGAGTGTTGGGACCGTTCACTGACGAGAGCGCGACCCGTAGAAAATATTGGAATCTTTCGGTTCCGTCTGGCTTGGAAAACGAGAGAGAGAATGGAATGAGGGGGGCCCTTTATTTTTCTCAAGGACTTATCTTAGGACGCCCCACCGCCTACTTTTTATGAACGCAGCCAATTCGTGTTTTACGAGAGTCGAGAAGATTCGGCGGAAAAATATCTAGCGAATGTGCTGTTCGACAGGGAACAAAATTTTTTTTGATTAGATCATGCACAAAAAAAATTTCGCGGCTGCATTCTATCTCATTGCATTTCATGGAAAGCACAGACAACTCTTTAGTTCTTAGAAAATAAAAAAGAAAAGCCTGAATTAAGCTTGCATTAACCATTTTCTTCTTCGGCCACTTCTTTTAAGGAGGTATGATGGTTTTTAAGTGAGTTGCTTTGCGAATTTTTCGTTGTTAACAACGGTTTTCGGTTTTTCCCTTTTATCTCGGAAACCGTCGCTCAAAACGAAAAAATGTCCTAAGTAAAAGTTGTAGGTACTAAAATTTACTACATAAAATATTTTATTAGTTTTTTCCGTCAGAGCAATACTTTAGGAGATATGGAAGTATTTAAGTTGGTTGCTTTGCGAATTTTTCGTTGTTAACAACGGTTTTCGGTTTTTCCCTTTTATCTCGGAAACCGTCGCTCAAAACGAAAAAATGTCCTAAGTAAAAGTCGTAGCTACGGAAATTCCCTACAAAAAAGACTTCATTGGTTTTTTTGTCAGAGCAATACTTAAGGAGATATGAGGGTTCTTAAGTGAGTGGCTTTGCAAATTTTTCGTTGTGAGCAACGGTTTTCGGTTTTTCCCTTCTATCTCGGAAACCGTCGCTCAAAACGAAAAAATGTCCTAAGTAAAAGTTGTAGGTACAAAGATTTCCTACAAAAATTTCTTTATTCATTATTTGGGTAAGAGCAATATTTAAGGAGTTATGAGGTTAAAACTAATAATCCTACAGAGCCTGTCTGAAAACTTAAAACCATCATATCTCCTAAAATATTGCTCTGACGGAAAAAACCAATAAGATATTTTATGTAGTAAATTTTCGTAGCTACAACTTTTACTTAAGACATTTTTTCGTTTTGAGCGACGGTTTCCAAGATGGAAGGGAAAACCGAAAACCGTTGCTCACAACGAAATATGTACAAAGCAACCAACTTAAAACCCTCATATCCCCTTAAAGATACTCTGCAGTCATTGGTTAAAAATTGATACGACTACCCATACCCTAACTGCAGAAAATCAAATTTAAAAAATTATTATCCGCCATATCGGACCTAGTTTTTGATTTTTTTGAGAATAATAGTTGTCTCAGCCTCATGCACTAAAAATAAAATAAGTAGCACGCCCGTTTTTTTCTTCCGCTAGAGCCACTGCCTTTTCTCTTGGCTTTCCACTACGGCCTGAAGATCTTCCAAGGTCATGAAAAAACGTTTCTTCTAGTCATTGGTTGCTTCTAGACATTGGATGCAATTCTGAACCTTGTGTAATCTCCAATCTGCAGTACCCCCCCCCCCCCCCATAAAAAATGAGAAACTTTTCTTGAGTTGTCGACCACAGAGCACTCTGATCATGAATAACTTAAATAACTTTCAAAAATTTCGTGCGCAAAAAAATGAAATAAATAGCACGGCCATTTTCTTCTTCTACTAGAGCCACTGCCTTTTCTCCTGGCTTTCCACTACGGCCTGAAGATCTTCCAAGGTCATGAAAACGTTACTTCTAGACATTGGTTGCTTATAAATTAGATGATATTCTGAACCTTGTGTAATCTCTAATCTAAAGCCCCCCCCCCTGATGAAAGATGAGAAGATTTTTCTGAGTTTTCGATCCCAGAGCACTCTGATCATGAATAACTCTAATAACTTTCTTTTGTGCGCTAAAAATGAAATAAGTAGCACGCCCATTTTTTTCTTCCGCTAGAGCCACTACCTTTTCTCTTGGCTTGAACGACCTGAAGATCTTCCAAGGTCATGAAAAACGTTTCTTCTAGTCATTGGTTGCTTCTAGACATTGGATGCAATTCTGAACCTTGTGTAATCTCCAATCTGCAGTAACCCCCCCCCCCCCCCTGATGAAAGATGAGAAGATTTTTCTGAGTTTTCGATCCCAGAGCACTCTGATCATGAATAACTCTAATAACTTTCTTTTGTGCGCTAAAAATGAAATAAGTAGCACGCCCATTTTCTTCTTCCGCTAGAGCCACTGCCTTTTCTCCTGGCTTTCCACTACGGCCTGAAGATCTTCCAAGGTCATGAAAAACGGTTCTTCTAGACATAGGTTGCTTATAAATTAGATGCTGAACCTTGTGTAATCTCTTCTGCAGCCCCCCCCCCCCCTCATAAAAATATGAGAAGATTTTTCTGAGTTGTCGACTCCAGAGCACTCTGATCATGAGTAACTCTAATAACTTTCTTTTGTGGGCTAAAAATGAAATAAGTAGCACGCCCATTTTCTTCTTCCGCTAGAGCCACTGCCTTTTCTCCTGGCTTTCCACTACGGCCTGAAGATCTTCCAAGGTCATGAAAAACGTTTCTTCTAGACATTGGTTGCTTATAAATTAGATGCAATTCTGAACCTTGTGTAATCTCTATGCAGTACAGCCCCCCCCCCCCCCCCTTCCCCCGGCATAAAAAGATAAGATTTTTCTGAGTTGTCGACCACAGAGCACTCTGATCTGACCATAACTTTAAAAAATTTCGTGCGCTGAAAATAAGTAGGGTGGTACTTCCTTAGAAACGGGTTCATCGAACTTAACTGAATGAAAAACCATCAACTCCTTTCTAAATGCTTTCTATTTATTATAAGATAGTAGACTGCTCACAATGCGAATTTAATCTTTACTCATTTTATGACTCATGACGATAAAATGAAATAAATACCAAAAGGAATTCGGGACATTTTTTTATGCTGTGAGACTACAAAAGAGGCGAGGGATTATCAAAGCCCCGGAGTGCTGCATTCCAGAGCCCTTTTGCCTCACCTTTTTCTTTTGTGTGTATTCGTGCTCACCGGACTCTCCGTCCACTTATCCTGTTTTAAAGTCCAACAAAACAAAATTTAAAAAAATTGAACAAATAAGACGATTAAAAACGTTAATGACCGATATTTTGTTTAGCGATTTGTTTTTCCTCATCTCTTGGAAGTACGAGCGATAACAAAGTTATATCATCGAATTTTTTTCCACTGATTGAAAACGTATTTCAGACGTTTTTTAGTGTGATGAAATGATTTTTTTTAACAGCTTTGTTCCAAATGCAGTTTGAAACTCCTAGAACATGCGCAGAAGGATTCGGACGTCAAAATTGAATTCGTTCGAATCTTTTGTCCGTCAAAGCTGAATTATTAATCTGACGTCAAATTTGACGTTCGAATCCTTCTGAGCATGCTCCAGGAGTTTCAAACTGAGGTTGGAACAAAGCTAATATTTCACCCATTACTTGGTTACCCTTTTCGCACTTTACCTACAAAGAAAAGTGCTCTGTCCAATTGAATCTACAGGGTGTCCGGAAACACATGGCAAGCGTCTGGGAGAGCTTTAAAAAGTGGTTTTACGAAAAAAAGTTAAATGTAAACCCCCCTTAATTTAAATCAAAGAATTTGATGGTGTAGTTTAAAATCCGCCTGGATATACAGGGTGTCCCAGACACAACCTAACTTCGTTATTTTAAATGAGAACCCCTATTTTTTATTTCAGATTCGTAATCTACGCAAAATTTCAAGTAGATTTGAGTACTCATATGACAAATTTGGACAATTTTTGAAAAATGTCAAAATTTAGCGTTTTTTGCGCTAAAATCCGTTAAAATTGACCTAGGAGACTCGTTTTTTTTTAATTCCACTTATTTTTTCCCGAAGAATCCAACTGTCTCAAATTTGAGCATCTTCGCATTCTGCATCACGAGATTTCGTCGCTAATGGCCTTTTTTCAAGTTAGAACCCAAATTTTTAGTTCAGAAATGAAAATTAGCACTTGTTGAAAGGAATTTTTCTTTCGGACCACAAATTTTGAAAGAGCTACAGCGTCTTTTGTGTTTATGCATCAAAAATTAAAATTCCGTCAACAAATCGCAAATTCCATTTTTGAAGTATGGAATTTGGAGTTAAACTTGAAAAAAGGCTATTAGCGACGAAATCTCATGATGCAGAATGCGAAGATGCTCTAATTTGAGACAGTTGGATTCTTCGGGAAAAAATAAGTGGAATTAAAAAAAAACGAGTCTCCTAGGTCAATTTTAACGGATTTTAGAGCAAAAAACGCTAAAATTTGACATTTTTTAAAAGTTGTCCAAAATCGTCATATGAGTACTCAAATCTACTTGAAATTTTGCGTAGATTACGAATCTGAAATAAAAACTAGGGGTTCTCATTTGAAATAACGAAGTTAGGTTGTGTCTGGGACACCCTGTATATCCAGGCGGATTTTAAACTACACCATCAAATTCTTTGATTTAAATTAAGGGGGGTTTACATTTAACTTTTTTTCGTAAAACCACTTTTTAACGCTCTCCCAGACGCTTGCCATGTGTTTCCGGACACCCTGTATACATTTTATTCTACTCACTAAATTGTATTTCTGTAAATTCAATGCGCTAGATGATTCTTATTTGAAGTTGGAGACATTTTACGTTCCATTTACCCATGTAGGTAATAAAACCTGGAAAGTTTATGGTGTAAAAACGTGCTTTTTCTTATAGCAAAAACGGCTCTTTCCCTGAGTTCCCACGTTGGAAATGTCCCACCAAGTTTATTGCCCTTTGTACCTTCTTTTGGGATGTAAAAAAAAGCTAAAATTTTGAAGTATCTTTTGACAAATGCGGAAAATAAGATGTACTTGAAAGAGGTGGCGCCGGTTTGTTTATATAATAGAAAAACAGTTCGTTAGTCATAGATTCTTGGAATTATTGCCGAGTATTATCCGCCTCTAGCGAACTTGCATTCTTTGACGATATAATTTATCAATGAAATGAGAAAAGCCTTGCCCTTCGTTCTAAAGGCGCTAGAGATGGTACCAAAAACGGCAACGCTGTGTTTATCAGAATTCCATGAAAAAAGATTAACCATCAGTTCCTTCCTGACAAAAACACAAGGACTTTTTAATGAAATCATTTCATATTTATAAATTCATATGCTGCAAATATGATGAAAAAGTTTTGAAGAAAGTTTTTGTTATTGGTATGCCCTTTTGCGGTTCTGCCTCCGTCATGTTCGTACAAACTGAAGACCCTCGGAAGATAAATGATTCGCTGATTGGGAGAGTGGAGACCCCAGAAGTTTTTACCGCAAAATATCGGTTCGCCGGAAATGTTGAAATAGCGCATTGTGTGAGGGAAGCATTGAGTTTCAACTTTATCATCGACTTCATGGTTGAGGCAGACTTCAGAACATTTAGCAGTAGTGACGATAACTTGGCTGCATATGTACTTTTCAGAAAGGAATGATTTCAGGCAGGTCTCGTTTACCCAACAAAACGCCTTTTTGCATTCATTTTCGCTGAGAATCATCAAATTTATTCCCATAATTTTATCCGAAGAAGTTTCGTCGCTGTCGTTAATTAGGTGTCCGATGGTGAAGCAGTTTGACGACTTGTGAAGATCTTTTAACTTCCTTAAAGAAGTTATTGCGATACCCTCGACGTCGGGTTTTTGGGAAGGGTCTTCCAGACCCCGGAGGGTCAAATCGAATATTGATCTTTACCGATCTCAACTTTGTCTGTGGTGCCGGCCGGCCGTCCGTAGCATTTTTTTCCGGAACACTTTACGGCCACAGTTTTCATCCGATTTTCACCAAATTTTTACAAAAATTTCTTTAGCCGGCGAAGAAGAATGTAACGAGGGGGATTTTTGAATTTCGAAAAAATGGCGGAGATATGTCTGTTTGAAATTTTAAAAAATTCGCTGCGGCCGAACCGTTAATCCGATTTTCACCAAATTTTCACCAATTACTCCTTATATTTTTTAAGAATTTTTGGTGCAAAAAAATTGCCACTTTTTAATTACTATTTTTATTAGTAGGGAGAAATTTCGTACTTCTACCCTTTACGAGAGGCACATCCCTAGGCCAAAGAGCCCATTATTTTTACCTTGAGACTTAGAAAATTTTTCGAAAAAAAGAACTTGGAAAATTTTTCGAAAAAAAAAAAAAAGAAAGAAAAGAAAGAAAAACCCGGAAAATTTTTCGAAAAAAAAATTTTTTTTGACAAAAAACTTAAAAAATTTTTCGAAAAAAAGAACTTACAAAATTTTTCGAAAAAAAGAACTTAAAAAATTTTTCGAAAAAAAAAAAAAAGGAAAACCCGGAAAATTTTTCGAAAAAAACTTTGAAAATTTTTTGAAAAAAAAAATTTTTTTTTGGACAAAAAACTTAGAAAATTTTTCGAAAAAAAAAAAGTTAAAACTTAGACAATTTTTTGTAAAAAAGAACTTAGAAAATTTTTCAAAAAAAAAAAAAAACCCGGAAAATTTTTCGCAAAAACAAACTTGCAAAATTGTCCTTTATACTTTCCCTTCCTACTAAATCCCCTTCCTTTATACTTCCCCCTCCATTATACTTCCCCCTCTGTTATACTTCCTACTCCGTTATACTTTCCCCTCCGTTATACTTCCCCCTCCGTTATACTTCCCCCTCCGTTATACTTCCCCTCCCATATACTTCCCACTACGTTTTACGTCCCCTCCGTTATACTTCCCCCTCCTATATAGATACTTCTCTTTAAGGACGTTTTCGTTGGAAGCTCTTCAAACCAGTACTTTATTATTGTCCACAGTTACTTGAGCTCTGTTTGGCGACAAGAGAGACTTTTCAAAGTTTACCATTGCGATATCGTTTTCCCATAAGGAAGTCTCAGAAACGTAGCGTCTTTTAGGATGAAATTTGATAGAAGATGGAACGAACTTCGAACTCCCTTTTTCGCTTATTTCATTGACAATGAAAAAATCGTGGGTGGAAAACTGCTTCTTTTCTTTCTCAAGGCATTGCGCGTTCGTAACGACTACTTTTTCTGAATAAATGACCCCTAAACAAATAAGACTCTGCGTATTCGACGAAAAAATGCTCACGACAGACTTTTGGGCATTTTGGACGTCTGCGTCGATATTTTTGGCGACGTAGTTGCAGTTATAGGATTTCATGAGTTTTTTATCTGGATGGTTCGGCAAAGCTAATACAATGTTTATGAGGAAACACAAGAAAATTTTGATTATCATTTCGAAATGACATCTGTTTTTTAAAATTTTCAACTTTTTAGTTCTGAAAATAGTCGAGACGTGCTGGATTCTCGAGTTTAAAGGACCCCTAGACTGGTTAAAGAATGGAATGTTAATGGTCTTTGTGAGGTCGGCTGAGTCATCAGGGCGTCGAGTGGTATCCAGGGGGGGCGCTTGAAGGAAACGGACCGGGGGAGTCGTGAGGGGTCGTGGGATAAGCCGGAGGACCAAGGGAATCCAGCTTCAAAGGTCATCCGTAGTGGGGGAGACTCCATGCTTCTTGCTCCGCTTCCCGCTCGAGCCTCCCTCAAAATGGTTCACATTTTTCTTCCAGAGTGGGAGTAGTTAGTGAACCCTCGGAATCAAGAATGAAAGGACAAAATAAAGAATGGAAAGAAAAGAGGGGAGGCGTCTAATGGAAAGAAATTAGCTTTAGGGAAAAAATTACTCAACAAAGGGTCCTTAACTTATGAATGCAATTTATTTTTTTCCTGTCACAATAAATTTGAAGTTTCGAGTCGAATTTCAAAGCTTTAATTTGGAAAGTGCGTTTATTAAGCTCAAAAATTTAGTCACCTTCAATATTTATGTTGGAACAAAATAATTTGGATTCAAAGTTGCAAATCCAATAAAAAGCACAAGGAGATTAAGGAGAAGAAAGTAGGAAGTGTAGCTAAAAAACTATTATACAAGCACATAGGTAGGTACTTCAAATAACACAGAAGTAGGAAATCATCTTATGCGGCAGTGGCTCTATCTATTGATATTTTAGAGAACATCAACTAAAAAGTAAATTGGAAATTTGGATGATGATACTTATGGCAGAAGTTCTACAATTGTTTGTGCAAGTTCTGCATAAAAGGTATACAGGGATGGGCGATATATTGGTGCGTTTTTGTGCATGTGGCATTTTTGACCAAAAATCGCCTTTTTTTAAGGCATTTTTACAGTTTTTGTCGAAGAAACAACCGTTTAACTGGATTTTTAAGGGGATATGAGGGTTTTAAGTTGGTTGCTTTGTACATATTTCGTTGTGAGAAACGGTTTTCGGTTTTTCCCTTCTATCTTGGAAACCGTCGCTCAAAACGAAAAAAATGTCCTAAGTAAAAGTTGTAGCTACAAAAATTTACTACATAAAATATCTTATTAGTTTTTTCCGTCAGAGCAATATTTTAGGAGATATGAAGGTTTTAAGTTTTCAGACAGGCTCTGTAGGATTATTAGTATTAACCTCATAACTCCTTAAACATTGCTCTTACGCAAATAATAAATAAAGAAATTTTTGTAGGAAATCTTTGTACCTACAACTTTTACTTAAGACATTTTTTCGTTTTGAGCGACGGTTTCCGAGATAGAAGGGAAAAACCGAAAACCGTTGCTCACAACGAAAAATTTGCAAAGCAACTCACTTAAGAACCCTCATATCTCCTTAAGTATTGCTCTGACAAAAAAAAAACCAATGAATTCTTTTTTGTAGGAAATTTCCGTAACTACGACTTTTACTTAGGACGTTTTTTCGTTTTGAGCGACGGTTTCCGAAATAGAAGGGAAACACCGAAAACCGTTGTTAACAATGAAAAATTTGCAAAGCAACCAACTTAAATACTTCCATATCTCCTAAAGTATTGCTCTGACGGAAAAAACTAATAATATATTTTATGTAGTAAAATTCAGTACCTACAACTTTTACTTATGACATTTTTTCGTTTTGAGCGACGGTTTCCAAGATAGAAGGGAAAAACCGAAAACCGTTGCTCACAACGAAATATGTACATAGCAACCAACTTAAAACCCTCATATCCCCTTAAAGGTGATCTGGTAAAGAATAACTTTTTAATGTAATTTTTCACCTAAAAACACCCATTTTAGGATATCAACGGATTTTAGGTATTTTTCCTCGATATTTTCATCAAGGCTCCAGAGAACTTCCTAGTTTTATAGGTGAAAATCGTCGGAATTATAAGCGTTTGCAAATTATATGGCATATTTCGTCAATTTTTAGCGTATTAAAGACCACTAATATTGACGTTCAGGGTTTCGCTTGGCATGGAGGAACGCTACCGCATTCCTAGATAAAACTTTTCTCTTATTTTTGTCACCCATCCCTAGGTAGATGTGTAACAGTGTATCTCTGCCAGAACCTGTATTTATGAGTCAGCCAAAAGCTGATATACTGCAGTCACAGAAGAATCATTATGTACCTCAACGTGTTGCCAGATCGGGGGTTTTCCCCCTAAATTTGGGGAGATTTTTAGGGAGGAGAAGTAGTAGTTAAATTTTAGTTTTTTGTTCTTATTTACTGTCTTATGGGTATTTATTAGTTTATTACCTTGCAAAGTCTATTTAAAACCTTTATTAATAAAAGAAAACCTATCGCAATAATGTTTCTTCACTTTATACTTACTAAAAAAAATTTAGGGGGAATAGTTGGAAATCTGGGGGGAAAATAAAACCCTTTTAGGGGAAAACCAACGAAGTCGTCTGGCAACTCTGCTCAACGGTCAATCTGCTGCATTACCCTAAAAAATCTAGCTTTAGGCACCATAATATGAGAGAGAATATTAAATCGCTTAATAGGAAAATAAGGCATAATTTACAGACTTAATTTTGGGCAATTTTAATCACCATAGTTGTTGAGCGGCAGGATGGCCAACCGCTGGGGTTATAACAAGATTCTACATGACTTAGGCCAAATTAAATTCTTGGGAAAAAATTGTTAAAAATATATCGGACAGTCAGTTATAGAGTAGGTTCCTTTTCTTAGGCCCGTGACACACGAGCCGCAACCGCCGCGGTCAGCCGCTTGGTCTTAACGGCAACCGCCGAAGTGAGACCCTGACACACGGAGGCGGCGCGCCACTCGACCGCGACGCTTCAGTCAGTGTTTGTACGTTAGGCACGGCGTTGACCAACTGCGACCCGTTTATACCAACTGCGACCGGAGCCCTTTTCGCCCTACTACCAACTGCGACCCTCCAAATTTCTGGCCGTCTACCAATTGCGTCCCGTCAATTTTCTGTCGCGCTACCATTTGCGACCGGTAACAGTTCACCTGGTAACTGTTACCTGTTAAAAAAAGAAATCTTGTAATACATAATGAGGCACTCCGGGTACGAAGGGCGAACTCGACAAAACGTAGTTCCGAGATATTCGCATTTTAAAGTTTCGGTTTTTACGTACTTAAAGGGGAAAAAATGGCGAACTCAACATAAAAATTATATGGGTGTATTCACCAAGAGGTCTAGAATCTGAAAATGAAAAAAAAAAACTGGAGGACCCTTCCCCAAAAACCCGACGTCGAGGGTATCACAATAACTTCTTTAAGGAAGTTAAAAAAATTTGTCCGATGTCGAGTTCGCCCTTCGTACCCGGAGCGCCTCATATAAAAATCCATCTTTTCGCCCAGTGCACTCTCCTCGTCGTTTTTTCGCTGGACATGAGCCATACGATTTGCAAGTTTTTTTTGTGCATAGCCATCGCTGGACGTCGGTCGCCAGCAATTTGTGAAACCGATATTTAAACCCTTCCAAGACGTAAATTTCTTTACCTCTGTCGCTGAAACCTTTAGACCCGAAGGAAGAGAAGACATGATTTAACACTCAGAAAAAAATTAATACTGACCTGCTTCAATGTGAAAAGATAGCAAAATTGACAAAATGTAATTCTTCTGGTCAACATGGTTAACAGAAGAGTGTAAAGAGTAAGTGGGGAGATCTACGATAGTGAACGGGTCGCAATTGGTAGTGGCCTAAAAAAATAACGGGTCGCAGTTCGTAGCTGGCCAGAAAAGTAACGGGTCGCAGTTCGTCGAAAAAACCTCGGGACGCAATAGGTAGCGACGTAAAGCTCTTGGGTCGCAGTTGGCTAACACCTGTTAGGCAAGCAGATCCTTTATCCTTTCTAAGTCCTTCATAAAGTTTCTGGATCAGATGGAGTTGTCCTTCCGTTTTAGAAGTGCACGGGTGAATTGGATTTAAAAAAAAAAATTTTTAAATTAAAATTAATTTAAAATTTTTTGTTATAAAAATTTTTATAACGATCTTTGTATCCATCGTCCCGAGGGTTCCAAATTTCCGGGCGTTTCCGCACCTCTTCGATGAACCTTTCTGTGTCGAAATCCATTTTTCAACTGATTTTTTGAGCGGCTGGCGGTTCGTGTGTAAGCTCTATCCCCTCCACGGGATTACCGCGCCGCTTGGCGACAGAGTCGACCACCGCGGTTGCGAGAGTCTCGCGGTTCATTCGCGGCAGCCGCAAAACCAAAAAGCGGTTGCGGTTCGTATGTTAACTCCTATATCCCTCTCTGTATTTCGCAACCGCCGCGGCTGACCGCCGAGACTCAAAAAGAGGCGGTTGCGGCTCGTGTGTTACGGCCTTAGAAATCCAACTTTGTGCCTATACCAAGACGATTTTAGCAATAAAGAAAACAAATTTTTTTTTGTATTTAAAAAGTTTATTACACAAAAAGAACCTTAAATTATGCCGCTCTCATCGCGATATATTCTTTAACGAAATCGAGCGAAGGCGTCTCCTCCCCCCATTCTTGAATGACAACGCAGGAGCATCCGACGATTTTCCTCGGCTTTCCTGTCTTGTCGATTTTACAAAGTCCGGTCCACTCGCCGAGCTTTTTGTTTGAGTCGACTTTCAAGAACGGGATTTGATGTTCTGAACAGGGCCTGGACGAGCTTTTTGTAGGTAGGTTCGTCGCAGTTTTCAGCGAGCACGCACAAAACCGCTTGCCGCCTAAAATCATGAGATGTTAACAACTAGAAAAAAAGATACAGCTAAAACAGCAAGGCTGCATTGAATTCAAAAGTACTTTTAATCATAAATTATAATACTAAGATCTTTAAGAACATAGAATTTATAACTCAAGAATTAATTAACCATGTACGGATTCCGCTTGTACAGCAGAGGAAACATGGAGGCAACTGGTTTTGTGATTTAATAATGCACATTTTATCGACGCAACAGATCAGCAACAAAGCAATCTTTAACTTTGAAAAATTAAATAACTTACTTGTCAAGCGCTTTGGCAGATTCGTGAAGTCCGTGAACCATAACGCCATGTTTCAGCGCGGTCTTCAAGACTTCTTGGAGTGCACTACTGATATCAGGAGTGTCCTGCACGGGGCTGCTCCTAAAACAATTCAATAATTAACTATATAATTTTAAACTTAAGAATGATTGGAGAAGTCAAAAATTCCGAAGAAGACAGAGTTTCACATACAATGGGTTTTATTGAGCACAAGCAAAGAAAGGTGCAGAAATCAGGTTTTGAGACCACAAAATCAAGAAAAACTACCCAAAACACGTTAAAAAGATGTTAAACACCTGAACACATGATAAAACGGATGTTTCTAAACCAGAAAATCAGGGAATATTGCCCACAACCCAAAAAATAGGGTGTTGAAGCTCCAAAACCCTGAAAACCGGTGTTTCTACATCAAAAAATCAAGGAAAAAGACCCAAACCCCGTTGAAAGAAATGATGAAACGAAATTCTCTGGATCAGATTAAAGAAGCCACGGTAACAAATAATGTTAAACGTCAGGAAAACGGCTTAAAACCTGAAAAAAAGGTTGAACGTTCGGATGTTTCTTCAACAGAATCCAGGAAATCCTCCTTTTATCAAGAGGGGGCTATTTGACCAGCCGGGGGGCTCAATCCCAAAGGCCGGGGAGCTAAGCTGCAGCGTAATGGGGGTTATAATGGGTGAAATTATATCCAGATTGACAAGAAAAATTCAATAAACTCCCATTTGTATAAAAAAAAGTCTTTAGGATCGCCGTGAATGAAATATGGACCCCAAAACAAACAGCCAAAATGTCAACTTCAACTTACGGTTCTTCGACGTCGACCATCTTCTCAAGACTCCACAAATCTGAAATTTAAACAATAAATACCACAAAGAATAAAAGTAAAATATATTTTAAACAATAAAACTAGGATTAAATAGATACTAACAGATAAATTTTACGAAAAAATTCCAACGTGGGTCAATTCCCGGGGAGAGAAAAATACAAGGAAATACGAAACAGGTTACACAGTCTGTCCAACCTGAATGATGAATAAATTGATTTCCCTACTAACATTATTGTTTTTTTCATCAATGAACTACTAGAAAACGTGTTTTATTTAATGCACATTTTATTTATACACTCAAGTTTGAAGTTACCTAATATATTATGATTTGAATCTTTATTTTTGGTATGAAGTGTCTTTTAAGTGTTCTGTTGGTACGTTGCGTGAGTAACAGTTTACAGTTAAGTCTGTTTACTTTGTATTTTTTTTTGTCATCTTTCAAATTTCATGTTATCAATGAAGAGTGATAACTAGCAAGTGGCTGGAGTAAATTTAAGAATTTTGGTATTAATCTTCTTTGTAAGTTATAGTTTTATTGTTTGAAGAAAAATATGAAGATTCCTTTAAAATCGATGACTTATTAAAATTTCATTCTTTAGTTTTATAAATCGATTGTGGTTATTTTTTTAGGCTTTGCCCGTGTGATGACCTGAAAGATGCTTTCACGCTTCAGAACATCCTTGTATAATCACAGGCACTTCCTAATCGGAAGTACTGCAGTGATCGGCGGTGCGATATTTGCGATGAAATATGCGCAAAAGAGGCTCCTTGACTGGCAGGAGTCGCAGCTTCGCGAATCCCTCGAGAAAGCAGCGAAAGAACAGTATTTTCGGAACACCGAACGGACTTTTCGTCAAACTGTCTCTTCGCTTAGCGAAACTTTAAAAAATACCATCAACCAATTGGTCAAGGCCGACAAGAAACTAGAACAGATCAAAAATAGTTCTGGTAAAAAAGTTGCGTTGTGGAACGAGCTTAAAATCCTTGTATTCACCCATGTATGTTCCTTACTTTATTCAGGACTTATGTTGGTCATTCTTTTAAAAATCCAGCTTAACATCCTAAGTGGTATCATGTTCAAAAATGAAAATTTAACGATACAAGAAAACTACTTGAATTTTTGTCAGCATTTTATGACGACTGGAGTCAAAGAGTTGGTTTCAGTTATCCAAAAACATGTCACTGTCGTTGTCCAAGATATCCCACTCAAAAAGAATATGACATTAAAAGACATTGAGCAGATTTTCTGGTCTATCGAAACTAGTCTTTCAAACGACCCGTTAGATCCGATTAGAAATTCTTCAGAATATCTTTTACCGAAGGCTGATAATTTGGACCCAGAATTAAATAATTTGTGTGAGGAGACGGGAGACATTTTAGGGAGCGAAGATTTAATTTCGTTGTTTCACTCTTCCGTACGGCGACTTTTTTCCAACACGGTCGACATGATTGCTGTCAGCTTCAACAACGAAAATGTCGAAATCACCAAATCGGAACTTGCCATGGCGAAAGTCATACCAATCGTCCACAGCTTATTCAAGGACAATAATGCAATCCCCGATGCCATCGATCCTTGGATTGCTCAAATTTTAATTATGGATAAAATAAACATGCTCGGTGCAAATATTTATGATGCATTTTCATGTAAAGAATAACTATGTATATAATTTTTCTTTTTCTGTGTACTTAGGTGTTGGAAAATTAGAGTTGATTTTAAAAATTTTCTAATAAAAATGTGTGTAAAAATTTTTTTCTTATTCTTCCATATTGGGTGCTCCAGGTGCTTTTCATGCATAAGAATAGCGCTATAGCGTCTTTTTATGTAAAGGAATCGCGCTATAGCGTCTTTTCATGCCAAGGAATAGCGCTATAGCGTCTTTTTACACCGAGAAAGCGCTGTAGCGTCTTTTATGCCTAGGAATAGCGCTATAACGTCTTTCATGCCTATGTATAGTACTATCGCGTCTTTTCATGCCAAAGAATAGCGCTATAGCGTCTTTTCATGCCTGGGAATAGCGCTATAGCGCCTTTTCATTCATGATAGCGCTATAGCGTCTTTTTATGCATAAGAATAGCGCTATAGCGTCTTTTTGCCGAGGAATCGCGCTATAGCGTCTTTTCATGCCTAGAAAGCGCTATAGCGTCTTTTTGCCGAGAAATCGCGCTGTAGCGTCTTTTTATGCCTAGGAATAGCGCTATAACGTCTTTTCATGCCTATGTATAGTACTATCGCGTCTTTTCATGCCAAATAGCGCTATAGCGTCTTTTCATGCCTGGGAATAGCGCTATAGCGCTTTTCATGCATAAGATAGCGCTATAGCGTCTTTTATGCATAAATAGCGCTATAGCGTCTTTTTATGCATAAGAATAGCGCTATAGCGTCTTTTCATGCCTAGGAATAGCGCTATAGCGTCTTTTAAGAAATCGCGCTATAGCGTCTTTTTATGCCTAGGATAGCGCTATAACGTCTTTTCATGCCTATGATAGTATATCGCGTCTTTTCATGCCAAAGAATAGCGCTATAGCGTCTTTTCATGCCTGGAATAGCGCCTTTTCAGCATAAGAATAGCGCTATAGCGTCTTTTTATGCCTAGTAATACTATCGCGTCTTTTCATGCCAAATAATAGCGCTATAGCGTCTTTTCATGCCTGGGAATAGCGCTATAGCGTCTTTTATGCATAAGAATAGCGCTATAGCGTCTTTTTATGCATAAGAATAGCGCTATAGCGTCTTTTTATGCATAAGAATAGCGCTATAGCGTCTTTTTATGCCGAGGAATCGCGCTATAGCGTCTTTTCATGCCTAGGAATAGCGCTATAGCGTCTTTTCATGCCTAGGAATAGCGCTATAACGCCTTTTATGCCTAGGAATAGCGCTATAGCGTCTTTTCATGCCTATGTATAGTGCTATCGCGTTTTTTTCATGCCTAAGAATAGCGCTATAGCGTCTTTTCATGCCTATGTATAGCGCTAAGCGTCTTTTCATACCTAGGAATGGCGCTATAGCGTCTTTTCATGCCTGGGAATATCGCTATAGCGCCTTTTCATGCCTCGGAATAGCGCTATAGCGCCTTTTCATGCATAAGAATTGCGCTATAGCGTCTTTTTATGCAAAGGAATCGCGCTATAGCTTTTTATGCAGATGAATCGCGCTATAGCGTCTTTTTATGCCGAGGAATCGCGCTAAAGCGTCTTTTCATGCCTAGAAATAGCGCTATAGCGTCTTTTCATGCTTAGAAATAGCGCTATAGTCTTTTCATGCCTAGGAATAGCGCTATAACGCCTTTTCATGCCAAGGAATCGCGCTATGGTGTCTTTTTACGCCAAGAAATCTCGCTATAGGGTATTTTTGTGCCATGAAAACGCGCTATAGCATCTATATGCCGA